>OY992528.1:5684136-6086487 GCA_963921215.1 Scoparia ambigualis | reverse complement strand
TCACTTTTCAACTTATTTCTTAAAGCAAACAAAAAAAAAACAAACAAACAAACAGAATGGCTCAAGTACAGATTCGTCACTACTGACCAAGGACGATTATCTTATTAGTCTATGCTACTGACGAAAGCGCACAAAAAATACATAAATGCGTTTATAGGAACTTAGTTGAAAAGTGACGAATGTGTCCGGGATCGTTAAGATGTACATTAATTATGCTGTCTTATTACAACCTGTATGTTTGAATTTAAGTCAGTATTTTTGTAGTGAAGCCTTCTCCTTCCCTCCGCGCCGCCTCCCGACCCTTTGTCTTGCCGCGCACCGTATTTTTTCCCCATTACATTTTCATTTTATTTCATATTTCTCCTTTAGGGGTTGGTAAGGATAATAAAATTCTTCCCTCCCAGCCTTATTTATGGGTTTGGCAAGGGAGCGAATATGTTTTTCCTGCGTCCTGTAATGAGTCGAATTATTAGGGATGCTTTTGAGATTGCAGGCTGTTATAAAGGGATCTTTCGGAGTGGCCGCCATTTTTTTTCGTTTATTATTTGGAACGATTAGAACGACTCGCTTATTTTTAACAAATTTGAAGTTTTTTTGTTAGATGTTTGTTTTTTTTTAATTTTACATTTCTTTTACAGGACTTTTGTTTTTAAAAACATGCCACTCCTATCGAAACATCATTATGTGCTAACATTACAATAAAACTGTAGACTGTACTTATCGTAGCAAAAGTTAGTCCACTAGTTAATGAACTAAGGCTTGTGGTTCAAATAAATAACAAAATATATCACCTAGTATGTGATCACCAAAAAATATAAAAAATATCACCGCAGAAACATAAATTGCTAAGCTTTGGTGCGATAAAACTTTTGTTTCTTTTTATCCACTACAAGAAAGCGCTTGGCCTTCATCTTACCTGATGGTAAGTGACGATAAAGCCGATAGTGGAAGCGCTTCACCCGGAATCCTCAACCACTGAGGAACTGGCTATCTTATCTTAAACTGTCGGAACACAACAATGCTATAAACATCGTTGTAATGGCGACAGACTTAGATAAGATGGTGGTAGCTAGCCAGGCGGACTTAACAGCCCTACCACCTACCAAACCTAGTACACAAAGATTTACCTCTCGAGATCTCTGGGTTTTAGATCGGTAGCTTAGCTACTGGACCACAGAGGCGTTATAACTTTTGTTTTGATCATTTACTAATTTCTGGTGTGCGATAAAATTCACATACTTGTACATACATATAATCACGACTATTATCCCCGAAGGGTTAGTCAGAGACTAGGCAATGAGGACAGCAAAAGCAGTCCTCCACTTTTCACCAAATAGCGAATGCACAATGTTCTCAGCGTGAAAGGTCCGCTGAGCCCATCGCCGCTCTATGCTGTTGGATGTATGTGCAGTCATTAGTCCGTTAGCCGCCTTTTACGACACCCAAGGGAAGAGAGGGGGTGGTAGTATTCTTTCACCGCCACGCGACACGGATAAATGATAGTGAGTGATAATATTAATGTTATTAAATGATAATCCCCCTTGAAACCCTTGAGTTTCAACAAAGATGTGCAACTTTACTGAGATCTCACACGGACTTCTTGACAAAATTTGAAAACTGATGTTGCGCTGTTTTGTTTTATTTCCTAACCCTCATCGTTCATGAATTCTTATCGGCTAACAATCTACCATTATTTCACACTAGCGGCCGCTCGCGATTTCACCCGCGTGGTTCCCGTTCCCGTGCGAATATTGGTATAAAAAGTATCCTATGTGGTTTTCCAGGTTATAAACTATCTGTATGCCGAATTTCATCCATATCCATTTAGTAGTTTTTACGTGAAAGAGTAACAAATATCCATCCATACTTACAAACTTTTGCGTTTATAATTTTAGTAGGATTAGGTAATGTTTGACAAAACACAAATTTTAGAAAATAAAACATAACTGCGGATATGACGATTTACTTTCGCGCCAAGAAATACCCGACGATATTTCGAAGGAGGCTAGTGTTAATGTGAACCATCTTTATATCCGTTAGTTACAACATTCTTTATCGTCACTGGCATCCTATAACGCGCGGGAAAAATCATAGTAAAGTAAAGTATTGCCTCTAAGAGGGTTTCGCATTTCAGTTTCCCGTACATCGAAATTTTTAAAGACCAATAAGCGAATTTTAATTAAACTTTGCATGCTTAAGTAAAATACAGGGATATAAAAAGTTTGTTAAAACTATTTTTGAAAAAAAGGTTTATTTGGCTAAATTATTGGGATTTAAAGTCAACTATAGAAAGTTTAAAATCGCAATAACTCAGTGAAATAAATGTTTATTAGAAATGTTTTCAACAAACTAATTAGGTCTCTATAATTTACTTCAGCATGCCGAGTTTCATCAAAATTGACTGGTTTTTAAAAATTGCGACTTGGAAAGTTATACTGGAAACCGAAATGCATAAACCCTCTGAGCAAAGAAAGGCCTACAGCAGTCAAATTATTGATTAGTATGTTTTTGTATGTGTGTGGACGAAAAAAACGTACAACACAAACAGTAGGTGACTGTTATGTATATTTTTTTAAAATTCGAATGGGTCATTGTTAATTTGCCCATCTTCCATTCGACTGCAACATACTTAATTCGTATCTAAAAGTAAACATCTCTAAAATGCGATGGAGAAAGAAACCTTATTTTTAAAGTTATTTATTCTTAGTTACTATAAAAAGAGTTGTCATCATCCATCAAAAAACGATTACAACATTCTTAAATTGTCACTGGCAGAAAAAAAAAACATGTTCTTCATTTACTTATTTGTTTTAATTTTCAAAAAAGTTTTTAACCTCAACCATCAACAATCGCAACATTCTCAAATCGTCACTTCATTGGCAGCCAAAGCGCGCGGCAAAAAAAAGTAAGTCGCCCATTTAAAGTCGCGCGGGTCGCACACCAGCGCAGATTTTTCCTCGGCAAGCCGCTACGGCTGTGTGCGTGCTAGCCGCTGCCTCCATTGGGCACTGAGCAATTTCTTTATTGATCCATATTTCTTCTTCTTGAAACTGGCCGGGGGGAACTCATCCCCTCGTTTTTCTACAGTTTTAACGAAGGACCCGAATGGCGCAAGGCGCTGGGGGAAGACGGGGTTATTAATGCTCTTTAAGCGAGGTAATTTTCGCGCGGCTCTTATATAGACGCCGGCGGTTTTTGTTTTTGAGTTCCATTGTTGTGTGCTTCAGGGTTATTGTTGGTGTTCTAGATCTGCTGGCTGTGTTGATGGATGCGAGGCCGTTATGGGTAGATGTTCTGTTATTTTGAAACGTTCGATTGTTTTATAAAATACAATTTAGAGAAAATAAGTTATGTTCTATTTTTATTATTGGAACGTTGTTGGAAGTGCTGATGAATGCGAGGTTCTGCTGTTTTATTTTAGAATGTTTATGGATTTTAAATTTTAGAGAAAAGAAGAGTTTAGTTATTTACATTGTTGGTGATGCTCTGCTGTTATTATTGAAACATGTTTGTCTGTGTCTTTGCGTAGATGTTCTTTTGTTTTATTTTGTAATGTTTGATTTTTTTATGCATTTTTAGAAAGAAAAGACCGCAATTATTTCGGATTTGCGTAGTATTATAGAGAGAGCGGATTCGATTTTTTTTATTCTTTCTGGACCGGAATGGGGTTTTACTGGTGGGGCGTTAATGAATGAAGTGAATGGTTTAAATCGCGGTTGGGTCGTTTGTTTATTATACTAAATGTGGCGTTATCGCGTTTTTAAGTAGGTACATTACGTTTTAATTCGGTACAGTCATGGTTATCTAGTTTAATAATCTGTAAATAATACTTGATGAGTTTTCTGCTCTGTGTAAGAAGAGTGACATTTTCTAAGAGTTTTTATTTTCATCTTTACCTGTTAGAAAAAAATTGACTGGTCCCAAAAAAAAAATGCTGTTGATAAATAATATTTTCTTTTTATTATTTTTGCCAAAGTTTTATTTTTTCATCATTTACTGCTAACAAAACTGATAGCAACTTTAAAACACGCTGTCATCAAAAGAAAGCTCCAGACATATAGAAAACTAAAAAAAAACTGCAATAAAAAAACTCCCACGATAACACAGTCATCTCGGAGTGTTGCCAAAATTCGAAAATTAAACTACAGTAAACCGGTATTAAAACGCAAACAAAGGAGTCTGTGAAAAACATAAATTTTGCGACATTTCATGCTGGCAACTCGCGTCGTCTGAGATAGTTGCTATTGTGTTTTGAATGTTTATCTTATACACTTTGTTACATTCGAATAAGAACTGGCCTTTAACTGAGTTTTAAATAAAGGTTTTTCTTTTCACAGCAGAATATTGCAGGTTCTTCATCGCAACTAAAAGTATTCTTATATATCATCTCGTCTGTAAGAAAACCTATTGCAATTGATTTACTATTGTGTCTGACTTTACCGCAGTTGACAGCATAACAAAAAAGTTGAGGTAAAATTAAATTTAAAAAAAAGCCAAAGAGTATTCACCGCTGTGAAATTAGCTATAATAATTTGTTCAATTTTGTCTACAATGTGTACTTGTAAATTAGTGAATCTTAAAGTAGGTATAGATTTGCCATTTATGCTCTAAGCAGTGTAGAACTATAGCTTAGAGTATAGTTTGTTTACAGACGTATTATTATACGTCTGTGAGTTTGTTCTTGATATATATAGTTTTCAGCAGCATTCACCAAAAAGGTTATTCAGTAAATAACAGCACTCTCATAATAAAATGTGGAATAATAACTCCTTTCAGCGCAGAACAATAGCCACCACCCCTCATTCTGTTTTCGTTATAATTTCTTGAGGCTTTTTGCATCATTTAGTCGTTCAAACAAAACGGCGCGACCGATCTATCTTGAGCTGTGCAACTCTTTTATTTTCTCGTTAGATGTTTGGGATTATTGAAGGCTCCTTGGGGGAGGGAGGTCAAGTTGGACCGGTCGCGTATACGATGACGCGTCTGAATTCTGAATCTCAGCTATTTGGATGAAGGGTCTGTAATGGTGAAATTATTTATATAGATACTTGTATTGGTATATAACTCAACTTTCTTAATGGTATCAGCGTCGCGTAGCGGTGAAAGAATACTACCACCCCTTCTCTTCCCTTGGGTGTCGTAAAAGGCGACTAACGGACTAAAGACTGCACATACTTACATCTAACAGCAGAAAGCGGTGATGGGCTCACCACCTGTCATGCTGAGCACATGTGCTTTTGTTATATGATGAAACATGCCTAGTTTGTTGGGGATAATATAGTGGTGAATATATATGTGTATGTATGTATGAAAAGAGGCGGTAAACCTTCTTAGTTAAGGAAACTAGCCCCTCAGTCTTGGAATTTTTTTGACAGTTTTTTGACACTAACGATATTTTGACGATATTTTGCAATAACAATACATAAGATGAACCACAGAACCGAAATAACCAAACTTGTTCATACTAAAGTAGTCTGTAAGTCTATGAAGACACGGTACAAAGTCAAGTGTGTTTTTGTAAGTGCGGTCTCATGCGACCGCTTGGGGTTTGAGGGGCTAGAAGAAAATACATACATAAACTTATACATAAAATCACGAATATTATCCCCTAAGGGTTAGTCAGAGACTAGGCGATGAGGACAGCAGTTCTCTACCGTGGTCCACTTTTCACCGAATAGCGACTGCACGTATGCTCAGCGTGACAGGTGGTGAGCCCATCGCCCCTCTATGCTGTTAGATGTATGTGCAGTCTGTAGTCCGTTATTCGCTTTTTTCAGCCAAGGGGAGGTTTAGCCGCCCAGCTCTAAGAAAATATATCTGTAGCTTAACACTACATGTTAACCTATAAACGGTGGTACTGTTTGTTTTATTGAGAATACCAAAGCAACGTCGGCGGTCGTTTCAAAATAAGTTTACGATCGAAAACATTACAGATTCAACTTTTATAGCGTAAAGGCTTTATTGACTAGGTTTTGTGGTAGACACTGTCGAAGCGAAATGTAACGGAATGATTGTTTTTACACAACTTATCATATCATTTCTTATTATAAAGTAAAGTCGCCGTTTTCCTGTGTATGTGGCTCGATAGATTTTAAGCGATTGTAACTACACTGGCCTGCAAAAATAAGTATCACACTTTTAAAATATAATTTTTTTCTAAACTACTTATAGTTTAGAGATTAAAAATAAAAAATATTTCTTTGAAACTATAGTAAATTATACAATAGTAAATTTTTTAAGTCTTGTGTGTCTTGTTTATCTTGTGTACTTTAAAAGTTATTACAATTTTAAAAGTGTGATACTTATTTTTGCAGTCCATTGTAATAGCCTCAAAATATTTACTAATATTAAAAACATCGATGACTGCTGCACTCTTCAAAAAGACATTGACATAGTTAAAGATTGGTGTGTCATCAATAATATGTACCTAAATAATAATAAATGTTTTGTCATATCTTTTACAAGAAAACGAATACCACAAAATTATAACTACAAATTGAACAATTGCGCTTTGTCTCGATGCACTACTGCAAAGGACCTTGGCATTATTTTTTGATGATAAACTTTCATTCCGTCAACATTATGAATATGCGTTAAAAAGATGTAATGGTCTTTTAGGTTTTATATTTAGATCCACAAAAGGTTTTAGGAAACCAAAAAGTATAATATGTATTTATTACAGCATAGTACGTAGTATTTTAGAATATGGTTGTACAATTTGGAGCCCATTCTATAAAATACACATAGAAAGTATTGAAGGCATTCAGAAAAAGTGCTTAAGATATCTATGTTATCGCTTTCATTTAGGCAGGTCTCTTCATTCTTACGAACTTCGAATGATTAAGTTCGGTGTGGTTTCGCTTGCGGTCCGTCGAGAACAGTAGATATGATTTAATTTACTTGTTTAAAATATTGCACTCAATAATCGATTACCCTGAATTGCTTTCTTTAATTCAAATAAATACTTTGTATCGAACCCGGGCGCCAAAGACTTTTGTACTAAATTTCTATAAAAATAATACATCATATTACAATCCCATTGTTCGAATGTGCCGTTTATACAATGAACTGGTTGCGCTTAATAACGACATCGACATATTTTCCATGAAAATACATGAATTTAAAAAAAATGTCCGGGAAATTCTCGGCTCGGCATCTCCCACATAGTAAGAAAGCTTCTTATATGTAATGTCAACAATCAGCTGAAATCAGTTTTCGATTTGTTTGATTTTTATTATTCTTCATACTATGTATATAATTAGTTTTTAATTGAATGTTAGTTTTAGATTAGATAAACTTTAATATGGACGCTTATTATTAATCGTGCTGTGTACACATGTTTTAGATAGGAATTTAGCTCTTATACAAATTGTGATGCTTTTTTGTTATTTTTTAAATTCCTATCTGTTTTGTGTACCTAATAAATAAATAAATAAATAAATAAATAGAAAGATAGATAAAGGACGATAATTTTTCCTGTTCGACTCGTAGTCACACCAGCTTATCATACCAGTATGACAAACAGGATTAAATTTATTAACAGTATTATACAATCAAAAGGAAATTAATATCCAAAAAAATTAAAGATTGGTCCACCAAACTGACAACGATCATTTTATACTTTACCAATTAAAACTTTTAAATAATGAAATATCATTGGGACATTTACTTGAATGATTACGTTAAAAATATAAGCAACAATTCAATTTGAACGTGATTTTATTACTTAATAAATATTTTAACTTAGACAGCACTAGTTAATAATGACAAGCGATATGGTAGTGAAATCAGCAGTGTGAAAAACGAGAAATAAAATCCTGTTTGTCATACTGGTGTGATAAGCTGGTGTGACTACGAGTCGCCAGTGTAATTTTTATGTATAATTTGTATGTAATTATTTTATACAAAATGACTAAAGTATATACGACGGTTTCCCTAAGTTAGCGCGGACGAAGACGCGGGCGGGCTGCTAGTCTATCAATATATAAATCAATTGACACATGTATGACGGAGTACTACTTGAGAACGGCTGGACCGTCTGGACTGATTTCTTTTTCTCTGTGTTCGTTATTGTCAAGACAAGGTTTATGCGAAAAGTAGTATAATTAGCGAGATAAATCGGAAATTAGGATGCTAATTTAAAATGATAAAAAAAAGTTTAAAATTTGTAATACGTCTTACATAAGTCATACAATTTGGCGGATTGGAGATTTAATAAATTAAAACATACTGATACACAACACAATGTCTTATTCATGTTATACTCGTACATATGTGGGTAATAAAGCTTTTTGTACTTTTTACACTTTTTTATACGTTTTCGAAAATGTATGTTAAAACTGTATGTACCTATTATGTATATGCTGATAACAACAAACGCTTCATTCTTCTAAGATCGCCTGAACGCTAGCCGCTGCGCCTCACCTCTCAACGAAATATACTAATTATAGCTAAATAATTACAGCGAGAGAAGTTCCACCGAGTCCGCACCCCTGCACCGCTGGCCGCGGGGCGGGAGAGGGGGGCGTCCAACACAGCGCTCCTTTTTACTTCGCGTGCCGCCCAGAGGCGTTCAACATTTTCTTGAGGTAAACATTTTATTTTATTATTATGATTATTACATTTTAATTTTTTTTTATTTGATGGGAGATTTTAAGTCTAATAACTAATACTAATTACTATTGAATAGAAACATGAGGTTATATCTACTATAAGACACATTCTTAACGTTTATAGTTAACTATCATCCCACATTCAGATGGGGAAATTGGGCAATAACCAACTACACCAGCCCCATGGTGTTTGTTGGTGCGAGTACCTACAGTTAATAGTAAAATGAAATAATATGCTGAACTAAAAATAAGTAATGTTAAACGTTTGAAAATGATGGCAACACCATTTATTACATTTTAGTTATTTAATAATAAAATTCATATTGTTTATTGTAAGTTAGTATAACTTAGTAGTGAATAGTTTCATATGTCCTTTAACCTAAAAAGAGATCTAAGTATATTAGATGTCAAAGTTTGAATGATAATGGTGATGCACTTTTATTGCTTTTAGTAGAATGTCTTATTTTATTACAGCTAGATCACGCTAATTGATCGAAATAAATAAAAAAACTTGCCCTTGTCATACCAAAAATGCCCAGCCGACAATTATGCAGTTCTGTAAAACGACTTGACTTCGTCTAACAAAAATAAATCCGATTAAAATCGTGACTGGCCCCCAAATGTTGAGCACCCCTGCCAAGAAGGTGTGAGCGGGCGCGTCGCCTCAAGAATGCTACAATTTTCAGAGTTTTCCATTTCTTGGCCCACTCCTGCCTCCACCATCCCCGCGGTAGAAGGAGAAAAAAGAAATGGTCTCACCGTTGCTAGGCGACGGAATCTTAGAAGAGTTAATACCGGCTTTTTGAGGTAGGATAATATTTTAAGGGGTACGTTACCTTTTTGTATTTAACGAGTGTAATGGTGTAACTCACAGATTCGTTTTATTTGTGTTATCGATATTATAGACTATCAAAAAAAGCAATTGTATTGTTTTAAATAAATTTAACTATGAATACCCACCTCTCGAGACTAAACTATGAGAAGTTCTCGTGAGAGGTCAGGTCGAGAGTTTACACTAAGCCGTCAAGCTTGTATGAAAAATGTTGTAAGAGTCAATTAAACAATAGAAGTGTCAGGATCGTAGGTAGTAAATGGAAAGCCTTGGTCTTTGCCGACCCCTCCGGTAAAAGGGCGAGACATTTAAAAAGAAATATAGTAAAAAATATATATATATTAACTACTTAAACAAAAATAAGGTTCCAAATGTAACTTTAAAAAAAATTACTAACTACTTTATATTTAATAGAAGTCTGCGGTCCGTGCAAAACCGATTTTATTTTTTATTTCAGTAGGAAGTATAATTAATTAATTACAGAACAAACATAAAGTAGTATTTGAACAAAAATTAAACTAGAGACATGATATTGTCATGATTATATAAAAACACGTCAACTCCCACCCACCCATCTGCATTACCGAAGCATAACAGCATTAAAAAGTAATTATTCCCCACCCCTGTCCCCCCTTGCCTAAAATTATTAATATCCTCCACCAACAAAACAGCAACCCAAAGTCCGTCTTGTCTTAAATTTCGCTCGCAAACAAAATCCCTTGTGCTTCCCTTGGAAGAAATGAAAAAATCGGACGTAAAAAGGCCTATCTCAAACGTGGCTTTGCAAACTCAACTCTGCAGCGTGTTACGAAAACTGAAAGTCGTCCAAAGAGTCCGTCTTTCATAAACTTGCAGGATATCTTTTACATACGTCATTTGTTTGGAATTCGTAGCGATCAACAAACTATGTCCGTACATGCAGATACAACATTATTCGGCGCGCCTCCTTTTGGCAGATACGACGTTTTACGTCGGGATTTTCTTTGTAAACGCCGGTTTAAGAGTGTGCTGGTGAGCTTTCCCATGTAGTTGTGAGACGCCCCACTTCTTTGCTGTGTTAATTTACATTTTAAATTGCACTTACATAGCCGAGCGGCGACTTCGCCTGTTTTGCGTCTGTGTTGTGCGGAGTACTAACCTGTACGTCACTCTGGGGAGGGTTAGCTTTCTCTTGGAGTTTTTAAATTAAACTGGCGCTATACGACTTTATTCAATGGTAATTATGATTAAAGTTGTGAAGTATTTTGTGAAACTAGCATGATGGTCAGAAACGCTAAAATATTTATTAGTATTGTTAACCATGTTTTAAATTAGTTTATTTTTGGTTCAGCTTCGTCAGTATCTACGTACGTTACTATAATTATGTATCAGACACTCAATATGGGCATGTTATTAAACGCTTATACTTTTTTATGAATTGAAAAGCAAAGGCGACATGATGATAGCAAAGCACAGCTAATCACATTTAATGCACTTTTTTTATTCTACAACGGTGAAACACTAAGCCGATGTTGAAAGCTCACTTGTATTTATCAACCAATTATTAACTCCCTCATAAACATCATCTTAAAAACGTCCAATCGCTGGACTCACTTCATCCTGCATAAGAAACAGGACTAGCGGCTTAACGTGCCTTTAAATGCATGTGAGAGCTTAAAATAAAAGATATTTTTGTTGTTTAATTTACTAGATTGCAGCGTAAACCCATATGGAACCACGCCATTTTTGGCCATAACACACCACAATGGTTCACGGTTGGCAGCTTTTAACGAATACCATCTAACGATAAAAACCAGGACCAATGTCTTTAAGTGCCTTTAGAAGTACGGAATCTATACTAATATTATAAAGCTGAAGAGTTTGTTTGCTTCAACGCGCTAATCTTAGGAACTACTGGTCCGATTTAAAAAATTCTTGCAGTGTTAGATAGCCCATTTATCGAGGAAGGTTAAAGGCAATAATTTGTTTAGGTACGTACGGGTAGTAACCTTAGATTAAAACAAAAAGGGAAGATACGGCATTAGCGTCTCGTGAGTAAGCCGCTAAAATTAGGCCTAAAGGCACAATTTCACTTCAGTCGCAATTTGCCGAGCGTACAGGCTACATCGTACTATTGCGGACATTCTGCTGTGATAAACAGAGAAAGACGCTACTCCGCAGTGGCGTCGGAATCGGTCGTACGTACTCGTCTGTTGCGAGCGACCGAGACGTCAACGCGCTACTCGCTGACTCCCTCGCGCTGACGTTGAAACTTACTGCTCTGTCTCGCTCGCTCGATTTACACTTTTATAGGTGTGCGTGTGTGAGTGTTTGCATATGTAGTTGAGTAGGACTATATTTTGATTGACTACAAGTAGGAGCATGCCGTATCTTCCCTTTTTGCTTTAATCTAAGTTGTAACCCGTGCGAAGCCGGGGCGGGTCGCTAGTATAAAATAAAAATACAAACCCCTCCCGGAACCGAGCGTGAAGTATGTATATTGATTATGAAAAAATACAGAAGGTTAATAATAACGTCACTGACCAAGTGCACGTTTCAATATGTTGTATGGCCTTGTTTCCGGCTTTCCCTTTCAAAGGCATGTCGTGAATAATCGTAGATGTCTTTTTTTATTCATACCCTTTTGTACAACCCTTATTGCTAACCGTTAAGGTTGAAAGTTCAATCGAAACGATAACTTTTATCGAAAGTAAGGGAAACTGTTTAAAATTCAATAAGGTGCCTTCGATAAATAAAACTTCGACACGTTTATAAATAAGGTCGTCAAAGATTATGAATTATGTAGTGAATGTAGCAGATAGGACGTAATGTTGCGTTAGTTTTATATCGTGAAGTTGGGACTAGCTTCAGCAAGCGGCTTCATATGCCACAACGGTAGACCGATGGACGGGCTGATTATAGCATCCTACTTTGAAAATCATATTTTACGAAAATAAAAAGGAGATTTTTGATACCATGCTCTCACCAACTTTTTTTTGCAATAAAAACATAATTATTGTTTGTTCCATTTTGATCTGAACAGCAATACTACACTGAAGATCAATTATCACACTATACACAGTCAATATTTTGTCACATTTACTATTATGCACCTATAGAAATTCAATGTATTAAAATCTATATTAAAGGCGACAAAATTGGTATGTGAGTATTATACATATTTTTAGGTGGATAAGAAAAATTAAAAAGAAAACTATTTATTTACACTAAAATCTTCAGTTTTACATAAGTGGTTGGGACCAACCTGGTAAGTATATAAAATACCTGTTACAGGATACCCCGCTCTTCATTATTTTTAGGTACTATGCGTGCGTATGGTGCGACAGTAAATCAGAACATACATAACTTAAAATTAAAAACTAAACTAATAATAACAATTCAACTGTAATAATAAGATAAGATAAGATAAGATATTTTTTTATTTGCACTTTGACATGGTATAAAGATGTTACATTATAAAATACATAGATTAAGTCCTCTCAGTAATACTCTAATATTTTCAATAATTAAAATCTATTAAACAAATAACATTATGCAAGTAGGTACATCATTTTAAATTATATAGTTATCAACGAAGTATTCTGACCAAACAAAAAGATTAGGCAGCAAGCTTTCAAGCATGTTGCCCGTCTGTTTTAACAAGACACATGCTCTTTGGCCGCAAGGGTGCCGCGACATGTGTCTTAACCCCCAACTGGTCACGTTGTTCGCCGTGTCATGTTTTGACGGTTGTCCCTTTTTATGACATCCACTTTGTTGGTTTATGGTTAAAACGATTTGTTTTGTATAACGCGGGTGTGTTTTTTTTCACTGTTATCGAGGCTTCTGCTTTCTATTATTAGAATGGTAAGCAATTTTGAGATTTAAAGGGGAATGACGGTTAGGTTATGACGCGACAGATTAGCATTCTAAATAACAGATGTGCAGTAAAGATTTTTTTATGTGTAATGACGATGATGATGAGATGCCTTGAGCAGTACATTACTTTAATCGTACTATGCAATTTCCCATACGAATTGTGTGTCACTTACTTACTTACTTTGTAATGTCTTCTCTGCACCACCATATTGGTGGCTGGTAGATAAAGCATTAGGTATTGTAATGTACGTGTTACTTATTGCTTTCAACCTTATCACAATAGATTAAGGGTGTGTTTAGTGGACTATAAGTCGCACCCTCAATAGTGTATGGGCACAATTAAAAAATGTAGGTTTCTTAGTTTTTGTAAAAGAAAGGCTTATTACTGTCAGTCCCACACGATGGCACTCGCAGAAAGAGAAAACAATTGTCAAACATAGGAGTTCTGCATTATGTGTCCCTTTCACACATTCACCTTTTGCTCCCACCTCTTTGCGCTAGACGGGCCTTACTAGTAACGTGCCGCGAATTGACGAAGCCGGTCCGCGCGACCGTGGGCCGTGTTGGAGTTGCGCCTTTAATTTACAAATTCTAAGGAAAGTTTTGTGTTATTCTATAATATTGTAAAAGCTTAATAAGGTTCGTGCCCGTTTTCTACTAAAATTAAGTTCAATTTTGTTGTCTAAGTCTAATTAGTTCCATAAAGTTTTAATGATAATCAAATTAATTTTAATTATGTTGATAATATCCCATATAGCATTAAAAAGGACTGCATTTTTTTTCTTATTTTTAGATAGGCCTTTCCTTGATGAAAGTTTAGATTTTTTTTAATACAACTATCGATTTTTGTTCCCTAGAGCAAGATATATTTTGCACAAAGTCTTTTATCGTCTCCATAGTTAAATTTATCTTTATGGTAATAATCGGTTCAGCGGTTTTAGAATGTTAACGAAACAAAACATTTCATAATTCAATTTTTTTAAATAATAATAATGCAATGTACATAAAAGTTGTTTGATATTTATATATTTAATTTATCAATTCTTTACAGACAATGTCATCATCACGGTCACAAAAAATATTGAGGATGGTTAATCGTAATGATAAGGAGTATGCTGCTCTGTTATAGTATTTTATTATATTTTTTTATAAATTCATTATCGTAGAAAAAAATCTTACCTAAAGCGTTTTTCTTTTAGGATAGTGCTACACATACAGAGGAGAAGGAGAATATTCCGGAGAGAAATGAAGGAATTGACAAAACATCCTAGGCCGAAAATAACTGTGCCAATCGTAGTCCAGCAGCTCAAGTTCATCTTCATCCTCCTCAAGTACCAGCAGTTCTAGTTCGAGTAGTTCCTCCACAAACACCAGCTCCAATTGGACCCGTGCGTGCTCTCCAGTAGAACCTAATGTTTCACAACACCATGAAGAGCTAAATAATCGACCACAATCTACTTCACCTTCTCATGAAGAGCAAAATGATTTACTACAATCTACTTTACCATCCTACGAAGAGCCAAATGTTTAACCATGTTCTACTTCACTGTCACTACTTTTCCCTATCTACTGACTCCGATAGATAGGGTATTGCAGCTGGAACTACGGGTCCGGCTGTGTTTTCAGGGGTACTACGGGGTTCCGATTCAAACCCCCCGCTGGTTGTGCCTTGACCGGCGCCTCCGGCGGGATCCGGACGTGGGTTGGACTCGTAGTGGCTTGTGGTTACCTGTAGAGCTTGGGAATGTTCGTTTGTCCTGCTATTGTGTGCCAGGACTTCCAAACTCGCGCACAGGGAGCGGAGCCTAGTAGCGGTCTCTGAGGGGCCAGAAGCAAAAAGTCCTGCGGGTAACGTGAGTTTCCCTTATAGCTGGCAGCTTTGTCCGGTGGTTCTCATTGGACATTAGTGTTGACATCTTCGGTACTAGTCTGGAGAACTAGTAGAGGCGGCCCCCTAGATGCCGTAGCTTCCGGTCCAGTCAGCCGCGTAGGACGTGGGAAATGGCTAAGCGGACCGGATGGGTTCCGAGAAGTGAGTGTGCTTACTACTCCGCGACCAAGGTGGACACTTGGGAGTCGACTTTAGAGTCGACGACCCTAGCAGTGGCAACTGCGAGTTGTGCCCTTCGTGCAACGAGAAGTGAGCGAGCTCGACAGCTCCGGTTACCTATCTGGACAATAGGCAGTGAACTACACGTGTTCACGGGGAGACTCTTCCGAGACACTAGTCTTATGACTACCGAATGAAGAGCGCGCTTCGGTGGGCACTGATTTGGCGTCAAGACCTAACGCAGATGGTCTCCTGCGCGAGTGTTCTACTGGCGCAGGGACGTCTGGCACTTCTTGCATAACCTAACGGTTGGTCTCGAGGTGCCAGTACAAATAAAACTTAGTGAACTAAAGAGAGGGGATGTTCTACTTCACCTTCTCTATTAAGTCAACCAAACGCTGAAGCCATCTTAAACAAACGGGGCCCTTATAATAAATTATGAAATTTCACCGATCAATTTAGACGAAAGAGATGCAGACTTAAGTGACCACGACCCAACGTATGATGTAGAACAACAAAGGAGGCGACATTTTCCACACTTTTTATAACATAGTTGTTAACAAAGGATAATGGCCAAAAAAAACCTAGGCCCGGCGAAAATAAAACTTATCTCAAATTTTTACTAAAAATGTGTCATTAAATACTGCATAGTTGGAGTCGCCGAAATATTTTTTTAAAAGTGTGAAATTGCTTTTCGAAATTGAAAAAAACATTTAAATTAAAATTAGTAAAATGATTGGGTTTATCGGACTAGCTTCCACCTGCGGTTCAGTCAGCGGTGTTAATCCTAGTCCTTATCTATCTACCTACCTACCTAGTTTCATTCAAATCAGTTCAGTCATTGAGGCGTAGAAGCAGAAAAAACATCCAAACATTAAAATATCAAACCATCGTTATTTTCACATTTAGAATATTACTTAGGTGTGATGTGATAGGTACTATATGTATATGTATATTACCAAAAAAAACATTTTTTTTAATACATTGATGACTTCTGCTACTACTTTAATAATAGTAGTGGTGGTAATATATATACTGTAGAAAAATATTTGGATTATACTGCTAAACACCCATTTTAGCAATTTAATGATCCTTTTACTGAAACATTGATATGAACCCTGTAAAACTTTTAATAGCAATTTTATACATTTAGAAAAATATTTCGGCGGTGTCCCCTATGCAGTAATTAATTACTCAACATTACCAGTATTTTGAGGTACATTTCTTTTGCGCCGGGCCTGGGTTTAAATTTCATACTACGTGACCATTGTCCTTTAATATTGGTTTCTTCCAACCAAAAAAGACCAATGTGATCTTTGCTTTGCATCCTTATCATGCGTTTTATTTGAATGAGATGTTGAACTAACCTTCTGGTCTTATTTTGAAGCTTTTTACTTTACTTATTTTATAAAAAATACTTTTGTTGAAAACTACTCAATGAATAATGTTTTAACAATTCTAAGTGTATTTAGGTTACATAAAATGTAAGACTGAACTAAGTATTTAGACTATCCACTCTGTTATCAACACTGTGGTTGGTTAATGGTTACTGATGCCATGTGATATTATAATAGGTAGGTACAACTAAAAAGGTTAATGTCAAGTGTTTCTATAAAAGTATGTTGATTTGTTGTTAATTATTAAATACGACAACTATAATTAAAAAGTTAATGCTAACTTTTAAAGTTTTTTTTGTTTGGAGAATTTAATCTTGAGTTTTTGGTTATTTAGAATAATAAACCTTTACTTAGAGAACCATTCTGGTCAATGACCTTTTATTCTGGTGCGAACATTTTGCCTGATTTTTTGTTATTCTCGTATGTAGAAATATAAATAATGCTGGTTGAGAATTGGTTTTTAATTTCATTGTTTTGTATTTCCTAATTAAGAATGTTAAATGTAGTTTAGTTAACAGGAACTACATTGTAAGTTGAGGGTATCTGCGCATCCTTTTTTATAATTCATGTATGGTACTTACATTCTTCTCATATTAAACCATTGTTCGATACAGACGTATTTCATTGTGCTCCGCAATTCACAAATATTACAGGTATTAAGTTCGCTATGTAATATGCTGTTGCATGAGTTTAAATAAAATAAAATAAATGAGTAAGTGAACTACCACATAATGGTGCTCGTAAAACTAGGAGCAACTGCTTAGCGAGCTCAAGGTATTTTATCTCGGTCACCCATCTGATCTCATGTCATTACTAAAATAGCCTTTCTTGCAAGATCGCGACACGAACCTCTTTTTAAATTTATTGTTATTACCCACTATTTTATCTCAGTCGTTAATACCTAATAACCTAGACACGAGATTATTAATTTGCATTCAAAAAGCATTATCCCGTTTGATTTAAAGTTGCAAATCAGAAAGCTAAATCGTGTAAAATTCAAATTCGTTTTTCCCCCAAATGTGTGGTACACTCCACCCACTATCATTTGTCACTCCCCCAAAATATCCGACCGGTTTCAACTATTCGCGGGCAAATTTTTAGTGTGACTGTATCCGGACGTCCGGAGACGGCTCCCGCGCCGGATAACCGGTGTAAATCTTACATTAGAGTCGGGTACCGGCGCGAGCGAAAGTGTTTCATATAAAGTGTTAGATGGGATGAATTTATGCAACTCAATATACTTAACAATTTTCTAAATATTTTACTCCAAAACGGACGAGCATGTATGAAGAATGTTAAAAAAGTAAATGAATCAAAGGACATATGTGTCAAGAATAGTCAGGATCGTAGCAAATGGTAATCTGTGTTTTTAGGTACACAAAAAAGTCAGAAAACAATAGAAAAACATTAAGATTAGAATTATATTATCTAGAATAAGGTTTATTTATTTATTTTTATTTATTTATTTATTTATTGAAAAGAACATACACAATCCTTACAGGCTAAACCTAATGCGATGGTGCAGTTATTTATAATATAGTTATTATATTAAAAGCTAATTCCGTGAGCTCACTCAGCGTACAGGAAAATAAATCACTTTGCTCAGCCATAGCGTTGAGCACCCGCAGCGCCCGCACGAGCGGCGTCCGGTGCAACAGGATGGTGCGCGCACGGGGCACCACCAGCAGCGGGCGTCGCCGCCGGCGGCCCGCACTCCCGTCCCAGACACTCAATAGCATCATCTCCAACACCTTTGGGTTGTGTATGATACCTCTTATCACCTTAAGCAAGTACACAGTGAGAGCGACTTCTCTTCTAGATTCCAGCTTGTAGTACCCCACCATGCCGAGCAAAAACAGAGTAGGATACAACAAGGGATAACCTGGGTATACTCCAAATTGTTTCCAGTAAATAAATCTTACAAATTTATTCTGAATACGTTCTAGCATAAATTTATATTTGGCCTCATGAGGAGACTAAATTACGGCATTACATTCTAAATGGCTCCTAACGAGCGCATCGTAAAGCGCTCTCAAAGCCCTGACATTCGTGAAACCATTTCCCAGACGCAATATCAATCCAAGATTGCGGTATGCCTTCTTACAGACATTAGCGATATGTACTCTAAAATTCAAGTCTGCAGTGAAACGTACACCCAAGTCCCTAACCTCGGTAACACGTGGCAGCGGCTCCCCATTCATCTGATATTGACGATGGATTGGAGCGTGTGATCGGCTAAAGGACAAAATTGAGCATTTAGAGACATTAAAGTAAAGTTTGTTAGCTATGCCCCATTCTACGACCATATCAATGTCATGCTGCAAAGAGTCGCAATCGGACTTGTCTTTAATTTCATAAACTAGTTTTAAATCATCTGCAAACAATAATGGTGTACAACTATTAACTACATTAGGTAAATCATTTATCATCAGAATAAAGAGTAAAGGTCCTAGATTACTGCCCTGACTGACCCCAGATCTAGTAGGGTAGGGTTGAGAGTAGTGCCCATTGCAGTCGACGAACTGACGACGGTCCCGCAGATAACTGGCAAAAAACGACAATGTGTGAGGGGTGCAGCCCATACACGCCAGCTTACAAAGAAAGACATCGTTATCGACTGTATCGAACGCCTTCCTGAAGTCGAAGTAAGCTACGTCCACCTGCTGTCCAGCGTCCACTGCTGGTACTAGATGTGTCATCAGATCTAGTAGGTTCCCAGTAGTCCCCCGCCCAGGACGGAAGCCATGCTGCGCGTTGGACAAATGAGAGCTTATCTGAGGGTACAGGCAACTATGTATAGCCGCCTCGAACACTTTAGCTGGAGTGCATAGAACTGCTACGGGTCTGAAGTCACTGGGCGTTGAACCCCCGCCACCTTTCGGTACTGGCACAACACTGGTGAGTTTCCATCGATCAGGGAACGTTGCGCTTTTAATACATTTACTGAAAACGTACAATAACGGATCCACCAGCACAGCCCGACAATCCCTAAAGATGAAGGCTGGTATACCATCTGGTCCGGCTGAACGCTTTGGAGCGAGGCGCTCTAGAGCTCGCTTAACGTCCGCAAGTCTCATGGGACCGAGGTGAGCCCAGGTGCCTACTTCCGCGCCCGCAGACGCCACACTCGCTGCCGCTGCGTCCAACAAGGGCGGTTCTGGATTATACACTGACTCGAAAAACTTAGCGAGTTCTCCAGCACTTTCATCGTCCGACAGATCTCTTCCATCCTTCAATATTTTATTTTTCACCGTGTTACCTTTCCTCGATCTCACGTATTCCCAAAAAGCTTTAGGATCCGATGCCAGATGTCCCTGTACCCGGTCTCGATACCGGTCATGCGCTCTTTCAGTTTCAATTTTAACTATGGCCCTATATCGTGAGAACTCTTCATAGTCCCTGCAAGAGTTCCTCGATTTATAACGTTTGTGAAATTTATGCTTAAGTTTTATAAATCTAATAATATCAGAAGTATACCAAGGCGGGTATATGTACCTGTTGTTTTCACAACTGACATTTCTTAGAGGGACGCATTCATCAAAACATTCATAAATTTTATCATAAAATAAATCTAATATTTCGTCTAAGTTATTTAAGGTGTACATTTCACACCAGTCTATTAAAGATAATGAGTGGTATAATAAATTAAAATCAGCTCTAATAAAATTCCATCGCTTACAATTTATCGGGGTTCGAGAGCGCTCGCTTCCGAGGGGTATGTCAGAGAGAGCGGGGTGAGACAGCACGGACGCGAGCGCGAGACCCGGCGGCGCGGGTCTCGGCGGCGGCGCGGGACTCGGCGGCGCGGACGAGGCGCGCAAAGCCCTCCCGCAGCGCACGGCGAGCGGTGGGTGATACGCGTCCACGGGCTGCAGAGCCTCGTCCGCGCGCGACACGCACACATCGCCTCGCGCGCTCAATACTAGGTCGAGCTGCCTGTCGTCACAATTCGGTACCGAGTTAAACTGAGTGAGCTCACAGAATGCCGTAAAATATTCAAAATAATTACATACATTACTATTACAATAAAATAAATTGAAATCTCCTAATAATACTACATTGTTTTTATATCTAATACATAGTTTTTCTAATATTCTAAACATAATCAAATACTCATTTTCTTCCGTCTTCGGGGAATATATACTACACAACATGTAAATAGAAAACGGTTTTGAATATGTACTGTAGAACAAATCAATTCAAATTCATAACTGTTTATGTTTAAGTTATCCGGTAACGGTACTTGTCGTATTTCGAAGCGCGGTGTAGCCACTAAACATACGTCTCCTTGTTTACGCCCGTCCGCCCTGTCACATCTTAGTACATGATATCCCGGGAGCAAAAATTCCGTGTTATGTATGGCTTCACTGAGGCCGGTTTCCGCAATCGCGAACAAATCCGCTCCTGACGACTCCAGCAATGATAAAAACCTTGTAGTCTTTGTTCTAAGTCCTCTTACGTTTTGATACAGGATATTGAATATACTATTGTTGTTGTTGTTGTTGTACCTGGTTTGGCTTCGAGGGTCGACGAAACCAAATCCATTCACTAATTTCCACGTTAACAGGCCATACTTCTGGAACACATAGTTTTTCATAGTTGCTTACTGTGACTCCAATTCTAAAGGATGAGTATTCCCGGTCAGTTTTATGTTTTAATGTCTCAATAATGATATCGGTATTATTTCCCAAAATATTTTTAATATAATCCTTTAGATTATCCTCCGTAGTGCCAATGTCCAGTCTCCAGACATGTAAGAACTTCTTACGTTCAACTGCCTTCAAGGACGCGCAAGATGTATTACCACCTCTTATAATTGGCTTGCTTCTCTTACTCCTGTTAACTACATTCCAAGTAAAACCATCACCGCCTCCCTTAACCGCTGCTTTACTGGCCACCTCCGCGTAACTAGCAATAGACCTCTCCGCTGACGACGTTGGCGCCGCCGGTGCAAGGGTGGAGGCTGCGGGGCGCGGCACGTACTGTGGCCCTGGCTGCGGGCGCTGCGGCTCGCACTGCGGCCCAGGTTGCGAGTGCAGCGGCTCGGGCTGTCCCGTTTTCAATGCCGTAAACTGGTGTTGACTTTGACGGGTTGCGTCGTTCAACTTGTAATCACTTTTCAAAATCGTTATCTGTTGCTCCAAAATACTGCATTTCTTATTAGCATCACATAAATCTTGCCTTAATTTACTATTTTCCTGTGTTAATACAGTTACACTAGCTTTTATTTCGTTTAAAATTTCAGTTTTAAGAATACTCATCTTTGCTATAATATCATTGTTTATTTTACTCATGAATTCCCCAATGTTGACCATTCCCTCAGATGTTAAAGGTCCTTTATTATTTATTATAATGCTTTCCTCTAAGGACTGGTTGAGTATATCCTTGTCCATCAGGTGTACCTCAGAACTACGTACTGGAGTATCGTCATTTACTCTCACGCGGTGAGTTATATTAGAGCAAGAACTGCAAATAAAAGTGCGTTTCTATTGCAGTTGCCCTTCCTTAAATGCAGTAGAAGTAATATTGATGCATTTATAATGGAAGCCCGCTTTGCAACTCTTGCATTTTATCAGTTCACCAATATCAACTTTTTTATTGCAAACCAAACAGTTCATCTTGCAATTAATCACATCAAAAACACAGCGTAACAGGGACAGGAATAGCCAGTCCGTGGGAGAGTGAAAGAGCGCGATATACTGCTTGACACTTCGCGCCACCACCCGCGTAGTTTTTATAACGCGAGTTTAACGCACCGTCATTAGCACCACACAAATAATCCTTTAACTCGTCCAATTATGTTATATAAACAGTTCTTTACTTTACACTACACAGATGTCATCTCGTAAAGTCCAGTTTAATGCTATTTCCATATCTCTGAAGACACAATAATCAGATTTATAAAATAATCACAGAGAGCAAACTGCAGGGTTGTCAAAGTACATAATATATTATAATTAGGGCATACTATCCGGATATCCGGATATCGGAATTATCCAGATATAAGCCGTATAAAATATCCGGATATCAATAGCATTACTATTTGAATATTACGAATAAAACGGATAATTATTGGTTTATTAGTTTTACGTATTTAAAGTACTTCAAAAATTCACCCACTAGAACGGAGTGCAGTAGCCCGTTAGTCGCCTTTTAAACACCCAAGGGAAGAGAGGGGGTGGTAGTATTCTTTCACCGCTACGCGACACGGTGTCAGAATAATAATCCGATATCCAAGTATGTTTTGAACGAAATATACTGCATATATACATTCATCACTCCCGCTTCCCAGGGGGGTACGGCTCTCCCTACCCCTACCACAGCTTACCTCCCCCTACCACAGCTTACCAATCGCTATGATCCTGACACACATCATTGGCTTAAACCCTTACCTGTCATGAAGACTCCTAGAAGTTGCTAACAATTTAATTTTTTTAGAGGATGTGATTAAATAGTTTTAATCGCCTCTGTGGTCTACTGGCTAAGCCACCGGTCACAGACCCAGAGGTCCCTTCGATTCCAAACGGGGGGTACTTACATCGTTGTGTGATCGGTTTGGTTGGTGGTAATAGGGCTGTTAAGTCCGCCTGGCTAACTACCACTATCATATTTAAGTCTGTCGCCATAACAACAATGTTTATAGCAATGTTGTGTTCCGACAGTTTAGAGATAAGATAGCCAGTTCCTCAAAATTGAGGATTTCGGTTGAAGCGCGCTTCCACCTTTGGCCTTATCGACATTTACCATTAGGTGAGATGAATTCTAAGAGCTTACCAGTAGTATATGCAATAATTCAAGACGTAATGTCAGGGTCTCCACACGGGCGGTCTGCGGATGAGTTGCTCTAAAAAGTCGCTAAAGACTCTTCGGATTCAATATAATAACATCTTCAGGATGATGCTGGGACTTTCCCGCTTCTGCAGTGTGTCTGAACTGACGACTGACGGTTTTCCGGCTATCTTGAGAAATAAAGTAGCGTCACTGATAGGTCGGGTGCGGGGGAGTGATAACAGCATCCTGAAGATGGTGGGAGATTATCCGCATGTGCCTCTATTAAGGCACTTCGTGCAAACCATGGCAGAAGTCGGAAGCACCTCCGGGTTGCGTTCACACGGAGTGCCACTGAGGTTCATGACCCATTAATGTAAAATATTTATTTATGTAAAAGTGTTTATTATTATTGAATTGTAATTACACTTACACCTATTTTATCAAACCATTTTATACTTACTCATGTATCATGTTGTCCGAAATTAAATAAATAAATAATAAAAAAGTGTAAAAGCGGACTTCCTATACAGATCACTTTATTCGTGTAAAACAACTATGCTAACTTCACTGACAATTAACATTTTTTTTGTATTTCTTTCAAGAAGTACAATTTAGTGATTACCGTGTCGTGCCACTTGTGCTTGCGCCTGTACCGCAAGTCGGGGGAAGCCGGCAATAACTCGCCGGTGTTTTCGCGAAATTCTTACCGCCCGCCGCCGCCGCCGCCGCGTCGCGTGTGCCCAACGCTAAAGTAAGATTCTGACACAGTGGAAGCGATAAATAGGTACTCACACGAAAATATAAAACAAAATGGATTTTGTTTATTAGATGGAGGCCAACGAGCAGTCGGGTCACTTGATGGAAAGCAATGACCGCCTCCTATGATGACACCCGCAAAACCAGAGGAATCGCAGATGAGTTGCCGGCCTTTAAGGAAGGAATAAGTTATTTTCTTAAGTCTGCACCTGTTAGCAATATTGCACCCTTCGTCCATTTCCCCGTTCGTCCATTTTGTCATTAGTATATCTTATGGGTCCGGAAATACCGCCGCTAAGAGCTGGTTTCACAGCACTGTAGTTTGTAAAGTGTTTATTCCACTAGCTAACTAGGAAGAGAGATGAAAGAAAACATATTAACTTAATTGAGACACACTTGAAAATAATGAAAATAAGGCAGACAGTATACAGGACAGAAAAAAATAAAAGAGCAAAGATTAAAAAACGAAGAGTGTAAAGTTGCAATGGTTAATAAAGCTAATAGATTAGTTAACTTTTAACTTGTTAACTAGTGACTCTAGGTTGTATGCAGCAGGCCGCAAAAGTACTTAGCACAAACAAGAAGAATGTAAGAGTTTTGGGCCCACTAGTCCGTAGACAGAGAAAAGGTTTCTTTGACTACGAACTAGTCGAACGAAAAAGTCTTAATAAAAAAAAAACAAAAATAGTATAGCTTGCAGTGCAACACAGTCTTAGGCCCTGCGCACACTTCCGCCACGTCCGCGTTCCTGTCGCACGTGGAAGGCGATACTTGTTGGCCCAAACTGAAAATGCACTTGTTTAAATAGCTTTGTACAATGCAAATTATGTGGACGAATTAGCTTTAAGATGTTGTGATTTTTCGAATAATAACCGTTACCGAAATAACCGCGTCGCGTAGCGGTGAAAGAATACTACCACCCCCACTCTTCCATTGGGTGTCGTAAAAGGCGCATAACGGACTAAAGACAGCTATATCCAACCGCTATATCGAAAAGCTATATCGCCGCTCTATGCTGCTGGATATCCAACTGCATAGAACGGCGATAGGGTCACCACCTGTCACGCTGAGTACATGTACTATCGCTATAAATTTGGTGAAAAGTGGACTGTGGTAGATAGAGGACTGTATTTGCTGTCCTCAATGCTTAGTCTGACTAGCCCTCAGGGATAATAGTCGTGATTATATGAATGAAGTATGAACGAATGATTTTTCGAATAAACATACTCGAAATTAAAAAAAATAAAGCTAAATAAGTTGTCGCCGCTAACCAAAATGGGTCCAGCCTATAAACTCCCCACTGCTGGGCACAGGATATAGCAGCACGTGGGGAGATTGAGACAACTCGCCACGCGGATTTAATGCAAGTTGGTGGGTTTGTTATGTTTGTTAGGTTTTTAATTTTGGTCACCCATCGAAATTTTCAAGTCTGAAAATAAGGTAATTTTAAAAACTGTCAGGCACAAACAATCATCTAAAGACTCCTTTCTGACGAGCTTTTGATCTATTAAACCATCAATCCATAGACCGATCGGTCGTTTCGTAAAACGTTTGATCTTTTTACGTTTGATGTAGGTAATAAACTTTTGTTATAATCAATTTTCGAATAATAGGGTAAAGCTTTTATGAAGGAGGACTTCTGGCCGAAGGGCGTGTTGTATTGCCAACTAACACCAGCGGAGCAGCACAAGCCGCACTGGCTTACAAGTTACGCACATAGTTACAAAGTATATTTACAAAGAACGATTGGTTATTTTTTTTGTACGTATGTTAATCTGTAAAGTATACAGGGTAATCGATTTAAATGAGTCAGTAAGGAGAAGTTAAAAACTATAAGAGATAGGGAAAATATGATTTTAGAATAAATGAAAATGGCATTTAATTTTTTTTTTACTTTGATGCATAACCCGAAATCGTACCTGGTAAAAAAACTGTAAGTAACCGCATGTCGTATTCGTTAATCCTGTGAGTATAAGGACCAAATTTAACTAAGAAATCTTGTGTAGGCACATAAAGTCGAATTGTCAAAAGCTTTCTCAATGATCATTTTCAACATAACTGGATTAGTACTGACGGCCCATTGAAATGGCCCGCGAGATCACTTGATATCACGTCACTCGATTATTTCGCATGGGGTTATGTTAAAGATGATTTTTTAAATCAAATTACTACTGTATGAGATTTTACAACAGCTTTTAAAAATATCTTAAAACAAATAAGAAACGCAACATTGCATTCCTTACCCAAGAGAATTAATCTTTTGGGTTTTTCTTTTAATTATTAAAACATTATAAAAAGGGTCCCATGTGACTAATGATTCACACCATCAACAATAACAACAAATATACTTACAGAATTTTAAAACATTGTTTACAAAGATGTTGACCGGGTTCGATTCCCGGTCAAGTATAAAGGTAAAAAAAAATTAAATTGACGCCATGGTTCCTAAGAACAGATTTTCCTATCTCTTATCGTTTTTTATTTCTCCCTACTGACCCATTTGAATTGATAACCCTGTGTTATATGGGGCTAATTGTATTTTGACCTTCTTTACATGAAAATTAAAGAAGAAATAAATTATTAATATATAATTATAGTCACCCAAAAGTTCGCATTACCCAAAGAGTTACGCATAGAACTGGCAGACACGCTCATGGCAGACACATTGCCTAAATAAAAAAAAATGAGAAAAGTTATATGGAGCTCGATGCAGCGGTTAGGGCGTACAGTTTACGATCATGCCAGTTAAGTAACTGTCGCAATGGCTCAACACTGGATGGGTGAAAAAATAAAAATAAAACATCTTAAATTCCTCCGTGATTCTTCATTCTCGTAAAGCCTTTTGTTTGTTGTCGTAAAATTGTCCTAATTTAAACCTATTAAATCGCATTGGGTTATGGAATTATGACCCAATTAGGGTTGCCACCCGTACTCTAAAATAGAGTACCTATTGTCCTCTTTTTATGCAGGCGTACTTTATAATCTACGACACCAATAAAGTACGCTAAAATACTCTATTTATGTAAAACTGATTGTTACTGGCTCGTGTTACTGGTTATGAGTATAAATAAACTGGACTCCACAGACACAAAACTTTGATTGCAAAGAGGCTGTAAATATCTTCAAGAAAGACCAATATTTGTTAAATGTCGCAAAAAGCAAAAAAAATACTTACGTTTTTCAGGATAAATAAATAATAAATAAATAAATCTTTCCTACTATCACACTAATTATCTAGCCCAAGAGAAGCTTCGAAGAAACTCGTTAAATGGTTACTAGACAACGGATAAACATACTTAAATACATACCTATTATACATAGAAAACACCCAGACCCGAGACAATTTAGAAAAACAATAATTTCTAAATTGACCCGACCGGGGATCGAACCCGGGACCTCAGAGATGGCGACACCATGAAAACCGGTGTACAAAACACTCGAACAAGGAGGTCGTCAATAAATAAATAAGTACTCTTTCTTATGCAAGCACTTTATTTTTGTTTTGACAAAATAAAAAAAATACTTTATTTGTCCTAAAACAAGGAGGCAACCCTAGACCTGTGCTGTTGTCCACATGGGAAGGCCTGTGCCCAGCAGTGGGACGTTAGTAAGCTGATGATGTCAATAGTCAATAGTCAATAGTCAAAATATATTTATTCAATAAACTCAATTAATAAGTACTTTGAAACGTCCAAATATTTTTTAACCTACCACCCATTCAGGACATCATTTTTTAACTGTGGCAAAGAACGGGCGCAAGAAACCACAGCGCACAGAAGCAACGACATTTACAAAAAATATATATATTTTTAGGAACAAGCCGGAAAATACTTAAAAAAAAAACAATGTCCAAGAAAACACTAATTTTGATTTAATTATTCTTTAAATGTAATTAATTAAATAACAATCAGCACTTAACTTAAAACAACCATGTTACTAACAATTTGATGCTGAAAAGATTGCACGCTCACACTAATTAAATCACCTTAAAAAGCACTACCCACATTAAAAATACAAAAGACACACAACGCAATAAAACTAAAAGATGGCTACGATACCAGATAGCCACTCTGGCAGAGATCCGTCCGCGCTGAGTTCCAGAGAGAAAGTGAGCTCTCTGGTTTGTGTGGACGCTATTTATAATGGCTAGCCGTAGTGGGGATGGTATTGGGAAGTTTTTTCCTTATACGGCCTCTCCTGACGATGTGTCGTCCTCGACACAATTTCCACCAGTAGTGTCGCTGGGACCAGGCTCCATGTCTTCATGTCTTCGAGTGATGCCGCTGGGACCAGGCTCCTTGGCCTCGTCCAACAAAGGCATAGAAGGTGCAACCCCTGAGATAGATGGTGTCGTCGTAGTATTCCCGCTGAGATCAGGCTCCACCTCGTCGTTCAGCAAAGGCATGGATGGTGCAGCTGCTGAGCCAGATGTGGGCGGTGCAGCATTAAGATCATCTTCGTTTTCATCTGTAAATAACATTTTATTAGCGTAGGTCATCAATTTGACTATAAGTATCATTCATCCTTTCACATCAATATTCTTTTTTACGATCATCATTTATTTTATTTATGCTTCTACTTTTAGACTCATCATACGGAATAATCTCGCATTCATCATTCTAAAAGTAAGGCAGAGACGTCTCTTAAAAGCAGCAAACCAAGCCTAGGACTTTCTGGAGCTAGCTTGGCGTCTCTTCTCGCAGTGAAGTCGCTGACCACTGCTGGCACCTCGGTCCGACGAACAGACTAGTGCACGCCTGCACGAACAGGATAGTGCACGCCGCACAAACAGATTAGTGCACGCCTGCACGTCTTCTGTACACAAACACACAGGCCAACCACTTTGGTTAGTCTATGCAGCAACTTGGGGCCCACCAAGTGCTATCGGCGACGAACGCCAGGGTGTAGCGACGGACGCTTGGGTTGCATAGCTTCCCCACCCCACACAACACGACAGGCGACACACGCCATCGTGTTCGACTTACTCTCGAAGAAAGCAGCACATGTTTCAGGACACCACTCGCCCCGCCACGGCACCATATGTTGAGCCGCAGCTTGCGTCGTCTTGCCGTAGCCGCCACTGAGCAGACGAAGCGCGTAGCGTCCACTAGGTAATGCCTTTATCACCTTATACGGACCACGCATGCCTGGGTCGAGTTTGCCTGTCGACTGAGAAAACTTGACAACAAAAACACAGTCATTCACATTGAATTGACGCGGCATGCGTCTTTGCCGGTTAACACGCTCATCTTGCCTACTCTGATTGTCCTTCAGCAGTTGGCGTGTTCGACTTCTGGTTATCTCTCGTAGGGCCTCTCGATTTGGTGTTGAACCTTCAACAGCTATATCTCGCACCTACATACGTATGACAGGAGTAGTCCCATCAGTTCCAATGAGCAGATTGAGCGGAGAAGCTTGTGTGGTCTTCTGTTTAGTGATGTTTAACACCAACTGTAGTTTCCACAACGTGTCAGACCAGGACAGGTTTTTATGATTCACCTGGATTCGCAGCATGTTAAGAACCGTTCTGACGTACCTTTCGACTTGCCCGTTAGCATGGTGCATCTCCGGTGTAATATAATGAAGATTACAGCCCAGTTCAGTTATCCAAGACACGAATTCGTTGGATTCAAACATGCGACCCTTATCAGTTACCATCAGTTTAGGTACCCCAAACAAAGAAATGGCTTGCACGACGACTTGCTTAAGCTCTACGGCATCTTGCCGGCATATAGGGTACAACAGGATGTATTTAGAAAAGGAGTCCACTATAAGAAGCACAAATTTGTATCCTTCGGATACAGGCAGGGGACCTAGAGCATCGACGTGTACCGTATGAAATGGAACATCGGGCTTCTCCCACGAAGTGATGTTTTGCAAAGGTGCATGCGGTACTCGTTTATGGGAGATACATATGAAGCAGTGAGAAATATATTTGCAGACAAACTGCTTAAGCCCTGGGAACCAGAAATGCCTTAAAATAAGGTCTAAAGTTTTTTCGGCGCCTATGTGTTCGTGTTCATCGTGGAACGCTCTAAGAAGACTGAGGCGATGGCCTTTCGGCACGAAACAAAGGAGGCGTGGTTGCTCGCCTACCGGTGTGTACTTGTAGTATAAGAAGTCATTCTGTACTGAATATCGGACAGGATCCAGCTTACCTTCATTAAGGTTCTGAATAAGGTCTAAAGTTTCGTTATCGGCTGCCTGAGCTATTTGAGCCCAGTTGCGAGGCCGTGTGATCTGATTCACCGGAATAGGATTACGACTTAGATAGTCTGCATGTGGCATCATTACACCTTTCCGATATTCAACAGAGAAATGAAAGTCCTGCAGATATATCCACCAGCGAGCAACCCTGGGGAGTAAGTCCTTTTTTCGTTCTGTCGACTTCAGGGCATTGCAGTCAGTTACCACTGTAAACTTTAACCCGACAAGATAATGACGAAAATTTTGAAGTGCCTTAACGACAGCCAAGGTCTCCAGTTCATAGGAGTGATACTTGCTTTCAGCTCCCTGGGTGACTTTGCTAAAGTAGGCTACTACATGTTTTCTACCGTCCTGGTGCGCCTGAAGGAGGACTGCCCCATACCCTGCACTACTAGCGTCTGTGTGGACCTCAGTGGTGAGACTTGGATCAAAGATGGCTAAAACTGGTTCGCTCGTTAGTTGTTTTATTAAATTTTGCCGAACTGTCTCGCATTGGTGTGTCCAATTGAAGCTTACAGTTTTACGGGTCAAATGAGCAATGGGGGCAGTTAAGGTGGCATATTCTTTTATATAACGGCGGAAATAACCAGCAAGTCCGAGAAGCTGTCGGACTTGCTTCACGTTTTCAGGAGGAACGGTGTTAGCCAAGGCTTCGACCTTTCGAGGGCTCGGCCTAACCTGACCTTGACTCACTACTCTGCCCAAGTACTCTACTTCAGTCACCAAGAAGGAACACTTTCTAAGATTAATAGAGAAACCTGCTTGAGTAAGGATGCCTAAGACTTTACGGAGCAACTCGGTGCCCTCACTAATGGTATTACTCATCAGCAACACATCGTCAACATATACCAGGACATTACCCCCATTTATGGGCTCTCGTAAGGTATCGTTTATAATTCGTTGATACACGATCGGTGAGTTAGCTAATCCGTAAGGCATTTTGATGTACTCGAAATGCTCTTCCGGTGTCACAAATCCGGTAAGGTGGATACTACTCTCTTTAAGGGGAATCTGGTGGAAGCCTGTAGCCATGTCAAGGCTAGAGAAGAACTTGTAGCTACCCAACCTGTCGATGTGGTCGTCAATCAAAGGTAAAGGGTAGCGATCCTTCACGGTAATACGGTTTAGTTCCCTAAAATCTACACAGAGCCTATCGGAACCATCGCGATTCTTTACCAATATAATTGGACTGGCGTACTCAGAGTTTGAACGCCTAATCACTCCCTTATCCAAAAGATCCTTAGTGATCTCCCTAACCTTAAGTTTTTCCTGGTAGGAAAGCTTGTACGGTCGGTATACCACTGGTACAGGACTAGTCAGCTTAATCTCCATCATACCAGTCTTAACAGTTGTCGCCGCGGTACCAGATATCAGAAATTTTGAATAATCATTTATGACGGACATAAGGCTATCTAAATCTTTGCCTTGAAGAGGCGTGTTCACCGGAAGCTTATCTTCCGATTGGATAGCGTTAACATAGTTGCCGTTGTCAATGCGCGTAATATACTGCCTATTCTTAGTTCTCACATAAGTGATTCCGTCACGATTGAGAACATCCGTACCTATAATTATTGGTGTATTCATAAATGCTGACGGGACAACCACTAGATCAGTCTCGATAGCAATATCGCTAAACTCTACAGTGACAGTTACATAAGAAGTAGTTATTATTTCTTTGTCAGTGATGCCTTTCAAAACGCAACGTCTAAATTTTGGTTGGCAAGAAATATGCTTTAAGACATCCGAAGAAATCAGGGACACATCGAGAGCACCACTATCAATGAGCACGTCCACTGGTATACCGTCTACAACTGCTGTAGTGACATCGTTACTTTTTTTGTGATCCATTTGATGAGAGCAAAGGTTTACATTACGTGGATTGCGAGACTCCGGTCGTGCTTTCGCAAAGCAGGTTGCCTCGGTGTGTCCTTGCTTCTTACAGAACGTGCATGCGTTACTGACACCTGTCTGGTTTGTAGAAGTAGTGTTTGATTTTGCGCGCTTACAGTCTTTACTAACATGACCTCGCAGGCCACAATTAAAACATTTAGGGCCAAAACGAACGTTTGAACCATGAGGAACCGGTTTTTTGGAACTGAAAGGCTTATCGGTTTTGACTTTATTTGATTTTGTGTAAATTGATAAAAAGGAGACAATGGTATCCGGCGTTAGTTCCGCATTGGCAGCAGCCGCACGAACTTGAGGACTATCGATACTTCGGATGACGATAAGCGTCCTTAACTCATCACTAAGTCCCTGCACTACTCTAAGTCGTAATAAAGTCCGACGCGCGTATTCTGCGTACGTTAGATATTTGTCTGAAGTCGCATTCATCGCATCAAACAAAATGTTTGCGTAGTCTAGTTTGTTTGGGCAAAGGGGTTTAAATTCCTTTTTAAAACTAGACCATGTCCTGTCATTTGTCACCCATTCACCCAACCAAACCTTAGCGTCACCCCTAAGGCAAGAAGCCACGCGAGATAAGCACTCGTGGTCACTCCAACCATTCGCATCTCTGGCGCGATCCACTTCCTCGCACCAAGCTTCAATGTTATTAATAGACGGGTCAAAATTAGACACGTAATAATGTTGAGACCTCGTCGGTTGTAACGTTTTTATGGCTTGCATCAAAGCGTGCGCGAGAGTGGATGCCTCGGAGGGCGGAGCTGTGGATTCCGTGGAGCGACCGGCGCGACAGTTACCCGAGTGCATAGGACTTGGTGTCCTAGTTACTGGCATACGCCTACCATGCGAGCGGCGCACTCGATTACGTGAGACGCAGCGCGAGCGGGATTGAGATTTACGAACATTACTCCGAGAACGCTCTCGCGACCGAAAGCGAGAAATACTACGCGAGCGATTTCCGACCTCGCGACGCAAACGGCGTCGTCGCCTATTACTCGAGCCGGACGGATCACGGCCACGAGAACGACTACGAAGATCACGCCGTTGCTGGCCACTCGAAGCACGTCGCGTGTCACCTCGACTATGACTACGAGATTTGCACCGTGAATCGCGATTATGGCGCTTCTTAGACCTATATCTGTCGGTTCTGTCACGCGACCTACTCCGAGAGATTTGCCGTTGCGGGCTGTGTGACCTTGATCTAACCATATTTACTTGGTACACAAAGAATCAAACAATTCAAAGGTGATAACAGGTGAGTATGCAATCTCAATTTTACAACAAATCAAAACTAATCACACGTAAACCACAGTGTCCTTTATCCCACTTCTGATTTTAGGAACAAGCCGGAAAATACTTAAAAAAAAAACAATGTCCAAGAAAACACTAATTTTGATTTAATTATTCTTTAAATGTAATTAATTAAATAACAATCAGCACTTAACTTAAAACAACCATGTTACTAACAATTTGATGCTGAAAAGATTGCACGCTCACACTAATTAAATCACCTTAAAAAGCACTACCCACATTAAAAATACAAAAGACACACAACGCAATAAAACTAAAAGATGGCTACGATACCAGATAGCCACTCTGGCAGAGATCCGTCCGCGCTGAGTTCCAGAGAGAAAGTGAGCTCTCTGGTTTGTGTGGACGCTATTTATAATGGCTAGCCGTAGTGGGGATGGTATTGGGAAGTTTTTTCCTTATAATATTATATGTCGTTACCAGGTCACAAAATACAAAATATGAATTTGAATGTAAATAGTTTAATTAAATATGGTGCTCTATATTAATTAATTATAGGCAAATAGAAATAGCTGTTGGAGTAGGTACTTGGAGCATTTCAGACCCAAGCTGTTTTGTCTTCTGTATAATCCGACACTTTATAATAAGCTTTTTTATAAAGCTTTTCTTTGATTTTGATTTTAAACTTATCAAGATCTAATTTCTGAATATCATTTGGTACTTTGTTGTATAATCGTACACACAGACCCTTAAAAGAATTATTTATTTTATGGAGCCTAGTATAAGGCACTGCTAATTTGTTCTTACTTCTAGTATTTAATTTGTGAATATCACTGTTTTTTGAAAACATTTCAATATTTTTATGAACATACACAAGATTTTCATAAATATATTGTGATGGAACTGTCATTATACTTATATCCTTAAATCTCTCTCTGAGAGAGTCACCAGCCTGTAGGTTATATATTGCTCGAATAGCCCTCTTCTGCAGCACAAAGATAGTTTGAATGTCGGCAGCATTTCCCCACAGTAAAATGGCGTACGACATTACACTATGAAAGTAACTGAAATAAACTAATCTAGCTGTATCAACGTCAGTTAACTGACGGATCTTCATTACTGCATAAGCCGCAGAGCTAAGTCTATTCGACAATTTAGCTATATGTGGGTCCCACTGAAGTTTGGCATCCAACGTGGTGCCTAGAAACACAGTGGTGTCCACAGGATTCACATTCTTATCTTTAATTTGTACACTAGTTATTACCTGCTTAACATTAGGCAATGCAAATCTTACACATTTGGTTTTTCCCTCGTTTAATAGCAAGTTATTAACACTAAACCAGTGAACAATCTTTGAGACCGCATTATTCACATCGTCATAATTTGGGTGTCGTCGTTTCACTTTGAATAAAAGTGAAGTATCATCAGCAAACAATACTATCTCATGACTGTCTTTTACAAAATAAGGTAAGTCATTAATATAAACCAAAAACAAGAATGGACCAAGTATTGAACCCTGCGGAACTTCCATTTTAACCACTGATCCCGGAGATCTTTTACCGTTAATGTCGACCTTTTTAATCCTGTTACTCAAGTATGAGATTAGAAGGCTCAAAGAAGCATCCCTAATTCCATAGTGGTTAAGCTTCCTGACCAAAGTTTCATGTAAAACACAATCAAAAGCCTTGGATAAATCACAAAATACCCCTAGGGCATCCTGTGATTCCTCCCAGGTATCAAATATTTGGATTAAAAGCTCAACACCGGCGTCAGTTGTAGAACGACCCGTAGTAAAACCATATTGTTTACAATGTAAAAGTTTATTTTTATAAAAATGAATTTGCATTTGGTCTAGCATTAACTTTTCAAAAATTTTACTAAATGTGGGTAGCACAGAAATAGGTCTAAAGTTAGAGGGGTCAGAAGCGCTACCTGATTTAAATAATGGAATTATTTTACTATATTTCATGAGGTCAGGAAAAACACCACAGTCAATGCATTGATTAAATATGCAAGCTAAAACTAGAGCTATTGTCATAATTACAGATTTAGCGACGTCCACGGAATTACCCCACAGATCAGCAGTTTTCTTTTTATTGAGAGTGTTAAATGTTTTTATTATATCTATAACACAATTTTTTTGAAAACTGAAATTATTTTCACAATCTTTAACATTCTCCTTCAAAACAGATTCAGCTACAGTGGGGGAGGAAATCAAGGCTTTTGTAGTTGAAACTGGAATGTCAGTAAAAAACCTCTCAAATGCTGCAGCAACATCAGCATCAGAAGTCAAGGTTTTATTATCACAATTTAAATTGTACTCATTATTACGACTTTTGACCTTTCCTGTTTCACTATTTATAATATTCCATGTCATTTTTATTTTGTCATTACTATTCTTAATCTTAGAACTCAGATAGTTTGCCTTGGCTAATCGACATACTCTTTTGAATAACTTTGAATAATTTTTAACATATAATTTGAAGTCATCGCTGGTGTTATAGTTGCGTTCACCATAAAGTTCATAGAGGCGTTTCCTACTTCTGTGAATACCAATTGTAGCCCATTCATTAAAAGTTACAGTACCACTAACTGATGATGAACAGATATACAGTTGTTACGAACCAATACAATATTATCAACCGTGTCTCGTAGCGGTGAAAGAATACTACCACCCACTCTCTTCCCTTGAGTGTCGTAAAAGGCGACTAACGGACTAAAGACTGCACATACATACAACTGCATAGAACGAAGATGGGTTCACCACCTGTTACGCTGAGCACATGTGCAGTCGCTATTTGGTGAAAAGTGGACTATGGCAGAGGACTGCTTTTGCGGTCCTCATTGCCTAGTCTCTGCTAACCCTTCGGGGATAATAGTCGTGATTATAATATGTACGTATGTATATTATCAATCGGTTCATTAGGCTTAGGCTTTTGAATGACCGTCGTCATTAATTTGATGTTCTTAATACTTTGATTGTTATTCGATTTCGTAACAGGACCCGAAAAGATTGTGTCCGTTCACCCATACAACTATTTATTAACTATTTTTATAATGCGTTTCTAATAATAATAAACTTGCATGTCCAGTCAACCCTAGTCCTGCAACTAGGAAACATCTGCCCGATCCTTTGACTCAAGTGACAATAGACAAGGAAGGGTCACTCGCTGGTCAAAACCGGATCTGACCGCCGCGGACCGCGCCAAACCGGTTTGTACAGAATCAAGCTGGTTCGTTATTACCGTATTATTGTTGGTAATATTTAATGTTTCAGTAAAACCGTTTAAGGGTTGTAGTGTAATGTAGTTAGGTAAAACTGAATGACGAAAAAAAAAATTTAAAATAAAGGTATTAAAATAAATATTAATTTTTTAAATGTTATGTTTCCTTACTCGTCAATTTTACAGATTCGTCAGTTTACTCATTAGACAGCTGGGTTGAAAATTTCTCTAGTGAGGCATTTTTCTGATTCTTCAATTTCCTTCTTGGCTAGTTTTGCTAGGATGTCAGTTTCGCAAAATTGCCAGTTTTTCAATCCGCTAGTTTTGTAAATTGTCAGTTTCGTTAATCGAACGGTACTTTATTAGCACATGTTATGTTTATTAAGTAAATAAAATGTTAAAAAATAAGCGAAAACCGTTACCACATAGGGAATGAAGTTGAACGTCAACTCTTTCCATAAGTATACGAAATGACAGTCTGTGCGGTGTGTATTTATTTCTTTATTATATCACGATGACTTAATCATAAGTAAGTAAGTAGGTAAGTAATTCATTTTTTCGGCTACATCATTCAAAATTGCAGACAGGAAAGAAAAAAAGTATTAAAATAATTATTAAAAAAAAAATATTCTAAACAATATAGGTTGGCCAAAAAGGCTAACCAGCTCAGCTAATGTTGCAGCTAGACGCCACAACGCTGATTTTCGGCTGGGCCTTGAGTAGGGGCGTCGTCAACATAAAAAAGTTGTACTTAAGTATAATTACTTACAACTTAGAAAGTCAAAAAATACAAGCCTTCAAAATGACAAATGTATAAAAAAGAAAAATGCGTCAATAATAATAATATAACAAATACTATTTTTAATACTTATAAATTAACATGACACATAATTATAAATAAATACATACAAGTTCGACGATAATTTTTCCGTGAAGTGAAATTATAATGCAAAAGAACTAATATAGTGTTTTTGTATGAAGTTTTAAGTCTATCGCCTGAAAAACACTTGCTCCTCGTATCAGTGATACGCGAAATCTGCTCTCAACCCACTTGTTAACCTATTTAAGTGATAAAGACAAAGTTGAAATTATCTTATTTTATTCGTTATCTTAAAGTTGAAATTAGTTTTCTGTACTTATGTGATCGGGTACTAACTTAATAAGTTCTGTCATAGGTATTTACATTATTATATTACATGACATGACTGATTAGCAAAATTGACCACCTAAACTAACTGACGAATAAATATGTTTGCGAACCAGGAAACTAACTTAAAAGAGAAACTGACAACTTAGTGATAAGGGCAAAAAATAAAATTGGTGAATCAGTAACATTGACGAGTAAGGAAACTGACCAGTGATACAAGAATCCCATGTGCAGTCGCTATTTGGTGAAAATTGGACTATGGTATAGGACTGCTTTTGCGGTCCTCATTGCTTAGTCTCTGACTAACCATTCGGGGATAATAGTTCCACATTTTTAGGATTTTTTTTTTATAAAATTGTACATATTTATTACAAACTCTAAAGGGACAGTACCCACTAATTTAATGCGTAAATATGGTATCGGAACTCCCCACACATTAACTGACCAACCGTCAATCGTTCGATTACTAATAGCAACAAAAGGACCATACGGACAGCGGGTCGCCGCTTACTCTATGGCCACGTACCATAGAGTATGTTCTTGCTGCTGCTCTGAGCAGAGTGCGCAGTGCGAGTTTTATTTTGTAAAGCTCGATCGTAAACTCGCCTCTCACTTCAGTCTTCACGTTACGATGTAGAGTGATCTTTTATGACGTTTGCATTAAATCGATTTAGAGAATGCGAATTTGATAGCTCACTACGGATTCAGGATTGATTTGGATGGAACCTTTACAGAATTGCATTGCAACTGTTGCCTGCAAATTCGTTTGTAAGGACTACAGTGTTCCACTGAAATAATATGTAATAATATTGATAATTGTAAAATAAGTAAAATTTTTATATATATCTAAAATAATATCTAAAATTAAACTTGGTTAAAAAAAGATCGTCATTATTAGGTGTGTAATTTTTTAATAAGTACTTTATTTAAACTTTACTTCGTTTTGCTGAAACAGTGTTAAAGAGTCTTAATATTTTTTAGTAAATTAAATAATAATTGTACTTTCTGTCTGGCTGCTTGCGCTATGCAACGCTGCATCAAGGACAGACTTCCACACAAGTATGGTCACGTCCACATGTCGCGGAAGGGATAAAAAACCTTTTTAGTCACGCCTTATCTATTGATTTTACTTTTTATTGAAAAGGGTAAGTTGTGGTCAGGGAATAACATTGTGTAACTATTAAATTGATGTTGCTGACAGGGTTAACCGGGTGTGTTGTAAAAAAATCGTTTTACTCGTAAACTAACAGAGGGGAAGTATACAATTGATTTTTTGTGTGATCGAAAATTTTACGTTATCTGTGGATCACCTTTTAGTATGAATATTTGGTTGCTTAGTGGAACGGGTAACCTTCGTAAACGAAAACTAAGCAGCGCTTGTGATGTCTTGCTATAAAATGGGTGACCAAATTATACCATCTTAAGCTTCTATATGCTTCGGAAGGCACTAAGTAGCGGTTTAAGTTGATGTTAGAAGATCTTCCGCCTCCATAAATTGGGTTATTATTTAGCCATATGCTGGACATTGTGCTAGCTAACCCCAGCAGTGGGAAGTAAAAGTTTAAAAAAAATCGATTTAACTGTTGAGTGAGAAGTAAACGAAACAAAGTTCAGTATAAAATATGATTGAGAATCCCACAAAATGCTTAGCAAGTGTATTGCCTTATTTAATCTGTAGTATTGCCATGTAAAAAATTAACACAAACGATAACTTGTCGTTACCCATACAGCCTTGCGTATTTCACAACAAGCACAGACACGGACTTCAAAAGTTGATCTAAAAAAATATATTGTACTTATCTAAATACCTAAATAAAAAAGTCAAACTATTTATTTGATGAAGTTCAACTAAGGCTAGTACATACATCCCCAAAGGATTAGTCAGAGACTAGGCAATAGGACTGCAGAAGCAGTCCACTGCATGCAACAGTGGACTGTTTCACCAAATTACAAAAGCACAAGAGCTCAGTGTGATAGGTAGTTAAACTTGTACACTAATTTAGGACCAAGACACCGCACTCGTAAAACAAGAGTGCGTAGACCCGGTTCACACCCGCTCTACAACAGGTTACATTCGTAATGTACCTGATTCTCGCCTACCACCCACGTCACGGTAAACCCGAGCCGAGGTACCGTGCCTCTTAGAAGCGCCCTCGGGTTTTTCCGCTTCCTACCGGCTCGAACCCCCTGAGGTTCTGGGGGGGATCGGAGACTCGCTTGCGGCGAGATGCCATCCCCCACCGGAAACCCTCTGGGGAATTTCGAACATCACGGCTTGAGGAACCTTTAAGTTTCTCGCCGCCTCCAAACAAGCCCGGTAAAGCTGTAAAGGTCATCTGCGACCGACAGCACTAACACTCAAAAAAAAATGTGATATGTAGTGAGTCGCTTTTTGCTGTTGGATGTATGTGCAGTCTTTATTCCGTTAGTTACCTTTTACGACACCTACGTATGTTTACAAATAAAAATGTCAACTTGCCAACTATCTTCGAGTCCAGCCCTGTCCCACCGAGTACAGTTCGCAATCACGCGATCACTCGATAAAATTTCAATCAGCCGAAAGTAGTCGCTTTTTATCGATTGTTTTATAAATTCCACGTCTGCGAGCTGGTACCGGCATTATTGGGCCAGCCGTAAAGCCTTGTACCGACATAATGTTTAATTCACGAGCCATTTAACAAAGTAGGTTGTACTGTACGCCACTTGAGAAAGAAAAAATAAATTATGATTACCACTTTTTTAGGTACCACTTTAACATTAGATGTAAAAAATATGTTACTAATATACGGATAAAGTTATCTGAGTAAAAGAATATGATTATTGTTCATATTAGACTTTTGCGTTCCTATAAAAGAAAATTCATGTGTGAAGATTTCTGATAAAATTATTTAGTCAATATTTTATTAAATTGTACATCACCCTCCTTTTTCTGAGGGGTAGGTTAAAACTATAGCTACGATCCTGACATGATTCTGCTGCTTAGTTTAATCTATTCTTAAAAAAATCATAGGTAATTATTATTAGTTAAAGACTTAACACAATACTGCGCTCCAAAACACAAATCGCTGATGTTGGACAAAAGGCCGCTAGTCTGAAGTGGAACTGGGCCGGACACATCTGTCGAATGTCGGACGAGATGTGGGCGAAAACCACGACTATGAGGATGCCATGCAATGCCAGGAGACGACGCGGCAGGCAAAGAAGGAGATGGCGGGACGAGCTAGACTCCTATTGCAAAGACTGGCCATCAAGAGCCCTTAATCGTGATGATTGGAAAAGAGAAGGGAGGCGTTTGCCCTGCAGTGGGACGATCATGGCTGAAATAAAATAATAATAATAAATAATAAAGACTTTATTTGTTGCAAGTTTCACACTTAAATGTTAAAAGATGAAATGAAAAAACACCATTAGTTCTTAAAAAAGTTAATAGGTACCATTCAACATCCGGCAGGCCGTATTTCTAAAGAGTTATGAAGAATTATTTTTTAACAAGAAATATTAGACCGGTATAAAACACGCTCGCGGACGTGACAATAAATATGCATAAAAATGTGTCGCGCCCGAGCCAAAAAGCAGCTGCTATTCAAATCCGACAAAACGTTAAAAGGATAAGGCAGGGTCAGCCAAAACCAGATTGACCAGTCCTATTCAAAAAATAGACAATAACGGTCCTAGATTTGACCCTTGGGGGACACCGGTCACTTTAGAAAACCGGTATTAGTCAAAAGGGTTGGTGAAATTGTTATTATTATTTGTTGACAAACTTTTTAGCAAACGTACAAGAAGTGGTCAGTTAGTGATTAGATTTCGTTAGCGTTTGATGTGATGTAGTGTAGAAGGCTTGTGCCAAATCTATCGGTGAAAATGATGTGATCTTGGAAAAGCTGTTATACCTATGTGATAAATCGTCGTGGTTTGTATTTCTTTTATTTTTATATTAGCAGTTTTGTAAAGCCATTACTTATTAGTGTACTTACAGTATAGTTGGGTATGTGAAATTTAGCCATTATACTTTTCTAAAATTAAGCTAAACTTATTCAGTGTTATAAATATTTTCAGTGACACAAATAGATCCGTAAACAAAAACCCTTTTTGAGCTTAAAATAAATTCGCATAAGGGCCTTTCTCACGCTTTGAAAGAACGGATAACACTTAAAGCGGCAGCGAAAATTAAAAAGGCCCTTTTTTCCTCCTTCGTGTCACGAAAAAGTCCGCAATTATCACCTCCCCGTTTTGCTCAGCAAATAGAATTAGGCGTGAATTAAATTAGTCCGGGAATTAACAAGGATAATACTCGGCCTCCTTTTTTCCGACCGTTTTCTTTTTTTCTGTTGTTTTACTCTGACGTTTTTCTTTTTTTTTAGCTGACACGTCCCTCCGTTCTCGGTGACTCGGGAAATTTACCCGCCAATTTTGAAAGACAAACGTTTTGACGTTCTCTCGTTTCGAATGTCGTTTTTTGTTTCGTTAACAATAATAGGACGCATTTTTCTTTTGTTTGATTACATTTTTATGTTTAATTTGTAATTGCTGTGTTTATAAGATAACGTATTATGGGTTTGTCTAACTTTATCGACATAATATTATTATGTGTATAAAATACGTATCTACATCATATTTTAATTCGTTAGTGATTTTTAAAATACTTTTCTATATACTAAACTGATCAATAGAGGGTTAAATTTGGAAAGTATGAAATAATATAATTTTGAAGTTTGTTCGAAAGACCCATCACATCGAATTTAAAGTTAACCGGTCAGGCAGATAAGATACTATAAAAAAATAACCAAGTCAAAGATTTTGGTTAAAGTTTCTAAACTTCCTATACAAATAGGGAATTGAGTCCGGTCAAATAAATCATTGATCAACTTTTAAATAGCTCACTCTAATACTAACACTTAACCACCAGTCATAGAATAAGTGCTAATAAAATAACTTCTTAAAGTGCGATATAAGTTAACGCGTATCTACTTCCGTAATTATAAGCGTTATTTGTCTTAAACGACGTTTTCGAGGCACACTCACAAGGATGTATGCGAAAACTTGAAACGATTTGTTCCGATTACGCCCCGTGAAATAGTTAAGTGTTTCGTAATTTTAAATATTTTTTTTGGGTTTTTATTGATCAAATGAATAATTATATAATAAAAAATAATAAATAGTAAGAATAACGACTAGTCATATTTCTTTAACGTTTCGCTATCTATAAAATTGGATAAATAAAAAATATTATGATAACTTTTAAAATATTATAAAAATGTATTTTTTTTAGTTGAGGTTCCCGAATGATCAATAAAATTACCTTAAATACCTATATACAAACCATAGTGGTAAGATGAAGGTTAAACTTGTAAGATAGCAGAGTAAAGTACACCCTATGCTAATCCAAACTAAGCAAATAATTGCTGAAATCAGGTCAATAAACTCTTATAATATAGAATTTTTAGACATAACTTGATTTGTCTCTATACGTAACAAAATGCAATATTATTTTTTATTAACGTTTTATGTACCTATATGGTTATAAAAAATGGAAAAGTGATAAAAATTATTCAAGTAGAAGATAGTTTATTTTGTAACAGTCTATAATACTGTCTCAGTGCTAGGCATACTTCCGTCATTAAAATCAATTTTTCGCTACAAATTGTGGGTATTGGTTTATAGCATTCAAAAGAGATTGACCATTTTAGACCAAATGCTGCCCAAGCATGGGAATACTTTTATTTCTTTAATTACATGAAGAGATATAAAAAAAATAAAAATAAAACATCCACGGGGTTGTACGTAAAAACTTATCTTATGGTTTTATATGTTTGATTGAATGACTATCCTTAACTATGTGTTGTTCTATTAATAAAATCCATTGTTTATAATACATATACTGTCTTTTATTTTGAATATAAGTCGTTTGTTATTACTTTTCGATAATGTAAAACCTATACAAAAGATTTTTTTTCTCAATACTCCTCGGATAGATTCTAAAGCGCTTTGGGTTACATACTAGTATTAGTTTATGGAACATTATGCAATATAATTCAATTTTAAACAGCACTCTTGGTACAACGACTATACAAAAATGGTCAAACTCCTTTTTCACATACATACAACAAACATAATTTACACGTCTCCAAGAATCTCTTCTAGCCTACCTAGAGTCTACGTCTACAGGGGATTAAGGAGAGGGCTCTTTAAAATGTCGAAAGAAGGCAGTTTTCAATGACGGTGGCCCACCCCCTTAATTATATCTTTTAATGTAATGACTGAGTGCATTTTTACCCCTCCGAAGAGCGAAGGGCGAGGGTAAGAATTAATTATGAATTCCGTACCGTTCGCATCGAAGTTTTTCAAAATGTCTGCCGATCGAAAGTTGATCGGACGGAGTAAGTGGGTGTTATTGTAACCATCTTCGGGAGTATCGAGTTTAAAAGGAAAAGTTTAGGTTTTCGTTCCATTTCCTATTGAATAGTGTTCTGTGATGAGTTTTTACCTTTAATGTTGCTTGCAATGAAAGTTATTAATTACATTTATCTATGGTTAAATTTAAAATATCAGTCTTCTCTTTTAAATGAAAGGAAATAGAATTATTAATATTTTTATGCCCGAATGGCCTTGACCGTATATATTTTGAGGAACTCTTTGTAGGTACGTCCGAAATGGATAAACTGTTGATGAGGAGGTTGTAGTATTCTTTGTCCGCTGCGCAACACGGCATGATAAAAAAAATTATTTGTGAACAACTAGTGTCACTCTGACAAGATTCACGAGAAAACAGGTAACAATCTTGTGTTTTTTTAAGAACAGTAGGTACAAAGCTGAGTGAAATTCTAATTTTTGCACAAAGATAATTACCGTAATTTGTTTACAAATATTCTTCATCGAATTAAAGGTGTCGCGTAGCGGTGAAAGAATACTACCACCCCTCTTTTCCCTTGCGTGTCGTAAAACGCGACTAACGGACTAAAGACTACGCATACATTCAACAGCTTTGAGCGGCGATGGACTCACCACCTGTCACGCAAAGCACATGTGCAGTAGCTAATTGGTGAAAAGTGGACTGTGGTATAGGACTGCTTGTACTCCGGTTATTGGATGACCCAACTTCGGCTATCGAGGTTTTTTGTAGAAAAATTTGCTGTAATATGAAACTTTTAAAGCAGCGAATTTTCCATAGCTTTACAGTGGATTATAGCAATATATTCATTTTATTTTCTTTTAAATAATGGCATTGCGCGGTCAGCACATTTAGCCAGTGTCAAGTAAGGTATTATTGTGAATATTTTCTTTAAATAAAGTAGACGATAATGAGTGATAATGAACGTTTAATGGTAAATGATATTCCCCCAAACCCCTTGAGTCTCAATAAAGCTGTGGGACTTTATTGAGATCTCACACGGGCTTTTTGAGAGAATTCGATGAAAGATGATGAGAGAAAAAGTGATGTTAAACACTTAAATAGTAAATAATCCACAATTATTTTACATTAATATTCGACAAAACACAAATTATATAAAAGAAAAAAAACTGCAGACAATATTGACACTTTACTTTCCCGCCAAGAAGTCCTATGCATTATATTCTTGCGTTAAAACTCGTTTATTTGCAAAGTACCAAAACAACGCTACACATAAAATATCTAAACGAGATAAAATTAAAGAGCAACACCGCCAACGCTATGTCAATTTAAAAGAGGGGTTCTTTCGTTTCTTCTTCTTCAGACCCCCTAACCCCCCCTTTTAAAAATCCCAACATACCTTGACCCCTCACTCCCTTAAAATTTCTAAGAGTTTGTATGAAGAAGTTTCCGGGGCGGAGGTCTACCTTGGCCGGTCCCTTCTTTTAAGGGTGGTACCCTAAAAATATGCCCTTCTTATTGCTAATTGCATCGTTCGTTTTGTTATTACTTTTTAGATGGGTTAAGTCGTTTATGTACCTACCAATACACCTAGGCACAAAATCTTTATCTGATATAGTTGTGTTGTACAGAAGAAAATTTGGATTATTTATTTACGATTAATCTATCCATTAAATTAATTGCTGTTCATTTGTCTTGAAAAACTAGAGAATGACCGAACCGATTTGTCTAATTTTGATCTTTAAATATTTGTGAGAGTTCAGGAAAGATTTAAAATGTGAGAAAAAATAGTAAAAACCCTTTAAAAAACTATAAACATAAAAAACGTCGTGTAAAATAGGTATTAAACATTAATTGGTTGCTAAAAACTCTTTGCTGTTTTCTTACTTCTTCTTTGCGACATTTATCTTTTTTTCAACACATTTGCTCGTAAAGTGGCTCATTATACACCAATTTCAGCATCGCTACATTACGTTATTACACACTAGTGCGTTAATGTAGTTTAAAAATAGAACCTCAACATAGATTTTTATAACTGGAATTAATTTTTTTTACAATTTTCATTAAAATATGAATAGTAAACTGTTTTAGATAAAAACACGGAGTAATTTCACCAAATTATTTATTTAGTCAATAAATTAACCTTAATTCGTAACATTATTGTTTAGTTTATTAAGTTTTTAATGTCTTACTTAGGTCGTTTCGCTGTTGTTCTTTGCCTTATTAGGTATTATTTTCACTTGCGAGCGAGAAACAGCGTGCGTAATAAAATTTGCCGTCTCTTTCAAATACCTATATTTTGTTGATTCATACAGCGGTTTCTTGTACAATATTACCTACTTTAAATGTTTAAAAATAAAATGTCTAGTTCTAGTAATAAAGAACTCAGTCTACACCGCCGGATATATTAAGTGAAGCACAAAATGTTATTGACAGCCTATTATCATTCTAAGTCCAAAGAAAAAATTACAATCCTCGCCTCCATTAAGCCCTCGCTTTCGGCTCGGGCTCATAACCCGCCTCGATTGTAATGACCAACTTAGCACACTTGTATCATAATGTACTATTCTGTCAGTTAAGTTGTCATTGTGATTTGGACAGGACAACGTCTGTCGGCTTGTTTCTCCCGTGTTCTTTTAGCAATAACACGTGTTGTGAGACTCCATTTTAATTCAATCTACCGTACAATACTAAATGTACTTTAAAAATATATACTACTTGAAATTGGCTTGATGTTAAACGCGAAGCAATTAATTATTAAGTAATTTATAATTATTAAGTTATAATAAACGTCTATCCTACTAATATTATAAACGCGAAAGTTTGTAAGAATGTATGGATATTTGTTACTCTTTCACGTAAAAACTACTGAATGTATTTGGATGAAATTCGGCATACAGATAGTTTATAACCTGGATTGACACATAGGGAACTTTTTATCCCGATATTCCCACGGGAACGTATGGATGGATGTTTGTTACTCTTTCACGTAAAAATTACTGAATGGATTTGGATGAAATTCGGCATACAGATGGTTTATAACCTGGATTAACATATATGATACTTTTTATCTCGATATTTCCACGGAAAACGGGAACCACGCGGGTGAAACCGCGAGCGGCCACTTGTTATAAATAAATAATAAACGTCTGTCGAGTCTACTAGTAAAAAATATTTTTATTTAACTTATGTTTATTTATTTGACCGTTATTATAAATCACAATTACTTGCCTTATGTATTTAAGTAAAGGAGCTCGAGATAGCCCACCCACCAACCCGCAATGGGACATTGTGGTGAGTTAAGCCTTACCTCCCCATGTGTTGTCCACATGGGAGGCCTGTGCCCAGCAGTGGGACGTCATGATTTAAGTAATAATAATAAACAAATGAGGACAGCAAAAGCAGTACCTACTATAGTCCACTTTTTACCAAATAACACCTGCACATCTGCTCAGCGTTACGGGTGGTGAGCCCATCGCCGCTCTATGCTGTTAGAAGCGTGTGTCTTTAGTCTTTAGTCCGATAGTCGCCTTTTACGACTAACGAAGAGAGTAAAGGGTGGGTGGTGGTCTTTCACCGCCGAACGCCGATCTTTCACCGATCTTTCACACGGTTACAGGTATCTGTCCGGTATAGTTACAAGTATCTGTCCCGTATAGTTACAGGTATCTTTAATCAGTCGTCTTTAATCGGTCGGATGGAAGCTTTCGTTAATCAGTCGGACAGTATATAGACCTTACTTTAATAATGTAATAAGAAAGATTTTTCTTTACATGGCTTTCACATTTCATAAAGTTAAACTAAACTAAACTTAAACTTTCCTACACTCAATTATCTAGCCCAAATAAAGCTTCGAAGAAACTCGTTAAATAGTTACTAGACAACGGATAAACATACTTAAATACATACTTATTATACATAGAAAACACCCAGACCCGAGACAATTTAGAAAAACAATAATTGCTAAATTGACCCGACCGGGGATTGAACCCGGGACCTCAGAGATGGCGACACCATGAAAATCGATATACTAACCACTCGACCAAGGAGGTCGTAAAATAAAGTTAAGATTTACTTTGCTAACAACATTTTTATATTTTTCACTTCGTTCGGAAATAACATAATAATTATGACCGCCATACATTTTGTCTACGTAAAAAGTAAATAAGAAGATAGTTATTTCTTAGGTATACCTACTAGCGAAATTCTTGGGGACAAAAGGGTTTTCTATCCATCGGAAACATTTCAGTCAGAAGTGGTTCAAGTGTCTGCTCAATAGAGTTTACTCCATAATTATGAGGCCCATTACATCTCGACTGTGATTTTAGCTAAAAATTGACAATTTTGGCGTTCTCGATCTCAGAAATAAAAATACATTTAGAGTTTTGACTTATTGAATAGTGTAGAATAGCTATTAGTTTAGTGCGTAGCGGTCGCTTTTTGTAAATTTTGCTTAACTTGTTAATTAAACCCAAAGAGAGATTTTCATAAAATGCGTGAAGGCACTTTTTTGAGCTCCTAGATTGAACTACAGTTCTAAACAAATGAAGTAAAAAAAATTACAATGTAATCTTTTATATAGTCGTATAGTGCATAGCGGCCTCGGAATTTTCCGATATCATTGATTTTTTTAAACAACAAAAAAAGGTATACTAAACCAAAAATTTCGAAAATCGCTTAAAGTTAACTGTGAATTTCTCCTATATACGCTAATATTATTGAGCAAAATTTATACCAGAATAATTGTTACTTCATGAGGTATAAAGATCTTATAATGAATTTATTATCCTAGTCCTATTTCGATAAAAACGATAAATACAACTGCAAAATTACTACAAAATGCAAAAATGGGCATTTTACGCAAACATTACATTTGAGATGTAATAGGCCTCTTATGACATATTAAATGTTTAACAATATAAATAATAAATCATTCGTGAAGTATAAGTAAAAAAATTCACATTTTCCTTTACAAGAATTAGGAGCAAATGGCAATTGACAATTCGACAAAAAACCTCTTTCCTCGTCACTCATTATTCCAAAGACTAAACGAAACAATACCGCCAATATGGCCGCACAATATCGATTCCAGATTTAAAATACCCGCAAGCTTTGAAAATGGAAGCGCCTTCAACTCGCCCGCGGAATTCCAATGACGAATCGCGAGGGGTTTTTCTTGTTGACGTTACCAACTTAACAATGCTAACTGTAAAATTGTCTTAAAACTTATTATAAGCCTTATTTCTTACGTCATAAAGTTGAAAGGAGTTTGGTGTGGTTGCATTTGTAAGGTGGCATGTTATCTCCCCGCTGTCTCTAGCAAGGATTTATCGTCTTGCAAGGGGGAAAGGACCGGAGTGGAAAAATAAGAAAGGGTTGTTTTTCCTAGGGGACCATGGGGGGGTAAGGGGGTATTCAATTAAGAGGGGGGCGCAGCGCGACTAATTATGCCGCTAAAATTATGCGGAAGAAAAAAGGGGACGCTTATAGGCTTCTTACGGTGATTCTAAGATTTCGATCGTTCTATTTTACATACGACCTTTTTTTTGTTTTTGGGGAAAATTATTATGTTTGGTCACGGATTCGAAATACACACATCAAAAGTGTCTAGGGATCAACATGTATTTTTGCAATAACTTTTCTCCTGATTGATATTAATTAAAATTTTCTTTAAGGATTCATCAAATAAAGTGTTTTCGTTTGTCTACAGTAACGATAAACCAAGTCACCTTTGCATTAATAAAGAAATTTGTCATTTTCCTAATAAAGGGATTTTTGACATTTGAACCACTAACATTAAAGTTCGAAAAAAAGACTGAAATAACAGTTTTCTTTAAAATTTTATTGGGTAACTTAAACAATTAATAATCCGTGTTTCTACCGCGAACACTAACAACACAAGAACATCGGTTTGGCATACTCAAAATGAGTTCATCCAAATCACGCTGTGGAATGGCCGCCCATGTTCGTTGCAACAACAAAAAAAGGTCTTCTTGCGACTGGATACCCTCCATATTCGGCAGAGCTCTTCCCTGTAGCATATCCCATGCATGCTCAATCGGGTTCAAGTCTGGCGACTGAGCAGGCCAGGGCATGACATTGATGTTAGCTGCGGCGAGAGTCTGTCTTACAACTCTTGCGGTGTGCGGTCGTGCATTATCATGCATTAACTGAAATAAGGGACCGATTTGCACTTGTAGAGGAACGATGACGTCTGATACAATCGTCTCAGCATAAATTTGAGCGTTGAGGTTGCCTCTGATCCAAATCAACTCAGTTCTTCCGCCGATCCAAATACCCGCCCATACCATGATGGTTCCACCACTATAAGGATGGACTTCCTGGCAGGATTTTAATCGCTGTTGGCGTCCAGGGGTTCTCCAGTGTCGTATACGTCTTGTATCCGGTCTCATACCAAAACGAGACTCATCAGAAAAGCACACGAAACGCCATTGTTCTTCTGCCCAATTTCTGTGTTCAAGAGCCCATTGATATCGAATCCTACGATTGTGCATTGCTATAGGTGGTACCCTTAGCGGTCTTCGGGAATGAAGGTTCATTTCATGCAAGCGGTTTCTGACTGTTTGGTCGCTAATTAAGTTCCCTGAAGAGTGATGAAGCCTCACGGCTAACATCATGGCGGTTATTGTTGGAGCTCTTCGAGTTGTGATTTGAATGTATCGGTCTTGTCTCCGTGTGGTGCAGCGATACCGTCCTCCATGGCGCTCTGCCACGGTACCAGTGCTTCGGTAACGTGTCCAAAGTCGACTGATAACACTCTGACTTGTATTCAGAGCTAAAGCCACAGTACGTTGCCGGGAACCAGCTTCTATCATTCCCACGGCTCTGAGCATTTCTTCCCTGCTTAAATGACGTCGCCGCTCCATAATAACGTTGGTTTTAATCAGTAGTAGGGAAACAGTAGCACTAATATTGTCTTCAATGCGTTGTATGTTTTTATAGGGAAAATATTGACAGCTGATTTTCATCTTTTACTAGAAATTGATTGAAAGTTCCTGTTTCAAATTATGAAATGCACCAAAAAGGATCCATATAAATTTATAAAATCATAAATTTATTACAAAGCCACATCTCAATCTCAAGAAATCTGCATAAAAATGCTTGATCCCTAGACACTTTTGATGTGTGTAGAAATGTGGGTTTGAATTTTTTTTTCTCATAGAGACTAGTCTTCATTTAAGCATAATTATGACCATTAGGTATATATTCTACTAGAACGATCGTCCGCGAATTCGTTGTGTTCGGTGAAATAAGCGAAAGAGAGAATAAAGTTATGCGTTTCGCCATAAAAAAATATTTTAGTGACACAACCATGCTGATTTAATGCGGGTAGATTAAGACTGTCATCTTACGACCACTATCGGACCAATACATTCTCATTATACCTAAATCACGTCCGTTTCCCGGAGGGGTAGGCAGAGACCACAGCTGACTAGGGCTGCCACCTTTTTTAGAACGAATATTTTTTTTTTCATTTTGTTAGAACAAAAATAAAGTAAAATAATAGCATAAAAAAGTATATATTTATTTGTCCTAAGTAACGTATTTTTTGTTGCTCATCGCGGTATAAAAAATATTTGTTTTATACATAAATAGAGTATTTTAGCGTACTTTATTGGTGTCGTAGATTATAAAGTACGCCTATATGAAAAAGAGTACAATACTCTATTTTAGAGTACGGGTGGCAACAATAATTCACAACACACTTCATTGTTTATTCATTCTCGCCTCATTTTTTATGTAAGATTTCTTTCATCCATCCTCTCAGTTTCTTCTTCAGTTTACTTTTCGCGACATTAATATTTTTGCTGTCAGTTGAGTTGTCATTATGTTATTAGCTTTACTTTCTTTTTATGGGCTAAACGCATAATCGTTAATATTTGGATAGGACAACGTACAGGAATAGATCTAAATAGAAACCGCATGCTAGCTCCATTGTGTGAAAACCAAGCGTGTCACTTATATCTGTGTCACTTTATTAATAACATTTATTATCTTGGTTAACCTTTCTTGATACAGTTTTACAGTTCGATACGACTTTCGTTCGTAAGCTCGTTAGATTAGTTGTTAAGTCTTAACTATAAGTTAGTTAACTGTTTTTTTATTATTATTTGTATTGACGTCAATAAGTGCCTGTAAAGGTTTACATTGAATAAATAGTTTTACTTTGACTTTGACTTTGACGCAAGTAAAGTCATTTCTTTAAAACTTCACTTATGTCTTGTGCTGACAACAGCTAATGAAACGCGGTCGAAAGATGGGATTTTACTATCCTTTAGCACTATTTTGACACGCGAGGTACTTACACATGCGGCTTCTATTTAGATCTATTTCTGTGGTGCAACGTCTGTCGAGTCTACTAATACAACGTTAAAAATGTTTCACATCGATCAGTCAGTCACGTGACCTCGTACCACGTAGTATCTTTTCCTTCACCTATCCCATACACATTTGTTTATAAACATCAGCTGTAATCACGAATCACAACACACTGACCCACATTACCTTCCCACTCCACACATAAATACATCACATATGGCAGCGGGTTAAAGACCTCTAGGGGAAGCTGCGCGCCAATTTAACCCTTATCGATAGGTTACAGAGTTTGGTATCAGTTTTAAAGTACGTTTGCGTATAAAGAGCAATTTAGCTTAATTCTAAAATAAAGTTTCACTGTTCAAAATTCGATAACTGACAACTTCTTTTGATATAAAAGTTTTAAATTAGTTTAACGGATTAGGAAACCGGTAAAGAAAAAATGTTTACGAAAATATTGGCTTTAATTTTCTAAAATTAATTTGGGCTGCTAAGTAATTTCAAATATTTGTTGTTTATATTTAAATAACACTTAGTTAGAAGTACGAAAAAGATATGATGTAGCATTTTGTAAAATAACTAACCCTAAGGTTCATTGCATGTATGATATTAAAACTATATATTCTACCGTGTCTATTGTAAGAAATTTATTTAATAAGTAATAAATAAATAAACAAATATAATGTCTTTAGGTATTATTCATTCATTCATTATTCAATTGATCGATTCATTCAATCATGCGTAATTAATCTAACGAGACCTAAAACTTTTTTCAGCATTTTCAGCATTTTGATTAAAAGCTCCAAATAGTTCGCTTCAAAGAAGACATAACAGATATATAGCAGATGAATATTTTTAAGAAACCACAGACGTATATTATTATACGTCTGTGTAAGAAACAAAGACATAATATATTTATAAATAAAAATCTGTATTATACATTTTCCAGAAAGCTACTACGCAAGCGAAACTTTTTAAACATCACCATAACGACACAAAACGCGAGGCAACATAAAAACAAAAACTCCATTCGAAATTCAAAAAGCAATTTAAATTTGGAACGCAAATCGAACGCGCGCGCCCGTCTTGCCCCCACCCATATCTATCTACGGAAGGTACGGCACACTTTTATTCTTCCTGGGGCCAGCCCAGTCCACCCCATTTAAAAGAAGCCATCTTGGGATTGGGGTGCAACCCAGTGGGCGGGGTGGGATGGGGAACCACTTTTCTCTCTGCGAAGTGTTGTTTTAATTCTGCCAAATATCTTTTCGTGAATACCTCAGGAGAACTTTTGATATAATTTCCTTGGGTAATATTTATACGTTTGAGGTGTAAACTCTATGAGAATGCGGAGTTGGAAGCGCTATAATACTTCGGAGTGTAATTGACGGTGATAATTGCGTTACTTTTGGATATGGTAATTCTACAGCTATTCCTTGCGGGCGGACTGGGTTGTTCTAGAAAATACAGATATTTTTAACGTACAAGTTATGTATCAACTAAATTAAACATGCATTATAAAACGTGATAACATTGATATTAATTTCAAACAAAGAATATAAAAAATAAAGCAAAGATCTGACACCTCTTCGTAGAATTTCTCTTTTCCAAACAAAACACTATCTCGTGTATATTCACGTAAAACGTCACATTCTTAATTTTTAAACAAAAGAGTACGATCTCACCGTGTTCCAAATTTAAATTTTCAAACTCTCGCTCGCAAAATTTAAAACGGCGCATTCAAAATTGGAACCGTTAAAACTTACAAAATGGCGCGAAAGTAGCGAGCCGTATACTTACGTAGTCGGGTAGTTCGCCATTGGAATGCCGGTCGGGTCCACTAGCAGCGCGGTCCAGGTAAATTTTAATTTCTATGCAAATGTAAGCTTTCATTCAGGGGTTTAATCTACGGGCTTTAGATGTGAAGGTATCAAATCGCGTCAGGAAAACTTAATGAAAATACGGCGGCGGCGGCACCATTCTTCGAGTTTCAGCCGGTTGTCTTTAAGTGTCGGGTGTCGATCTATCGGGCGTTTGAACACCGCAATGGTGTCGGGTTGGCCGATCGGGATCGAAAAGGCGGGAATAATTATTGCTTCCGAAACACTTAACGACGTTGTTATGAAGTTTGGCGGGCGGTCGAGGCGTTTTTCGTTACTGGTTCCACGAAAGTAATCAAAACTATCTGTTGTACGGAATATAACTTTCTGTTAAACTTAAAGAGCCACCATACGGTTGTGGCTAGGGTTGCCACACGTACTCTCAAAAAGAGTATTGTCCTCTTTATCATGTAGGCGTACTTTATAGTCTACGACACCAAAAAAGGGCTGATTTAAAACTGATTTTTACTGCTATAAATGTCGAAAGAGCAACAAAAAATAAGATTTTAAGGACAATTTTAAAGATACTCTTTTTTTAAGCTATGTGAGTAGGTACTTTATTTTTGTTCCAAAATGAAAAAAAAAATTTTTTTTCCAAAAAAAAAAATTTGGCATTCCTAGATGTGGCTCATTATTATAAGAATACAACCAATCCATGTACTCCCTTGGATGTTGTAAAGACGACTAAGGGCGGATTCGACCAAACTGGAATAAGGTCTTTTCCTAGTAATATTATAAACGCGAAAGTTTGTAAGTATGGATGGATGTTTGTTACTCTGTCACGTAAAAACTACTGAATGGATTTGGATAAAATTCGGCATTCAGATAGTTTATAACCTGGATTAACACATAGGATACTTTTTATCCCGATATTCTCACGGGAACGGGAACCACGCGGGTGAAACAAGCGGCCGCTAGTACCTAGATAAACGGCGAATTTGTATAGACTAATCTCGGAGTAAGTCTTATTCCAATTTGGTGAAAAACTGAAAACTGCACATATATCCAAAAGAGAGCGGCGATGGGCCACCTTTTACGCTGAGCATATATGCAGTTGCCATTTGCTGTGCCGAGGACTGTGTCAGTGCGTTGATTTCGCAGTCCTCATTGCCTAGTCTCTGACTAACACTTTGGCGATAACAGTCTTCATAACATACATAATCACGACTATAATCCCCGAAGGGTTAGTCAGAGACTAGGCAATGAGGACCGCAATAGCAGTCCTTTACCCTATTTCACTTTTCACCAAATAGCGACTGCACATGTGCTCAGTGTGACAGGTGGAGAGCCCATCGCCGCTCTTTGTTGTTGGAAGTATGTGCAGTCTAAAGTCAGTTAGTCGCCTTTTACGACCCCCATGGGAAGAGAGGGGGGTGGTAGTATTATCCGCATCTGAAAAATTAACACAGATGTTTTCTTTTGTTTCAGATATCGGGTTGATGACGTCATGGCTTGAGAACGACGCAATGAAATGGAACTCTTTATGGATCAACTCTCTTTCATTTGAAAATTTCCTAAAACCTTTCCAGGCTCTTGGTCACACAGAGGCTGAGGTGTTGGTAAACTTGCAACCCTTGAACTGTTTCTTTTAGTCAAGTGCGGGCAATGCAAAAGATGACAATCCAAACTCCATCATGCTAAAGGTAAAATAACAAAAAAAATTTAGGTTTATCTAGTTTGTTTATATTTACAATTTTTTCTCGCTCTACCTTATCGTGTAATACTTTAAATACTTAATTTATTTCCTAAAAAAGGATTTAGAAATAACAATAATAATAAACATATTTTTTTTTTATTATTTTTGAATATTGGTAGAAAGGGAGATAGTATTATGTGAATAGGTAATAAATTTGAATCTTATTGCTTGAATGAATTTTATAATAAAAATTTACAAAAAAATTGTCGGCTTTTATTTGCTGTCCCGAAAGTATACCTAGGTATACTCGTATAAACCTACTACATCAAAAGAACATACATATTTGTACTCGTTAAACCATGACGAAGCCACAACACTTCCCAAATTATTCGATTACCATACAAACCAGAGAGACCGCCACAATATCACAGACTCGCGTAAAAACCCGTAAAAGTTACAACGGATTTACATAGTGGGTGGAATTGCGCGGGAAAATATTCCAAAGTCGATTATAACTCCGCGGAATAATGGCGGAAAGAATCTAGAGCGGTCTCTGCGCGCCGCTACTACGGATTCACGAAATACTCAATAAACCTACTTATTTACGCCCGCAATTAATAAGAGATTTATTAATTTATTGTTTGGCCTTTTGGCCTACTAAAGTGTGAAATTTGACATAAGTTGTATGAAGCTTTATGTTAAAAATTTGAATTTGAAGGCTAAACAATGTATAGAAACTATCATTGACAGAAACGTTTTTATAATTACGGGCGTTACTTAATCGTCAGTTGTAATGCCCTGCTGGGCACAGGCATTACAACTATTGTAAATAGTTAATTCCAACTTATATATATCCTACCGAAACATCTAGTTAGCATTAATAATAATTATTATGAAACAAGAATTTTTTAACACTACATTTAAAATAGGTACTAGTAGGTACTTAATGTGGTCATTTCCCTGATCCTAATAATCACTTTTGTAGTAAGAAGGTCTGTTATCGATTCGTAACCTCTTTACATCATTATTAAAACAAATAAACAACAATTTATTTTTAGCCTCAATCAATTTAAAAATGGAACAGCATCTCTTTGGTATCGTTAGTGCATCCACAGAGAAAACAGTGTATTCTATCCTCCACAGAGTTATTTGGCGACGAGAAGTTCCTTGGCATCTTCAGCTAAACGTCCCAGTACCTACTGGGCGGTGGCCTTCTTACAGGTTGTGTAATGTTTGATATAAATACGTATAGTCTAACGGTCAGGTAATATAATTTCATTTCATATAATTTCATTTAATATAACAACAGACTTAATATAATAAACATTTATTATAATTTTAGATTCTATAATTTCAGTTGATATAATGTAATTTTGATATACTTAATGTACTTTTGATGTAATATACATTTCATATAACCTCATGATATAAAACATTATTCATGTAATAAGCAAGCAGCATGCAAGCAAGCAAACAGCATGCAACCAAGAATGCAGCATGCAAGCAGGCATGCGGCATGTAGGCAGTCGTGCAGCATGCAAGCAGGCATGCAGCATGCAAGCAGGAATGCAGCATGCAGGCAGGCGTGCAGCATGCAAGCAGGCATGCAGCATGTAAGCAGGAATGCAGCATGCAGCAGGCATGGTTTCTGTCACGGCTCCGGTGCTGTGGGACGGCAGCCTCAGCCACGGCGGCGATCTTTAAACCCACCTGCTCCACAGCTCGCGGGCCGCCTCGCTCCTCCGCGCCTACGCGGGCTTAAATTACACTATAGCGTAGGTCAGACAAGTCTACGTGGAGTCGGTTTTGTCGCGATTTGTTTCTGTCACTGACTTTTTTAGCACAACCTTAGGAGGGCTATTACATTTCGAATGTGATTTTTGCGTAAATTGCCCATTTTCGCATTTTGTACTAATTTTGCAGTTGTATAATCGTTGTCATCGAAATAGGATAATAAATTCTTCATAAAAGGTTTATTCCTCATGAAGTAACAATTATTCTGGTATAAATTTGACTCAATAATATTATCATAGATAGGAGAAATTTACAGTTAACTTAAAGCGATTATCGAAGTTTTTTGGTGTAGAATAAGATTTTTTTCTATATAAAATCAATGCTAACTAAAAATTCCGAGGCCGCTACGCACTATACGACTACTTATGAAAAAGATAACATACAATTTTTTTTTTCATTTGTTTAGAACAGTAGTTAAATCGATGAACTCAAAAAAGTACCTTCGCGCATTTTATGTTAAGCTTACTCTGAAATTTTGGGTTTAATTAAAAAGTCAAAATTATGTATTAATGTACTTTTGTTTCGGAGATGAAGAACGCCAAAATTGGCCATTTTACGCAAAAATCACAGTCGAAATGTAATAGGCCTCTTAACAAAAAAAACACAACGTATTTAACATATTAAGACAATATTTGAAATTAATTTAGAGTTAAAATGTTTTTTTTTAAAGCATAAATTATATTAAATGAAGTTATAGAATATGAATATTCTACCAATACAGCTTTAAAGAAAAAGTTGGTAAAGAATATGACTATTATATCAAATGAACATTATACGCAATATTGTTAAGGGAAGTGTATTTAGAACAAGTAAAAATTATATCCGATGAACGTTATGTCATTTGAAATGAGTTAATTTGTCATTATATGAATGATGAGCTCGATGGCGCAGTGGCTAGCGCGTTCGGCTTGCGATCTTGCCCGCTAAGCAACTTTCCCAATGCCGGGTCGCCTGATGGGTGACCAATTGAAAAACATCTCGAGCTTCCTCCGTGCTTCGGAAGGCACGTTAAACCGTTGGTCCCGGTTGTTGTCGTAAGATGGTAGTCGTTATAACCCACCAACCCGCATTGGGCCAGCCTGGTGGCCCAATATTCCCACGTGCTACTCGTGGAAGGCCTGTACCCAACAGTGGGACGTTTATAGGCTGAAATGATACGTATCCCTTCCTGCATGGTCAACAGCACATGGGAAAATGGGGCCATACCCACCAAAGCTGGACCATTACCGGATACTGGATAACAATTTACATACATAGGTACATATAATCACGACTATTATCCCCGAAGGGTTAGTCAGAGACTAGGCAACGAGGACCCCTCTCCTTAATTCACTAAGTTTTATTTGTACCGGCACCTCGAGACCAACCGTTAGGTTATGCAAGAAGTGCCAGACGTCCCTGCGCCAGTAGAACACTCGCGCAGGAGACCATCTGCGTTAGGTCATGACGCCAAACCAGTGCCCGCCGAAACGCGCTCTTCATTCGGTACTCATAAGACTAGTGTCTCGGGAGAGTCTCCCCGTGAACACGTGTAGTTCACTGCCTATTTTCCAGATAGGTAACCGGAGCTGTCAAGCTCGCTCACTTCTCGTTGCACGAAGGGCACAACTCGCAGTTGCCACTGCTAGGGTCGTCGACTCTAAAGTCGATTCCCAAGTGTCCACCTTGGTCGCGGAGTAGTAAGCACACTCACTTCTTGAAACCCATCCAGGCGCCTAGCCAGTTCCCACGTCCTACGCGGCTGGCGGGACCGGAGGCTACGGCATCTAGGGGGCCGCTTCTACTAGTTCTCGAGACTAGTACCGGAGATGTCAACACCAATGTCCAATGAGAACCACCGGACAAAGCTGCTAATTATAAGGGAAACTCACGTTCCCCGCAGGACTTTTGTAAAAGCAGTCCTCTGCCATATACCAAACTTTTCACCAAATAGTGACTGCACATGTACTCAGCGTGACTGGTGGTGAGCACATCGCCGCTCTATGCTGTTGGAGGTATGTGCAGTCTTTAGTCATTTAGTCGCCTTTTACGCCACCCAAGGGAAGAGAGAGGAAGTATTCATTCACCGCTACGCGAAGCGGTTATTTTTCAATTTCGAAAAACGTAATTTCCAAATGAGTTTCACATTCGACAAACGTTAGTTATCTCACAATACGAGAGCCCGAAAAGCCGAGAGATCACGTATACCGATAACATTACGAAGTTTTCGCATTAGCACAACTTTTATTACACTTATCTTGGGGGAGGCAGCTACCTGCAAAAATGTAGTTAATCCGAACGCAGACATTGTAAAATACCTAACTTGAATGATGTCTTCTTTAATGGCGTTATGATTACGGTTCTAGGAAGAGATTGGCTGCAAGTTTGGAGTGCTATCGTGAATGTTGGTGGTTGTCTATGGATGGGTGATCGTGATGTCAGTTTTTTGGGCAATGTCTAACATAAATGGAAGATGTTACTCGCTTAGTGTATTTGCATGAGTATTGGAAAACAATTGTGTTTTTTTATAAACAAATACCGATTCAATTCACGGTTTACAATTTACTCAAAAATTACTAAGCACTTGGCTGTATGCCACAGCTCTTTATGCCTTTCCGAAATGGCAAAGAGTTTTATTTTACAATCTATTATGGTAAATTACGACTGTGAACAACATAATTAAATAAAAACATCTAATACTATCTTTAATTCAAGAAAAGAAAGCAAATAAAAAATATATAAACCTACCCACTTCTAACAACAAAAGAAAGCTAAACCCTCATTTAAATATCTTAAGCAAAGGCATCCATTCTCATGCAGCCTAATTAAAAAGGCAGACTGAACAATAATAAAACAAATGACCGCCGCTGAAGAAGGCAGGGGTTTACGACAATGCCTATAAGAAAGCGGGCGGCGTTATAAAATTTGCATTCGCTCGGAGGCGAGCGCTGCAGGCGGGGGCGGGCGGCGTAGGGCGGAAACGGATTCTGTTATAACATTTTTAATTGTAAATATTTCTTAGCTGTTCAGATATAAAGGTTATATTTTTCCGATTGTGGATCAAGTCATCTCTTCTATTTTAATAACATTTTTTACTTTTACAGATCTATGTCTAAATGGCATTATGGCAATTCCTCTTATCTATCTACGTACAACTTGGTACAACCCGATAAAATTTGGGAGAAACTAAAATATGTTTTATTCTCTTTGTGTAAAATGCTGTCTATGTCGTTAAGTTTTAATGTATACAAATAATTAGCCAAAATCTGGCCAAATAAATCGGGGAACTCCGAAGGCACGCTGGGTTGATGACAACGTCAGAGTCGCTGGCAGCACCAGATCGGAAATGATACCGCCACAGAACAGAAGGGATTGGCACATGTTAGAGGAGGCCTATATCCAGCAGTGGGTAGTAGCGGGCTCATAATGATGATACAAATACATACATAAGTACATACATACATATGTAAGTACATATGTAGTATGTACTAAACATATTAATACATAACCGTGTCACGTAGCGGTGAAAGAATAATACCACCCCCACTCTTCCCTTGGGTGTCGTAATTGGCGACTAACGGACTAAAGACTGCACATACATCCAACAGCTTAGAGCGGTGATGGGCTCACCGCCTGTCACGCTGCGCACATGTGCAGTGCTAATTGGTGAAAAGTGTTCTATGGCAGAGGATTACGTCTGCGGTCCTCATTGCCTAGTCTCTGACTAAACCTTCGGGGAAAATAGTCGTGATTATATGTAGGCCTTAGTCCCTACAGGGGTAGGCAGAGACGATGGATCTCCACTTTACGTGGTCCTCACACCTCGCTTGCTTCTCTTACATCCATCAACCTTTTCAAAGTCGTTTTATTATTTTCGCTGCGGACCCCAGCTTTTTTGAGGACATCATTTATTTGGTCCCTGAATGTAATGACACAAATTATTAATGTTTAATTTAAAGAAGCCGACTCCACACTCGCGCCCCGAGAAGGGGGGTTGTCCAACCTCTCAGACTGTGGGGGGGTTTAACAGGAAAAAGGAGGGTAGGAAAATTTCCATTTTCTTGCGTCTTTCCAGAGCGCCGTGCAGCAGTTTTTGATTAACGGACGGCGAGGGGCGAAATTTCATTATGTATCCCCCCTCCTGCCCCCCACTCGCCTATTTACCTAGAGTTATTGTTGAGTCTGGACTTTTTGTTCTCGTTTCGGTAGATGGTAGGTAATTTAGGATGAGATGTGTGGCGATGGCGACTTATTATTAGAATAATACTACCAACCATAGATATATGAAACCATACCAACCATAGATATAGCGGTGAAAAAATACTACCACCCCCTCTCTTCCTTTGGGAGTCGCAAAAGGCGACTAACGGACTAAAGACTACACATACTTCCAACAACATAGAGCGGCGATGGGCTCACCACCTGTCACGCTAAGCACCTGTGCAGTCGCTATTTGGTTAAAAGTGGACTATGGTAGAGGACTGCTTTTGCTGTCCTCATTGTCTTGTCTCAGACTAACCCTTTGGGGATAATAGTCGTGATTATGTAAGTATATGCGAGTTTATCTGTAGTTATACCAGACACAAGAATATAAATTCAATTATTTTTTATTTATTTTAATCACTGAAAAAAGACGACTACCTTAGGCGGGAATTGAACCACGCACCTTCCGCATTACGGTCGGCTGCCTTAACCATTTGGCTACCGAGGTCTGGCTTTCAACTGTCGAAATTTGTCAGTCAACATTGCTTCATCAAATCTTAGAAGTTTTCACCTCTCAGATCTGAAAGAAATATTTTTACAAATATTTGAACATTCGGTTAAGATGAAGCTGCGTTTATAGATTAATGTTTTTTTAAGACAATCTTCGTCCTGAGCTTATACCTTCTCGAAGTATCGTGCAAGAATTGTTCTAATTTGCTAAGAAATGAATTAGGATCAGATGTGGGTGTTCTGTAGAGACAAACAACCACAAAGACTCGCCTGGTTTTGAAGTTGCTAACAATTGAATTTATTAATGTTTTATATTTTAGCGTTTTATTAACGCTTAAATAGAATTAAGTAAATTTTTTTTTTCAGTCTTTAAAATTTTCTTCAGGAACTTTCCCCGAATTTTGAAAACTATCGGTCGTCAAACCGCTTCCTAAGAAGGGCGAAAAAGAGGATGTTAATAATTATTGTCCTATTACTCTTGTACCTACGAGTACCTTGTCGAAAGTATTTGAAAAGTGTATGTACTTCAGATTAATAAATTACTGCAACAAATTTAATATTATCAAATGTGAACAGTTTGGTTTTCAAAAACGAAAATCGACTACACACTTGTTAAAAAATTCAGACAAATGTTGATAACAATAATTTAACTACAGGTTTATTCTTTGATCTATCAAAAGCTTTCGACTTTGTGACCCATAACCTGTTAGCGCAAAAGCTGGAGTCCATAGGAATAAGGAAACCTGCATTGCAATGGATATCATCTTATCTAACAAACCGACGTCAGTGTGTTGTCGTTAATAAAATTATCAAAAATTAACTAGTGCCCCACTCGCCTGGTTATAAAATCAACAACTGCGTCGTACCTCAGGGAAGCGTGCTAGGCTATATTTCTATTTTACATAAATGACATAACAACAGTGACAAAATATAAATGTGTCTTATTTACAGATGACATACCAGTCAGTTATTGTTACATCAAATAAAAATAAAAAAAAATTCTATAAATAATCATGAAATTGAAATTAGTAATACCATTGATAATATAATAAAATGGCTAGAATCAAATAATTTAAAAATCTATTTAAATAAATCAATTTTATACAATTTAACAAATCAATACATACAAAATATAATTTTAAGCTTGACATCACAAAAATAAAGGAAGTTACGCAAATTAAATTTTTAGGTTTTGTTAGACCAACACTTAAACTGGTAAGCATAAATAGACAACTTTTACAGTAGAATCAATAGATTTGTATATGCTATAAACAAAGTAAGAAACGTTTTCAATAGGAAAACCGATATCACTACCTACCGCGCATACATAGAGTCTATATTACGCTATGGTCTGATTTTGTGGGGAAACAGCGCAGGCAAAAACAGAGCATTTATTGCACAAAAGAAATGCATTCGAGCTATATGTGGGATTCCACATGACGAGTCCTACAAACCAGTGTTTAGGGACCTCGGTTAATTGCCTCTGCCATCACTGTATCTGCATGAAATTAGTAATTTTGTGAATTGTCATAAAGCATTATTTACAAAGTCATGTGAGGTAGGTTCACTCCAGACTAACAAGACATCCTCAGAGACTTGTCTTTAAAGGACATTCCGAAGTCAGATAAATATGGGAAAAGCTGTCTTACTATGTGTGTTCGAATTTCTAATAAAATTCCCGTGGAAATTAAAGAATTGAACACGTACTTTTTCAAAAAGTATAGTTGGTTACAAGAATATAATTTCTATGATCTAAAGGTTTTTTTCTTTTTTAATGACAATAACAAATAATGGATTGTGATTATTACAATGATTTTATTTAATTAATTAGTTTTACACATTTGTTTAAAAATTTGCATGCAATATTAATTTGCAATAATGTCTATGCACATTAAATTTTGTAACATCGAATAATATAGATTATATATATTTTGATAATAATATATTTTGACTTACCCCGAGGTTCTTCACCATGACTAGTCCTGTGTTGCAATGGTCCTAACAAACAGTGGTCAAAATAACCTTTGCCCCCAACGTCCTAAGCGTTTGAGTAGATGCTTTTTATGGACGACCTCCTTAGTCGAGTGGTTTGTACACCGGTTTTCATGGTGTCGCCATCTCTGAGGTCCCTGGTTTGATCCCCGGTCGGGTCAATTTAGAAATTGTTGTTTTTCTAAATTGTTTCGGGTCTGGATGTTTCTATGTATAATAAGTATGTATTTAAGTATTTTAGGTATGTTTATCCGTTGTCTAGTAACCATTTAACGAGTTTCATAACGAAGCTTCTCTTGGGCTAGATAATTGGTGTGAGTGAAGGGAAGTTTATTTATTTATATTTACCATATTGTTTTATGCAAACAATAATTTATTTATTTTATTATTTATTTATCATACAAGGGGTTATGCAATTATATCTATGCTAACGAAACATCTCTTCACTTTTTAATTTAAATTAAATTTACGCTCACGCCAATTATCTAGACCAAAATGAGTATTCTTTTGAAACTCGTTAATATGGTAAGATAACGGATAAATATACATAAACATAGAAAAAACACTCAGACTCTAAGTTGACCCGAGCGGGAATTAAACCCGGGACCTCAGAGATGGCGCGACGCCAGACCCGGCGCGCCAACCACTAGACCACCGGAGGTCGTCATTCTCTTGGGTTGAGGAGTTTGAGTTTGCATCTAATAACGTAAAGCGAATGATGAGCTCACCTCACCGCCTATCAAGCTGAGCACATGTGCAGTTGGTTTTTCGTGAAATGTGGACTTTGAAAGGGCACTGCTTTCGTAGTCCTCATTGCCTAGTCCCTAATTAGCCCTTTGGGGATAATAATCGGAAATGTATGTATTATTTTAGATGACATAAAACTAAATGAAATGAAAAATTTATTTATTTATACCACTCACTCGTAGCACTTTTCTAACAAAAAAATTGGCGCAACTGTCAACGTCAAATTTGACAGAATCGAGCATAGACTATGCGATATTTTGCTATCACGATGCATAAAATGTACCACAGAACCGAAATAATCAAACTTGTTCATACTAAAGTAGTCTGTAAGTCAATGAAACACGGTACAAAGTCAAGTGTGTTTTTGTAGGTGCGGTCTCATGCGACCGCTTGGGGTTTGAGAGGTTAAAATAACAAAACTTAATACTATCATTACAGATAACAAACACAATGCGACAGCATAAGCACTTATAAAATTTTCTAACCTAACCTATTTACAATCGTATATTTTTTATTTATCTATTTACAAACTTACAACTATTGAATATTCAGAACATATTCAGTAAAGTTAGTAACTGTGTATTTACTTACTTTCTAACTATTTCTGTAACGAAGAACAAACAATGTGACTTTTGTGAATTTTTATTTTTTTTATACTAAGCCCGGCAAATGACCCCACTCCACCTGATGTTAAGTGGAAATGAGGTCCAGGCGCGAGGACAACTGGTGCAGCGTAAGAGACGTAGCATCAGTCATCCTCACTCTGCCGGCCCACAAAGTGCTTCTTCACGCCTCGTTTGAAGGACCCTATGTCATAGGTAGAAGGGAATACGTGTGCTGGTAGACTATTCCATCTTTTGGAAGTGCGGCAAAGAAACGAGTCACCAAATTTCTTTGTGCGAGATGGAATGTTAGAGACTGTAAATTGGTGACTCCGCAGAGCAGCACGCGTACTCCTATGGAGGAAGGGAGAAGGAGGGATGAGGTCAAAGAGTTCTTCAGAGCACTCGCCATGGTATAAACGGTAAAAGACGCTGAGTGACGCAATATCTCTACGCAATTGCAAAGGCTCGAGAGTTTTAGTGACCTCTGCATTGCCGATAATGCGCACAGCGCGGCGCTGCAATCTGTCCAAGGCATCGAGAAGGTACTTTGCGGAGCCGTCCCAAAGGTGAGAGCAATACTCCACGTAAGACCGCACCTGTGTCTTGTATAATAGACACAACTGATCAGGCGTGAAGAATCGCCGCACCTTGTTCAGGACACCGAGTTTACGTGAGGCATTTTTAATCACGGTTTCGATGTAGTCCTTTTGGTTCAGATCGCAGCGGATATCCATACCGAGCATGTTAATACTGCTCTGCAGGCCTAGAGATGTACCCTGAAGAGAGGGAAGGGGAAGGAATGGCGACTTTTTCGCTGTGAACGCGCACAACTGTGTTTTCTTGGCATTGAACTCCACCAGATTATCGGAGCCCCATTTAGAAATGAGGTCCAACATCCGATTGAGCTCAATGACAAGATTTGCTCGCTTCATTTCGGTGTGTACCCGCCCAGCCGTTGGGTGCCCGTTATATCCCCCATGCACTGTGCTATCATCTGCATAGCAATGAATGTTTCCAAGAGGAAGCATGTCATATGCAGAAGGAACAGCGTGGGGGATAGAACGGAGCCTTGAGGAACACCAGCGTTCACTGACATGAACCGCGAAGCGCATCCATCCGAAAGGACACGGATTCTACGCTCATGTAGGAAGCTGGCAATCCAGGTACAGAACTGAGCGGGCAAACCGTATGCCGGGAGCTTGGAGAGAAGAGCTTTGTGCCAGACCCGATCAAAAGCCTTGGCTATGTCAAGGCTAACTGCCAGTGACTCGCCACGCTTGTCAATAGCCTCACCCCAGAGATGTGTGACGTACGCTAGAAGATCACCCGTTGACCGTTTTGGCCGAAACCCATATTGACGATCGTGAATTCGGGAGTGATCTTCTAGGTATCGAATAAGCTGTTTGTTCAATACTCGTTCTAGGATCTTACACAACACTGAAGTTACGGCTATAGGGCGGTAATTAGTCGGATCTGACCGATCTCCTTTTTTAGGGATCGGTTGCACATTAGCTTCTCTCCAAGATTCCGGTACACAACCCGAAGAGAGCGAGAGACGGTACAGACGCGTTAACACAGGGGACAACTCCGCTGCACACATTTTCAGGACTATTGCTGGGATGCCATCAGGACCGTTAGCTTTCCGGACATCGATTGACTGCATTTCCGCACGGACATCACACTGCCTGATTTTAATATCAGACATTGTGTGGCCACAGTGAGGAATTGAGGGTGGCTGTGCATCACAGTCATCGATCCGGGAGTTAGCCGCAAAGAGTTTGGCCAGGAGATCGACCTTTTCCTGCGGCTTGTGAGCTAAAGTTCCGTCAAGACATCTCAGTGGTGGCAGCGAGGGTTGGCAGAAGTTGGATTGGGCTTTGGCCAGACGCCAGTAGCTACGGTAGGATGCGTCAGGAGTTCTTGGCCTACTCGTGCAACGCGCTGGGCATCCGCTCTAATGTAGGCCCTCTTACACGAGTTGGTGGCATTATTATAGGCTGCTTTTAGCGAGCGAGTTTCGGGAGCCCCATGAGCTTTACCTCTGATCCAAGCGCGGTATGCCGTCTGTTTGCTCTCAACAGCGCTGGCACACTCGCGATTGAACCAGCGGTTGCGTCTGCCTTTGCTGATGACATAGGAGTGTGGAATATAGTATTCCATTCCTAATACTATCTCATCAGCAACGGCAGTGGCGCTAGCGGTCGGGTCCTTCCCACTAAAGCAGCGCTGTCTCCAAGGGACGGATGCAAAATACTCCCGCATCCCGTCCCAGTCTGCCGACGCGTAGTGCCAAATATGGCGTTTCGAAACCGCTGTTGGCGGGCGCGATGCCAAGGGCACTGTGCTGGATATCAAGCAGTGATCCGAGGAACCTAAAGGAGCTCGAATCTCCACCCGGTATCCAGCTGGGCGACTCGTCAGCAGAAGGTCGAGTAAGGAGGGCGCATGGCCAACTATGTCTGGGATCCTGGTGGGCTGGTTCACCAGTTGCGTCAGGTCATGCGTGAGAGCGAATGCGTGGGCAGTTCTACCAGCATGGTCTGTTTTGGAGGAACCTAACCACAACTCATGGTGGGCGTTGAAGTCCCCCAAAAACACCAGTTCCGCCGATGGAAACCGCTCCTGCGCATCATCTGCTACCCGACTAAGATGTTCAATTAGTCGAGTTGTCTCCATGTCGCCGTTATGGGATCGGTAGACGCAGACGTAGACACGGCAATGAGAGCCTAAGTCGACGTGTACCACTAGGAGGGAGAAGGAAGGGTCCTCCAGACAGCGCAGACGGTGACAGCAAACATCCGCCCGAACGAATAAGCAAACTCCGGCTTTGGCTTTGAAGGATTCTTCAAGCACAAAGCCGGGATAGTTCAGGTAGGTGGTGTCAGCTGGGCGGATTATTTGCGTCTCCGTCAGGAACAACATTGCTGGCCATGCCGTCTCAAGATGGTGGTGGACGGCATTGAGGTTAGCATGGAGTCCGCGGATGTTAGCGAACTCCACCTCAAACGGTAAGGTTGTGGTGGGGGTGTGCACCGCTGTAGAACCAGTTTTGTTGTTAGGCGCTCTCATTTTAGGAGTGGAAAGAGAGAGGCGTGAATCGAGAAAATGATGCCGCGATGCGAATGGTCAAAGTGTGGTGGCCTGTTTCCCCAGGAATTTGCCCACAGACGAGTATTATTAACCTGCCGAACGGAAGGGCCCCCGAACCCCCCCGGGAATAGCCGCTGGGACCCCACCTTCCGGTCACCAACCGGCACGACGGACCACCCCGAGATTATGCGTGGCATGGTGAGGCAGCCTCACGAGCTGGTTAGGCTCGCTTGGGCCCCTGTACTGTGCCACGGGCGGCCAGCGGGACAACCGTTTCTACGGGTCTCCCTGGTCGGCAGGTTAACGAAGTCCTCCTGGCACTGGTTTGACGGAAGCCTCCACAGACCAAATACATCGCAGCATCATCCTCTCGAGCTCTGGTTATACGCTGGCTGATCCCGAAACGCGACCGACAAGCAGTCAGTTGACGGGTTTTACACCATGCGTACGGTGGTCACCAACCAGACGGGTCAAGCCCTACCACCAGTGGAGCAGATCATCGCTCGAAAGAGTCCGTTAGTCGCTTCTTACGACACCCACCGGACGGAGAGAGGGGCGGCGATTGGTATTCTTTCTCCGTCACCGCACGTATAACGAATTCATTCAGAGACCAGTTAAATATGTCAACATAATTAGCTACTAAAATGTTAACTTACCAAAACTTTATGATTGAGCTGTGTTACGAGAATATTCAATGACTCCCATACTATATGACTTCGGACAAGCGATGAAGAATGTTTGATTTTTCACAACTCTTTGTGACAGACATTGTCACTAAATTTTTTTACTGTTTCTTGAGAGAATGAGGAGGTTTTTGGTTTAGAAAACTGAAATCACCATTCCTCAACGACCAGGGTGTACTACGTTGTGGCAGCCGCATCAACGCTGCAACCGGGATCTTACCTGAAACTAAAAACCTATTACCTACCACGAAAAAGCTGAGCAAGATTCCTTTGGTTCATGAGTGCTGAACCAGCATTATGGTGGGGTGTGTTAGCGACGCGCTCTAAAGAGTTTTTACTCTTTTCATTTATTCTTTTATGAAGGACTAGCGGCCGCTCGCGGTTTCACCCGCTTGGTACCCGTTTCCGGGGGAATATCAAGATAAAAAGTATTCTATGTGTTAATCCAGGTTATAAACTACCTGTATGCTGAATTTCATCTAAATCCGTTCAGTAGTTTTTACGTGAAAGAGTAACAAACATCCATCCATACTTACAAACTTTCGCCTTTTTATTATTAGTGTGCTAGGTACACTTCGCATCATAGAAGTCAGTCGATGTTTTTCTCGAAGTGACACCGCATTATGCCTCAGAAACGAAATTTATTTGTGTTACCATTTTTGTACTATTAGGGCCTATTTCAAACCTGAGCGGTATTCGCTGCCGCTGTGGGTAAAGGTATATACCGCGCGGGTTTCGCTCAGGTATTTAGTATCAAGTTCCGCGGCTAGAGCGACCTGCCCCCTTACTCTTAAAACCAAATCCATATTAAATCGGATTGGTATTGTGAAATTTCGTACTTAGACTAGCGCTAATTTGAATTAATATTGGGTGAACTAAATAGCATTGAGTTTTGTTTTTTTTTTTCACTCAATATTCGCGCAATATGAATCCATATTAGCTCTGCAGACTTACTCTTGAAACCGATCGCTTTTGGATCGGATTGGTATTGTGAATTTTCGTACTCCTAAGTTATGATACCAGAGCTAATATGGATTCATATCAATCATCATCATCAGCCAGAAGACGTCCACTGCTGGACAAAGGCCTCCCCCAAGGATCTCCACCACGACCGGTCCTGTGCTGCTTGCATCCAGCGGCTACCCGCGACCTTCACCAGATCGTCGGACCACCTTGTTGGAGGCCTGCCCACACTGCGTCTTCCGGTGCGCGGTCGCCACTCGAGAACCGTTCTGCCCCAACGGCCATCGGTTCTACGGGCGATGTGCCCTGCCCATTGCCACTTGAGCTTGGCGACTCTTTGGGCTATGTCGGTTACTTTAGTTCGTCTACGAATCTCTTCATTTCTGATTCGATCACGTAGAGAAACCCCGAGCATAGCCCTCTCCATTGCTCTTTGCGTGACTTTGATCCTGCTAATAAGGCCCATAGTGAGCGACCACGTTTCGGTACCGTATGTCATCACTGGCAACACACACTGGTCGAAGACTTTCGTCTTGAGACACTGCGGTATTTTGGACGAGAAGATATTACGTAGCTTACCGAACGCTGCCCAGCCGAGTTGGATTCGACGATTGACCTCTTTCTTAAAGTTGGACCTACCTAGTTGGACTATTTGTCCCAGGTATACATATTCGTCAACAACTTCAAGAGCAGAGTCTCCAACCTTCAGAGGAGTGGGTACGACACGTGAGTTAGACATGATTTTCGTCTTCTCCATGTTCATTTTAAGGCCCACTTGTTGAGAGACTCTGTTGAGATCACCGAGCATTGTGCCGAGTTTCTCCAGGGTCTCAGCCATGACTACTTATCGTCGGCAAATCGAAGGTGACTGATGTACACGCCGTTAATATTGATGCCGAGTCCTCTCCAGTCCAGAAGTTTAAACACGTCCTCCAGTGCAGCAGTGAAGAGTTTCGGAGAAATGACATCTCCTTGTCTCACTCCACGCTGCAACTGGACTGACTTCGAGCTCCGGTCCTGAAGAAGAACTGTCATAGTGGCGTTTTCGTACAAACACTTCAACACTTCGATGTACCGGTAGTCAATTTGGCACCGCTGGAGAGACTGTAGCACGGCCCATGTTTCGATCGAATCAAAGGCTTTCTCATAGTCCACAAACGCTAAGCAAAGAGGCCGGTTATACTCTTCGGTCTTCTGTATAACCTGCCGTAGCGTATGTATGTGGTCTATGGTGCTAAAGCCTTTTCGGAATCCGGCTTGTTCGATTGGCTGGAAGTCATCAAACCTGCGTGCGAGACGATTAGTTATAACTCTCGAGAACAGCTTATAAACGTGACTTAGAAGTGATATGGGTCTGTAGTTCCTTAGTAGGGCCTTGTTGCCCTTCTTAAAGAACAACACAACCACACTTTCATGCCACGCTTTTGGCGTTCTACCTCCGAGTACGACGGAATTAAATAGTCTCTGAAGAGCTGCGAGTACCGGTCTTCCGCCTGCTTTCAGAAGCTCAGCCGTAATTCCGTCAGCACCCGATGCCTTGCTGTTCTTAAGCTGCTTGAGAGCCATACCAATCTCGCACAGGCTGATGTCCGGGATATCTTCGGTGTAGTGTCGGGTTAGCTTAGCTCTAGGGTCTGTAGCTAAGCTTTGTACAGGTGGCCCCGTGGATGTGTATAGCTGTTCATAGAACTTCTCGATCTCTCCCATAACTTCGGACCTGGACGTGACAGTTCTGCCGTCATCGGTTTTCAGCGTCGTCAGTTGGCTCTGCCCAATACCCAAATCTCTTGCAAACACTTTCGAACCTTTGTTTCGCTTGATAGCCTCTTTAATACGGTCGGTATTAAATCGGCGAGTGTCGCGAGTCAAAGACTTTGAGATCTGCCTATTGAGCCGACGAAGCTGAGACGAATCGTCCGAAGAACGCAGAACCATCACGCGCCGCTCTTCCATCAGTTTGAGAGTACGGTCCGAGAGCTTTTTAGGTCCTCTTATACGGTGGGTTTTGAAGAACTTAGACCCAACCGCATGGACAGTTTTTACAAACCTGTTGTTGTAATCGTCCACGTCTACGCAATCCTTCAGGCATTCGAAGCGATTTTTCAGTTCGAGCTGGAAGCTTTCGGGGTTTTGGATTTGGATGGGTGCAGGGCGGAGCGTAGATTTCATCAATCGACGTCTTTCAAGCTTGATATTAATGTTCAATGTGCCTCTTACCAACCGGTGATCACTGCCAGTTTTGAACGCGTTGATCACAGAGACATCATTGAATATTTGCTTTCTCGTCGACATGATAAAGTCAATCTCATTTTTTGTTGCACCATCGGGACTTAGCCAGGTCCACTTGCGGTGTTCAGATTTCCTAAAAAAGGAGTTCATCATGAAGAGTCCCTCCTTTTCCAGAAACTCCGCCAGCAGTTAACCCCGGTGGTTCCGAATTCCAACTCCAAATCGTCCCACTTTCAGCTCATCGCCGCTTCGTTTGCCCAGTTTTGCGTTAAAGTCTCCCATGACAACGGTGTAATGAGTTTTGGAGACTTGTATGGCTCTAGAGATGTCCTCATACGTGGCCTCCAACCCATCGTCGGGGTGTGCCGTAGTCGGAGCGTATACCTGTATAACCTTCAACGAATACCGTTTGGTTATTCTGAGTATAAGGTACGCTACCCTCGACGACACACTTCCGGTCTTAACAACGTTGTTCACGAGAGAGCTGTGGACGATAAACCCGACACCACCCTGGGACAGTTGTTCGCCCCCCCGGAAATAAAGCAAGTTACCAGACTTCAAGATTATCGAGTCCTCCCCCTCTCTTCGGACATCAGATAATCCCACAATGCCCCACCGTATCTTGCTCAATTCTTCCTCGCAGTTCGCAAACCTTCTCGTCGGTTCGCAGTGTACGCGTGTTGTAGGTTGCCAGGGCCAAAGTTCGTTGCTGGCGGTAGCCAGGTCTCTGCCGGAGATTCTTAGCACCCCCTGCCCCGTCGCTGCCTTGGCCGCTACCGTAGCTAGGGCGAGCGGGGCCGCCGGGGACTAGGGGCCGAAGTTTAGTGCTGTCGTTCATGTTGGGGGGAATGTTGCCATAATCGCCACGCTTGGCAGGCGGGTTGGCGATCGCAGTATGACGGTGTTAATCTCAGAGGATGCTGCTGCCCATCCTCTGGGTTGATCCCTCAGTCGCCTTCTACGACTCCCACGGGAAGATAGGGGGTGGTAGTATTCTTTCACCGCTACCGACACGGTTATATCAATCAATTGCGTGGATATTGATTGACAAAAATACAAAACTCAATGCCATTTAGTTCACCCAATATGAATCCAAATTAGCGCTGGTGTCGTAAGTTAAAAATACGAAAATTCACAATACCAATCCGATCCAATAGCGATCCGTTTCAAGAGTAAGGGGCTGGTGTCGTAACTTAGGAGTACGAAACTTCACAATATCAATCTCGATCGATCGGGATCGGTTTCAAGAGTAAGGGGGCTGAGCGGTATTCGCTGCCGCTATATCCACAGCGGCAGCGAATACCGCTCAGGTTTGAATAGGCCTTTAAACTTATACCATCTAAGGCGTACTTACTGAGACTCCACCGGCCCCCGTAACAGCACACTTGATAGACTGCAAAGGCGAGCGGTACGCATTATTGGAGATGCTGAAGTTACAGCCTCTCTTGAGAACCTCCAGCTGCGTATAGACATTGCTTCTCTCAGTGTCTTCTACCGGAATTACTACGGAGAGTGTTCTGAAGAACTTTTTGGTCTAATCCCGGCCTCTCCTTCTCTCTCTCAAGTCAAGATTTTTTCTTGAATATAACTATACACCCTCATTTTTCATTTTTTTTTAATTTTCCCTTTTTTTTTCTTTTTTTTTCATTCATTCATTCGCTCGTTCATATTTGCTGTCCTTACAACAAAATTCACTATTTATTTCGAAACTTACCATGTGCAAACTTACAAGGGGTGGGACGGGTTTCATACAAAAACGCCCATTATTCTTTACATAATTAATATATTTAACGTTAACAGCTAACAGGTGGAACGAAACTAACACCCTTATTCACAAACATTACTATGAGGTCTAACAGTGCGCTCAGACGCACAGGGTCTCAAAAACCTATTCATAAACAGTACTTGAGTGGCCACCGGCGCTATGCGTCCCTTAAAATAAACGCATAGCTAAGGTAGCCAGGCTTGTCATACGAAATGCACTGAGAAATGTCTTACTTCGCATAGCATTTCTACTTTGCTTAGGGTGCATTCGACCAAAGTGGAATAAGGTCTTATACCTAGATTAAACGCCGAATTTGTATAGACTAATCTCGGAATAAGTCTTATTACAGTTTGGTCGAATCCATCCTTAGACAAGTAATATTTGTGAATACGGGTGTCAGTATTGTATTTTTTGCTGACTTCAAATTGAAACTATGATAGCTTGGTTAGATTTAGATAATTTCCAGCTATTTTTACCAATATAATTAAAATTTATACATTCTCCAAAAAAAGACAGGTCCAAAATGGGCATTGTCCTTTGCCCATAGGGACCAACGCTCTGTAGTGCACTAAAGAAACATCTAGGTACTTATGTACTTAAAGATATTTTTGAGACGTAAATTGTATTTATTTATTGTCTACGTGTCTACTAATAACCGCGTCGCGTAACGTTGAAAGAATACTACCACTCCCTCTCCTCTCCGGAGCGACTTGGGCATCATTAAGGCGACTGACATACTAAAAACTGCACATACATCCAACAGCATAGAGCGGCGATGGGCTCACCACCTGTCACGCTGAGCACATGTACAGTCGCTATTTGGTGAAAATTGGACTTTGGTAAAAGACTGCGTTTGCTGTTCTCGTTGCCTGTATATGACTATAACCCTTAACACGTTGAATACCACTATGATTTTCATGATGGCATCGCGGATGCCGCCTATATTTCACGGCGAACTCGCTAGGCGAGTAAAACGTTGCCTAAATGTTTTCTTGCTTGCTTCATTGGAGTTGCTCGAGTGTGTCATGCTCTCTTAAATGTCTCTGCGGTGATGGCATGTGCGTCGGGTCGTTACGTTCCCTAAAACATGGTTGAGCAAAGCGATGGCTGATTCACATGTCATACTCGTGAACGGGTGCCGCCTGTGGAGGCTGGTGTGCTCTTGCTAACTTATTTTTATTATTAGTATATTAGTAGTTGTAGTCTTATTTTTATTTTTATGTACTGTAAGACATTGACAACATTGATTATTTTATATTGATGAATACCTGAACTTTTTATTTTTATGTCTTGTAGTTGTTTTGTTTTTATTATTGTAATGGAAAGTGCCCTTCTATGATAAGGAGGGCATTTTTCAATTCTAATTGACGCTGTAAAATAAAGGGAGAAAAGAAATGCCCTTGCTGAGTTTCTTGCCGGTTCTTCTCAGTACAAGGCTCCCGCCCCATAGTTAGACTTACGAACCTATGGCATAAATGACATTCATAAGTGCTGTAACCTATACATGGCCTAACCTGAATAAATGATATTGAATCTTGAATCTTGAATCTTAAACACTGACTACTAAGTACACAGTTCTAAATTTGCCGTTCAATAGTTGTAAATGTATTATTTTTATAGTTAAAAGTTATTATAAGAACAATACCAACCCATCTCTTCCCTTGGGTGTCGTTAAAGGACTAAAGGCTGCACAGTTGCACACACATCCAACAGCATAGAGTGGCGATGAGCTCACCACCTGTCACGCTGAGCACATGTGCAGTTGTTATTTTGTAAAAAGTGGACTATAGCAGTGTTCTTGCTATCCTCATTGCCTAGTCTCTGACTAACCCTTCGGGGAGTAGTCCTGGATTGTATATTTGTATTTATAATCTTACAAAAAAAAACAAATAAATAATATAAAATCAAATCAGTAATTACAAATTGGACAGTGCTGAAAAAAAAATTAATAAAGAAAATGCAGTGACAAAAACCGCCGGGCGTGCATGAAAAGATTGATGGATTGTATTGAAGCGGAAGAAATGTGTAAATACCGTAGCAGATGGCGATCCATAGTCTCTGCCTACCCCATGGGAAACAGCTAGGCGTGACTTTATGGATGTATTAGGTATGTATGAAGATAGAAAAAAATGGATGGGCTGGATAACTCCACTGTAGCATAACTGGAAAGTGCACCTGGCCCGGATTGCCAGAAAGGTGCTGGTTGAATCCCACTAGTAAAAAAAAAATTCAGCACTATTAATTGTAAAATTTGCTTTTAAATTATATAAACAATATGTATATAAATCAAAACAATATAGAATTATAAATTTTACACCGCCTCTGTGGTCTAGTGGCTAAGGACCCAGGGGAACTACAGTCCGGCAACTTCGTGCGCGACCGTCCCGCGGGTGACAGACGGTGGCGGGGACGAGGTACCCAAGATGTCAGCGGGTATCGGGTGGTGTAGCGGGGAAGGGCAACGCGTGCAACTGTGTGTAGTCGTGTTCTAGAATGACGTGCTACCTCGTCCCCGCCAACGTCTGTACCTCGCAGGACGGTCGCGCACGAAGTTGCCGGACTATAGACCCAGACGTCCTGAGTTCTATTCCCAGCGGGGGCTACACCATTGTGTTTTTGGTTTGGTTGGTGGTAGGGCTTGATAAGTCCGCCTGGCTAGCTACCACAATCAAGTAAATATGTCACTAACATCAAAATTTGTAGCACTGTTGTGTTCCGGCAGTTAGAGATAAGATAGCCAGTTCCTCAGTATTTGCAGATTCCGGGTGAAGCACTCTTCCATCTTCGGCCTTATCGTCGCTTACCATTAGGTGAGATGAAGGCCGCTTACCCGTAGTTGATAAAAAAATTAAATATTTTTTTGGGAAAATGAGATTAACTACTAAACGCCCATATCGGTTTTTTGTTCAAAAATCCGTATACCATAGGAACTAATTAACAATACACACACACTAAGATACAACGAAGGTATTACAAACACCCAGACTTTAGATAAATATCTGTTTCATTAAAATTTTGAGAACCTGCGTCAGTGAACTCACCTAGCGAGTTTGTGGCATTTCAGAATTAATTTTTTCTTTTAAAAATAAAAATTATTTCCACAACCTGGCCATAAACTTTGAAATTAACGTATATTTATTAGTCTACTGTGTGATTTTGAGCAGGAAATAAAGATGAGTTTTTGAAATATTATTGAAACACTCTAAACATGCTCTAAACTCGCCACGCGAGTCGCCGGCACTCCAATAAAATTTACTTGAACTCGCAGGGCGAGTCGGTGGCATTGAACGTGTTGGGATAATAGTCGTGATTTTATTTATGTATGTATGTAAATTGTATTTATTGTCTAGTAAGTAGCAGTTTTTTTGATTATTGCCTTAGATTAAAACAAAAAGGGAAGATACGGCATTAGCGTCTCGTGAGTAAGCCGCTAAAATTAGGCCTAAAGGCACAATTTCACTTCAGTCGCAATTTGCCGAGTGTACAGGCTACATCGTACTATTGCGGACATTCTGCTGTGATAAAAAGAGAAAGACGCTACTCCGCAGTGGCGTCGGAATCGGTCGTACGTACTCGTTTGTTGCGAAGCGACCGAGACGTCAACGAGCTACTCGCTGACTCCCTCGCGCTGACGTTGAAACTTACTGCTCTGTCTCGCTCGCTCGATTTACACTTTTATAGGTGTGCGTGTGTGAGTGTTTGCATATGTAGTTGAGTAGGACTATATTTTGATTGACTACAAGTAGGAGCATGCCGTATCTTCCCGTTTTGTTTTAATCTAAGATGATTGCTAACTGTGGCCACTTCAGGCAATAGTCAAAGTAGAGCTCTTTTATGAATTTGGTCTTAAATTATTATGAAAAATTTTATGAAGGCACCACAATCGCGACTGCGCGCTCTTGAAGGCTGATGGTACTGCTTGCAGCATTGGAGATTTGGTCTTACACACATACATATAATCACGACTATGATCCCCGAAGGGTTAGTCAGAGACTAGGCAATGAGGACAGCAAAAGCAGTCCTCTACCATAGTCCAATTTTCACCAAATAGCGACTGCACATGTGCTAAGCGTGACAGGTGGTAATCCCATCGCCCCCGTTGCTGTATGCTGATGGATGTATGTGCAGTCTTTAGTCCGTTAGTCGCCTTTTACGACAGCCAAGGGAAAAGAGGGGGTGGTAGTATTCTTTCACCGCTACGCGACACGGTTTCGCCTTTTCAAACAAATTTTTAGCCTGTAGCTGTAATTCGACATTCAACTTTCTATCTTTAGTGTAGCCTGTAGCTGTAATTCGACATTCAACTTTCTATCTTTAGTGTAGCCTGTAGCTGTAATTCGACATTCAACTTTCTATCTTTAGTGTAGCCTCGTGGCGCCCAGAGACTTTTTTGGTCATCCTTGACTATGGCCCAACTGTCCTTCTCATAGGACATAATTGCTATAGTCATATCCGCCCAAGGTTTTGAGTTGAAAATTGTATGTGTTAGAGTTACTGGTTTGAAGTGAAACTTTCCGGGTATAGTTATGATTATATTAGCATATGTTTTTAATTCAATTATTTATCTATCTTTTGTTCTTTTCAAAGGAAATTGGGCCACAGTTACTAGACCTAAGAGGAATTTAGAGTGATGTAAAATATACAAAATTTATAAGATTTATATGTTTATTTCAGTTCTTTTTTAATTAAATGACACCCATTTCTTAACTTATAATACAGGTTTTTTTCTAATCAGTCTTCTATTAAAAATTTAGGTTTTATTCATAAAATTCTTATATTATAAAGTTCCTTCTTTATTTTAATTCTTATTATAACAAAATCGTATTATATCGTTTATGTTCTTAATAAAACTCGTTTAATTAACAAAAGTACAGAATCAAAATACCCGTACATAATAAATAATTATTACAGACAACATAAGAAAACATCTAAAACAATAATCAAAATACTAAACTTACTATATTAAATTGTTAATGAAAGGTAAGTAGCGTCATTTTTGTTAGTAATATGTTAAATATTTTACAAAACTACATAACATAAAAGCAAAAAAACCATACATAAACAAAATCATTAAGATTTTGTTTATGTATGGTAGAAATTGTGCCTTTAGGCCTAATTTTAGCGGCTTACTCACGAGACGCTAATGCCGTATCTTCCCTTTTTGTTTTAATCTAAGGCAATAATCAAAAAAACTGCTACTTACTAGACAATAAATACAATTTACATACATACATAAATAAAATCACGACTATTATCCCAACACGTTCAATGCCACCGACTCGCCCTGCGAGTTCAAGTAAATTTTATTGGAGTGCCGGCGACTCGCGTGGCGAGTTTAGAGCATGTTTAGAGTGTTTCAATAATATTTCAAAAACTCATCTTTATTTCCTGCTCAAAATCACACAGTAGACTAATAAATATACGTTAATTTCAAAGTTTATGGCCAGGTTGTGGAAATAATTTTTATTTTTAAAAGAAAAAATTAATTCTGAAATGCCACAAACTCGCTAGGTGAGTTCACTGACGCAGGTTCTCAAAATTTTAATGAAACAGATATTTATCTAAAGTCTGGGTGTTTGTAATACCTTCGTTGTATCTTAGTGTGTGTGTATTGTTAATTAGTTCCTATGGTATACGGATTTTTGAACAAAAAACCGATATGGGCGTTTAGTAGTTAATCTCATTTTCCCAAAAAAATATTTAATTTTTTTATTAACTACGGGTAAGCGGCCTTCATCTCACCTAATGGTAAGCGACGATAAGGCCGAAGATGGAAGAGTGCTTCACCCGGAATCTGCAACTACTGAGGAACTGGCTATCTTATCTCTAACTGCCGGAACACAACAGTGCTACAAATTTTGATGTTAGCGACATATTTACTTGATTGTGGTAGCTAGCCAGACGGACTTATCAAGCCCTACCACCAACCAAACCAAAAACACAATGGTGTAGCCCCCGCTGGGAATAGAACTCAGGACGTCTGGGTCTATAGTCCGGCAACTTCGTGCGCGACCGTCCTGCGAGGTACAGACGTTGGCGGGGACGAGGTAGCACGTCATTCTAGAACACGACTACACACAGTTGCACGCGTTGCCCTTCCCCGCTACACCACCCGATACCCGCTGACATCTTGGGTACCTCGTCCCCGCCACCGTCTGTCACCCGCGGGACGGTCGCGCACGAAGTTGCCGGACTGTAGTTCCCCTGGGTCCTTAGCCACTAGACCACAGAGGCGGTGTAAAATTTATAATTCTATATTGTTTTGATTTATGTACATATTGTTTATATAATTTAAAAGCAAATTTTACAATTAATAGTGCTGAATTTTTTTTTTACTAGTGGGATTCGACCAGCACCTTTCTGGCAATCCGGGCCAGGTGCACTTTCCAGTTATGCTACAGTGGAGTTATCCAGCCCATCCATTTTTTTCTATCTTCATACATACCTAATACATCCATAAAGTCACGCCTAGCTGTTTCCCATGGGGTAGGCAGAGACTATGGATCGCCATCTGCTACGGTATTTACACATTTCTTCCGCTTCAATACAATCCATCAATCTTTTCATGCACGCCCGGCGGTTTTTGTCACTGCGTTTTCTTTATTATTATTTTTTTCAGCACTGTCCAATTTGTAATTACTGATTTGATTTTATATTATTTATTTGTTTTTTTTTGTAAGATTATAAATACAAATATACAATCCAGGACTACTCCCCGAAGGGTTAGTCAGAGACTAGGCAATGAGGATAGCAAGAACACTGCTATAGTCCACTTTTTACAAAATAACAACTGCACATGTGCTCAGCGTGACAGGTGGTGAGCTCATCGCCACTCTATGCTGTTGGATGTGTGTGCAACTGTGCAGCCTTTAGTCCTTTAACGACACCCAAGGGAAGAGATGGGTTGGTATTGTTCTTATAATAACTTTTAACTATAAAAATAATACATTTACAACTATTGAACGGCAAATTTAGAACTGTGTACTTAGTAGTCAGTGTTTAAGATTCAAGATTCAATATCATTTATTCAGGTTAGGCCATGTTTAGGTTACAGCACTTATGAATGTCATTTATGCCATCGGTTCGTAAGTCTAACTATGGGGCGGGAGCCTTGTACTGAGAAGAACCGGCAAGAAACTCAGCAAAGGCATTTCTTTTCTCCCTTTATTTTACAGCGTCAATTAGAATTGAAAAATGCCCTCCCTATCATAGAAGGGCACTTTCCATTACAATAATAAAAACAAAACAACTACAAGACATAAAAATAAAAAGTTCAGGTATTCATCAATATAAAATAATCAATGTTGTCAATGTCTTACAGTACATAAAAATAAAAATAAGACTACAACTACTAATATACTAATAATAAAAATAAGTTAGCAAGAGCACACCAGCCTCCACAGGCGGCACCCGTTCACGAGTATGACATGTGAATCAGCCATCGCTTTGCTCAACCATGTTTTAGGGAACGTAACGACCCGACGCACATGCCACCACCGCAGAGACATTTAAGAGAGCATGACACACTCGAGCAACTCCAATGAAGCAAGCAAGAAAACATTTAGGCAACGTTTTACTTGCCTAGCGAGTTCGCCGTGAAATATAGGCGGCATCCGCGATGCCATCATGAAAATCATAGTGGTATTCAACGTGTTAAGGGTTATAGTCATATACAGGCAACGAGAACAGCAAACGCAGTCTTTTACCAAAGTCCAATTTTTCATACTAACTTCGACCCAATAGACTTCACAAAGGTCATATTATTTTAACCCAAGATTTCGCAGAATTTTAGCTCTAAAAATACATACCTAATAATTGACTCCATTTAAGTGGTACCCATTAATTAGCAACTTTTTGCATAAATACACACTCGAAAATCACGGATTATCATGATAAAATAAGATTTACTTACCACGTCTTCGCGAGTCAGACATACCGCCGTCCGTTTCTTAAAAATGAGGTCTGGCAATTATCACAGCCAATGGTAGCATACCGGAAACTGTACCGTAATATTTTGTCCAAATTAAAAACTAAATTATTTCTATATCCCGCAAAATTTCAAATATCTATACAGACTTTTTTTAATATGGGCTTCTGAAAGGCGCGTGAGCGGTAATTGAATGTCAGTTGAAAAAAGTTCTGGGCTGGAGTCGCCATGTATATTTTGGGTTATTCAAAGGCGCGTGGGCGCCACGAGGGTAGGTAACATCATCATCTAGGCAGCCTATAAACGTCCCACTGCTGGGCTCAGGCCTTCCTACATGGACGACACATGAGAAGATTAAAGCATACCCTACCACGTTTATAAGAAGGTGCACTTTTCAAGGAACACTTTGAAGCATTCTCGTGAATTTCTTTCAATATACACCGACACATTTTATTGGTTGTTTTCTCGCGGCAGAACGATTTAACTTTAGTAGTACTATCGAATCATGCGAGTAGACATGGGCGCCGAGTAAAATAAAACCGGCGGCGGCGCGCCTTAAAAATATGCTCGGCGGCGGCGTGAAGCCGGCGGCGTGGGATTTTTGAAGTCGTTTTTGGTTATGTAGTTAAAAGTAGAAATAAGAGTGATATATAAAAGCAACACTTCATAAAGATTTCAACAACAAAACATTATATCGTCGCCGTAGAGGGAAAAGTCACTAAGTAGGTAAAATTGATTATGGAGTTCCTCCTTGCGTCGTGTTCCTCAATGCTGAGGGTCGTGACCTCCCTTCTGCATCACTTTCTCTCTTATGGTTTTCCTCCATCTGTTTCTGTCTCTGGCGGTGTGGATGGCGTTGTGAACTGAAGAATTAAGAGTGGTGCGGTCCGTTTCCCGTCTACTTTGCCGGTCACGATGAGCTTCTCGAAGTTGTCACCGTTGTTCCTTGCAATGTGACCAAAGTATACAAGAATTCTGCGTAGACATCCGAGGATGACAGCCGCGAGGAGATTTTGAGTTCTCGCAATATAGAGACGTTAGTCCGAAATGTTGTCCAAGTAACAAGGAGCATCTTTCTCCAGTACCACATCTCAAAAGCGGCAATGCGTTGGCGGTCTGCAGCTTTTAGTGTCCAAGTCTCAGCGCCGTATAAAATCGAGAAGACAAGAGTCCGTACCAGTCTGATTTTGGTTTTTACGGAAATATTGCGATCTCTCCAGATTTTTGCAAGATGAGACATGCGCTCTTAGCCATGCCAATTCTCCTGCGCACGTGCTTCTCGCGCGAACCATCGTTACTGTTGGAACCCAGGTACCTATGTAAAGTTGTCCACTATTTCTAGGTCCAATGCGCTCATGAGTTCCAACTTCCCAGAGGAGATAATTGGTCTCAAGGTATGCCAGCAGTCGAGAGTTCAGTCAGTACATGTTCCATATTCTTGCAGAGTATGGACTTGACTGAAATCGTCTTACAGTAAGATGGATCGGCACGGTTTCCTTTTTTGGGCTGGTTAATGTGCACGATTGAGGAACTAGACCAGTCTCAAGTGAGAGACGATACAGGCGTGTTAGAACAGTAGACAAGTTAGGTGCACAGTTACGTAGAACAATGGCCGGGATTCTATCAGGACCACTAGCCTTAATCACGTTAGAGTACAGAGAGCTTTGAGTACCTCTTTGCTGCGGATGTGAGGTTCTCCCATGGAGAGGTCGGCTATAAGCAACTTAGGTGGAACCTTGCTAGCGACTTCCAGACGTGAGTTCTTTGCAAAAAGAGTGGCAAACAAGTTTACCTTCTCAGCTACAGTGTGGGCAAGTGAGCCGTCAGGCTTTATCAACGGTGGAAATAAATGTATTTCCAAATGTTTCGCACCCATTTGTATTACCTATAGCCGACCCCTCTATGGGGGAGCTTCATGTCCGCGACGAGGAGGTACTCAAAGCTCTCCGTGGAAATAAAGGTATTTCGAAGCATGTTAACACCGATGGGGCCGATGTGATTGAATCGTGCCCTACGTAATGTTCTTTAACTGGGGTTGGGGCTCAAGGTCTAGGTACCCGAATAAGAAAGCTGACGGGGTTTCGGTTACAGTTACAGCAGTGTGCATACTCCCCAACATTTCTAAGATACTATGCCAACGCGTTGGTGTGGATGTCTTAACGCTAGGCACGTTCGTGAAGTCGCCAAATAAAGGGCGTTCTTCTGATTCTTCTCCCTCTTGATCGGAAATAGGGTCGTCTTCGACCTCATCGAGCACCTCAGCTGACGCCCCCGCGCGGTGCCCGCACGGCCCACATGAGTAAAGAATAAACTGAGATTATGTTACAAGAGCCTACACATTGGAACAGTCTAGTCGGCGCGAAATTTTGAACAGTCGGCGGCGGCGGCGGCGCGCTATACCTAAACGGCGGCGGCGCGCCACGGCGGCGCCCATGTCTACATGCGAGTTATTTTTTGAAAATATATTTTTTTTTTATCTCAAGGAATCAAAAAAATAATCATCTACTCGAAAGCTTGAGAATATTACTTAGTGCGGGAGCTTCTTTTTTTCGTGCGGCAGGCAGTACCCAAATACGTCGCATCTCGTATAAGAAACTATCGTTTCTCACGCTTTCGAGTTGATGATTTTTTTTTTTATTACTTAGTTGAAAACAAAAATATTTTTATTTTTTAAAAAATAGCTTGATTCGATAGTAGGTACTACTAAAGGTAAATCATTCTGCCGCGGGATACAACTACTAAAATTTCTCGGTGTATACGTTTATTCATTAATTTGCTAAAACAGATGAACTCGTTTTTTATGGATTCGTGTTTTTTATTTTTATTTATGTAGTATGTACCTATTTGATTATTATTCTGTAACACACTAGACATATTAAAAATCTATTGTACGTGAATGTTCTGATTTAAATACGAACAAGGTTAATGTAATGTTGTCAAGTGGCTAATTTAAAACCTCTGATCACGTTTTTATATGTGATCAAAGCTTAATACACAATAATTATAAAAAATCAAAATGGTACAATGCTATTTAAAAGTTTTCTTTCTCAAAAATAGTGCTTTGTAATAGTTTGATAGTATTTCTATTCGACAATAGGTGGCGGTAGTTGACATAACTCATGCTATGAATTTTATTCATTCATTCAGATAAAAAAATCGACTGCTGTATGTAATAAAGTTTTATATAAAGCTAGTTAATAAACATTATCTAACACTTTATTATAGTGCTTCACTTTTGTATAAACTCAATATATCTACCGTGAAAATAATTCAAGTCTCTAATTAAGCGCGTAAAATTGCAATAAATAATGATTATTTACATATTTCTAACTGTTTCATATTAAAAATGCTTAAGGATGTTATAATTAAATAGTTTTGTTATGAAAACGTATGTATTTAACAAAATAATTATGAGGTCTCTGAAAGAGCAGAAGCGTTAAGCTAGTTGTGGTTTAGTTCCTAAAGTTAACACCAGGTTGAAGACAAATAGTGTCAAACTATTATTGTAGATGGCGTTACTATAGATGAATCGTCCATTAGCTGTGTCTAAGTTATTGCTTTTTATTTAAAAATTTAAAAAGTTAGGCAAGTCTCTACGTGATTTAATTATTATAAGTACTTACTATATTAATACTACTATTAATATTTTATTTAGTTGTGACCGCACAAGACGCAGTGTAGGCGGGCCTCCAACAAGGTGGACCGACGAACTGGTAAAGGTAGCGGGTAGCCGCTGGATGCGAGCAGCACAAGACCGTAAGTGGTGGAGATATTTGGCGGAGGCCTTTGTCCAGCAGTGGACGTCTTTCGTCTGATAATGATAAGACGCAAAACTAATCCTAAACTAACTGAGGAACTAGCTATCTTATCTCTACCTGGCAGAACACAGCTATGACATTACTTAACATTGATATTATAACGACATTATTTAAGTAGGATGATGTTACCTAGCGCGGCGGACTTAAAACGAGCCCAACTTCCTACCAAAGTAGGTACAAACCGGCAACCCCCGCTTGGAATCAAACCCGGAAGGTTTAGGTTTGAGATCGGTGGTTTAACCAGTACACCACAGGCGCGGTTTTATTATTTATTACTTATTAGGTGCACAAGAGACAATACCAGAAACGACGTACATAATTATTAATCAGTTGAAATTTTTCATTGCTTTTCAATCTTATTTCAAGAGAATAAGGTTCAATACTTAGCGGCAAATTATTTGCCATTGCCTTCGGAAGGGTTAAAAACCCACCCACCCGCATTGGGCAAGCGTGGTGGGTTATGGCCCAATCTCTGTAAATGTTGTCCATGTCGGCAATCTTGAAGATAGGGACCTCTCCATCTTTAGCTACACGTCGACAGCAGACGTCATCATCGCGTCTACGCGTGCCTGTATAGGTCCTACAGCGGTAACAACTCCAGCGGGACCAACTCATCGACTAAGCGACAACTCGGACACTTTAAATTTCGGACACAGTGTCCGAATTGTCTCAATTTAATTTTATTATTTTTTCACTGCCAATTCGGACACTCTTAAATTATTAGAGCTGTTCAGTAGAGTCAGATAAAAAAGCTTCAAAATATAATATTATGTAGAAAAAAAACCTGTCCGAATTGTCAGTGAAAAAATAACAAAATTAAAAAGTTTCAATTCGGACACTGTGTCCGAATTTAAAGTGTCCGAGTTGTCGCTTAGTCAACTCATCGAGAGCGTTCAAACGGCGACAGACTCGCTTCTCCAACGGATCCCCGCTGCCGAGATTGTGGTATTGGGAGACTTCAATGCCCACCACGTCGCACTGACCACGCGGGTAGAGCCGTTCATGACTTCGCTTTGGCTTACAGTCTGTCCAAATAGGTAACTGAGCCTATACGGGTTTCAGATGTGGAGGGCCATGCACCTTCCTTATTGGACCTTCTGCTGACCTCGCACCCAGACGGCTATCAAGTTTCTGTTGATGCACCACTAGACTCATCAGACCACCGTCTGATTCATAGCACTGTGCCTCTCACAGAAACTTCAAAAACGCAACTAGTGGCCAGCCGTCGAGTTTGGCATTATAGGTCAGCGGATTGGGATGGGATGCGAAGTTTCTTTGGGTCCTACCCGTGGTGGCGAGTTTGCTTCTCGCTGGATGATCCTGATGTCGCCGCTGACTCTGTCGTTGATGTGATACTGCAGGGAATGGAACTTTTCATTCCAAACTCTGTGGTTCCCATTGGCGGCAGGCCCCAACCATGGTTTGCTCGTTTCTGCAAAATGGCGTCTCGCCAAAAGCAACAACATTACCAAGCCTGGGCTAATGCGGTGTCATCAAAGGATCCAAACACCAGTGCGCTCAGAAAGAGGTACAACTTTGCCGCCAGGTCCTTTAAGAAGGACATTGCCAAGGCGTCGATATTTCGAGTGACGTTCAGTTTCGAGTTTATTTGGAAGGTAAAGCTAAAATAGCTTCGAAAAAGCTGGGTGTGCCCCCTCAAACCCCAAGCGGTCGCATGAGACCGCACCTACAAAAACACGCTTGACTTTGTACCGTGTTTTCATAGACTTACAGAGCACTTTATTATAAACAAGTTTGATTATTTCGGTTCTGTGGTACATTTTATGCATCGTGATAGCAAAATATCGCATAGTCTATGCTCGATTCTGTCAAATTTGACGTTGACAGTTGAGCCAATTTTTATGCTAAAAAAGTGCCACGAGTGAGTGGTTAATAAAGCGGGTCAGTATTTCACGCCGGCCCACCGCTTACAACTGTATAAAGCACAGGTCAGGCCGCATATGGAATACTGCTCCCATCTCTGGGCTGGAGCACCCCAATACCAACTCCTTCTATTTGACCGCATTCAACGCAGAGCTGCTCGAATTGTCGACGACGTGGTTATTTCAGGTCGGCTCGATTCACTGGCACTTCGGAGAGACGTTGCGTCTCTCTGTATATTGTACCGCATATATCATAGGGAGTGTTCTGAGGAATTGTTCGCCTTGATCTCTGCCGCTGATTTCCTTCACCGCACTACACGCAATCGACTGTAATTCCATCCACATCACCTTGATGGTTGGCGGCCTACTGCTGTGCGTTTTTCACGAAATTTCTTGCCTCAAACTACAGTGTTGTGGAACCAGCTCTCGGCGGCAGCCTTCTGATATAAAAAAATGTGGGAGGCATGTGCCCATCAGTTAGACGTTGATAGACATCATCCTATAAACGTCCATCAAGGCATCAAAGAAACATCAGATGATGATGATGATGATGATGACGAAATAAAAAAAAAACATTACTACTGCTTAACTTTTGTGGAGACCACAGTTTACCTGCTCACCCATCCGCAATACGGGCCTGGGGATTTCCCCTCAAAGCGTATCCGAAATTAAAAACAAATTGTAACTGGGTCGCGTAGCGGTGTTAGAATACCCACTACCACTCACTCTCTTCCCTTGGGTATCGTAAAAGGCGACTAACGGACTAAACTGCACATATATCCAACTCCTTAAAGCGTCGATGTGCTCACCACCTGTCACGCTGAGCACATTCATTATTCATTATCAGCCTATACTCGTCCACTGCTGGACATAGGCCTCTCCAAGAACACGCCACTGAGCACGATCCGCGGCCACTCTTATCCAGCACATATGCAGTCGATATTAGGTGAAAAGTGGACTATGGCAGAGGACTGGCGGTCCTCATTTCCTGGTGTGGCTAACCCTTCGGGCATAATGGTCGTGATTATTATGTATGTACGTATGTAATTCGTGGTTTTTATCATAAGCAACTGGCACAGTACATAAGTACACAGATAGCAGTACGATGAATTACAAGACAACGAAGTCTCGGAAGTGCCTTGACCACCCTAGACAGTGAGACCCTTGATTTGCATCGATATTGGCTTGCTCTCCAACCCGACCGCGCCTACAGCTATGCGATTCTCTAAGCGACAAGAGACGCTGCGCGCATGGCAGTGATCTGCTGTCTCTTTCCAATTCTATGAATATGAAAGAGACAGAGTCAATTCTCAGCGCTGCGGCTGCCACTGCTACCAAGGCTTTAACTTAGAGAAACGCACTGCAGCTGCAGGCAGGGGTCTGATACTAAAGTTCGAATTTTAATGCAATGCAACGCGATAGTTTAAAGTCTAAATAAATTGATTCACTAAAAATTCGAGTTCTAAAAGATCGATCTTTTAAAAAATCGATTTATTTTAGAGTTTGCATTCACAAATACCTACTAACAAATCAAAGATTACAAACGTAACATTTTTTCATTTCTTTAATTTATTAGAAAGAGGCGAAGAAAACTAAGCAAGCACACAGCCGTATCGTGAGTTTTTGAGTAATTTAGCCGAAAACTATTATTTCTGTACAAATGTTTGAGTTCGTTCAACTAGCTGGTCTGCGGGCACGAGATTAGCGGCGGACGAGCGACGGCGATGTATACAACAAGCACGAAACGAGCGATGGCGGGGCGATGCGATCGAGCGATGCACGGGCGACACGGGAGCGACGGCGGCGGCGCCGAAGCGACGACAACAAATGAACAAACTAGTTTGATTAGGTCGCTCGCGATTACGGTAGTGTTGTGTTGAAAAATATTATAGTACCTACTTACCTACCTAATGAAAATTGAAATTGAAAATGAAGAATTTAGGTTGGTATCTCGTGTACCTATTTTGTCAAAACCTGCTCGATGGGACAGTAAAATTGTTGACCATAAAAAAAGATTGTAAATAAGTTTTATTTTCTCTAAAATGTAATCAAATGTGTGTAAACTCATTCTGGTATAGTTGTAAAATTTTGTTGGATGGCACCTTAGCTCGTAAAAAAGGGTAGAAAATTCGCCCAAAGTACTTCTTCCTTCATTTATTGGATGAAGACCATCTCTAGATAATAATAATTCCGTTCTTATTAGTAGACTTGGCTCCAATAGTTCTCTTCGACGTAAACTATGATGACGTGACATGTTGCTCACAACACTACCTCTAGAGCGACATGGAGCGACAAGTTTCGTGCCCACGCGAGATATCGCGCCCCGTTCCGCCGTCGCGTCGCCGTCGCGTCGCGTCGCCATCGCTCGGCCGTCGCCAATCTCGTGCCCGCAGACTTAATCATTTTATAGTCCTTAACAAAACTGAAAAAATTGAATTTCGATTTTCTATTTTGAAAAATCAATTCACTGGAATGATTCAGTACTACAAATTGATTCAAAATATCGATTGTTTTGTCCCGTGAAATAGATTCTTCGATTAATCGATCTCAGATCGCCATCCCTTGTATGTATGTTTTATGTAACTTTTTAAGGCGTTTCTTTAAACTCTACATACTGATGACGTGACGAATCGGTTGCACATGCCGCTCGCTACGATCGCTTATTAGCTCACAGTGAACAACAAGCGACGCCAATGTACAAAGTAATTATAATTAAAAATGAACATCACATCATCGCTGAGAGTGCAAGAACAATTTGTAACAATTAAAACTCCCTATATTGAAAAACATGCACAAACCGATCCCTTAAACTGGAAAATCTCTTAATTACCTTATGAAATAAGTCGTAAATAGCTAGATTACAAGTACAGATGGAAAAATGGAATTGAAACGGTCAAAATTAATAACTTTTTTCGTATTTCTGTAGTATCATAAAAATACGTACATGCGGTTTTACGCAGTAACTGCTTACTAACTGATATCATACTATATGTTGCTAATTAGCAATTTCACAGCGAGTTAGTGGGTTTAATTGAAAAAAAAAAACAGTTCATTTTTAACCGCGAGTGTCAGACGCTGTGGTAGTTAAATAAGTGATGTGTGCATTAAGATAATCTTTTAATTTATTAGTTTATAATTAACACCTTTTAATTTTGTTACCGTAATGGCACTTAAAATTGTGTTGGTTACTGTTTACGTGTGCTGTTACGTTCTACCGTTGAGTTCGGAATGTTAGTATTTTTAATTACTGTATTTAATATAATTTATTATAAAAAAGGTACAGACATACATAAAATTCAAGACTGTTATCCCCGAAGGGTTAGTCAGAGACTAGGCAATGAGGACCGCAGAAGCAGTCCCCTGCCATAGTCCACGTTGTACCAAGTCACAACTGCGCAGGTTCTCAGCATGATAGGTTTAGTCTTTAGTTCATTAGTCGCCATTTACGACCAGAGGTGGGCGTTAAAAGCAAAAGCACTTAAAAAAGTATACTTTTAGACAAAAGTAATAAGCATGCTTTTAGGTTTACACTTATTATACTTTTCACTTATAAAAGTGTACGTCCCGCCATCTATGAGGTCTCTATAAAACTACATCAATACTTCCAGTATTTCAGATTTTTTTAGCAAATCCACGAAGATAAACTGCCGAATCTAATAATAAAAGAAAAATATAAAAAAGTTCAAAACTTAAATGCTGTTTGCTTTTTAGCTTTTTACTTAGAAAAAGCTGGCAACGTTCTGTTTTAACGAAAAACGAAAAGCAGACAGACAACTTTACATTTTTTCGTTTAAACACAACGTTTTTTTTGTAAGTAAAAAACAAAAAAGCAATAAGCATTTTTAAAAGAATGCTTTTTGAAAATCGTACAATGCTTATACGTTAAAATAAAATAAGCACTTATTCCCAACTCTATTTACGACACCCAAGGGTTGATATAGGTAAGTAGCAGAGTAGTGTAATATTGGGCATTCTAGATCACTTTTCACTCCATTGATCTCACTGACGTTCGATCAATGTCGTTAAAAGTGATCTAGAATGTCCCAATATTACTTTTGAAAATTCCCAATATTCCTCCATTGATCTCACTGACGTTCGATCAATGTCGTTAAAAAGTGATCTAGAATGTCCCAATATTACTTTTGAAAATCACTGCCATTCGCTCGTATATATGTTTAAGCGCTATGCTTCAAAGTCATTTTATTGAAACTCCCGAAACACTGTGGTCAATAAGAAAACAGCTGCTATGAGATTTGTTAAACAAAAACAGTCATTAAAATTAAAATGCATTTGCCCACCATCATCAAATGAGTTAAAACGTCATGGCAACTTATTGCCGAACAGTATCCGTTGTATTGTTTGCGGCCCTTCGAATTGTGGAAAGACAAACTTAGTAATTAGTTTATTACTACATACAGATGGTCCACGGTTCCGCAACCTTTATGTTTATTCAAAATCTTTGTATCAACCTAAATACATATTTTTAGAAAAAGTATTAAATATGGTTGCAGGTACATCGTATCATAAATATAATGACAACACCGAAGTTTTGAGTCCACATGATGCTTTGTCTGACTCGATTATTATATTTGATGATGTTGCTTGTGAAAACCAAAACCACATCCGAGATTATTTTGCTATGGGACGTCATAAAAATATCGATTGTTTTTATATTAATCAAACTTATACAAAAGTACCAAAACAACTTATTAGGGACAATTCTAACCTAATTATATTATTTAAGCAGGACGATGTAAATTTGAAACACGTATATGATGAACACGTAGGGTCGGACATGACTTGGTCACAATTTCGAGAAATGTGCTCAACTGTTTGGAAGAAACCATTCAATTATCTTGTAATAAATAAGGATTGTGAACGAAACAAAGGATGTTATAGGAAGACATTTGATACGTTTATAGAATTAGATTAATGTACAAAAGCAGTTGTAATTATGCCATAAAATCACTTTCATTTGTGACTTAAAGCTGAAAGGAAACCTATTTATTGAAATGGAAAGAGATTTAAAAGAACAAATTGTAAAATCAGCATCAGCTGTTAAAAGGAAGGTAGACTTAATAAAGGATGCTAAAAATTCTAACAATGTTACCCTGGAAACAATATTTAAACCTATTGTTGACCCTCTTAACATTTTAGCGAATAGAAATGATGAAAAGAACTTACAGGAAGTAAAGCTTTATGATCCCATATCAAAAAAAAACAGGAAAAATGAAAGCGAGAAGTCGTATTCTTCTTGTGAAGAATATATTGATTCTAATAGTGTAGATGAAGAGGAATATCAAGACACACCACAAAAATCAGACAAAATCCTAACTACGTCACCTTTTAAGAACCATGATGTAAGTAAAGGTTCTTTTAAGTCCCTCCAATCATCACCAAACATTATAAATCAAGATGAGTCTTCCTCATGGTCTACGTCATCTGAAGTATTTAATGCCATACCTTTTGGAATTAGAAATGAGCGAGGGAAACTTGAGCTTGGAAACACTCGCGTTCATGATGACGGTAGAATTCTTAAAGTTGGAAACATTACTTTTGAAAAGACTCTTGGCTTAAAAGAACTATTATATAAAAAGGTACCAAATCTAGATGTTATTACAGATGACGACCTTGAAAACTACAAGCTACTACTTATCAATACTAATGCACACAGACGTAACTTTGATCCTGCCAAACCAATAAACAGCAATAAAGGGTTTAAATACATGAGTATTATAAAACCATTATTTAAATTCTCTAAACAACCTACTAGTACTGAGAGTCCTCCACAGGGAAAAGGTATCAATCTTTTTAAAAAAGTTAAAACAAATACAGATTTAGTTTATTGGGATGATCCAAATGAATTAATAGAACGATTGAAATTACTGCTTGCGTCAAAAGCTGCTGGTAACACGGGTTTGGATAATGAAATCGTTGCAATAATTGAAGAACTGCGCGAAGCGGGCATCATAAATATGGAATATAAACAAATAGCACGGGGAAAATTAAGCAGTATACTCGCAGTAAGCAAAGCTTCGAGATTATAATGAATATAGATAAATTCGGTCATCACATTCATAAACGTTTGAGGTTATCTGAATACATCGATACCATAAACGATACGTTAAAAAAGTGCGAAACGGGCGAATACGACTTAAAATCATCAAAACTTAAAGGTTTATCATCTCCAGACAAGGACGATGAAGCTGTAAATAAGGCATATTTGGATAAAACTGTACAAGATCTAAGGAATGAAATAAATAAAGTTAATAGTCGTGTAAAAATTTACATCCAGAACTTAGAATCAGCTACTTCCAATCGCTTGTCTACTATGTTTTACTCAAAAACAGAAATAGACCGTATGATTCAAGCAAAGTCAAACAAAAATGAGTAAAAGAGATATAGTAGAAGAAATTCACAGAGCGGCGAGAAGAAATTTTCCTCGCCGATGTACAATTATAAAAGGAGTAGATGATTCATGGCAAGCTGACCTTATGGATTTTCAAAAGTATTCACAATTTAATAAAGGATATAAATATGTTTTAGTAGTTATTGACACTTTATCGAAATACGTTTGGACAAATCCTTTGAAGAGTAAAGATAAAATTAATGTCACCAACGCAATGGAAAATATATTATTGAATTCGTCTCGGAAACCAAAAAATTTGCAAACAGATTTAGGTAAAGAGTTTTATAATGAAAACTTTAAAGAGTTGATGAAAAAATATGACATTAACCATTATTCCACTTATTCTGTGAAAAAAGCAGCAATTGTTGAAAGAGTAATTAGAACGCTAAAAGGTCACCTTTATAAGCTATTTAGCTTATGCGGTCAATACCAGTGGATAAATAAAAATTTGAAAAACGTGGTACAAAGCTATAATAACACTGTTCATCGTATAACAAAATTTAAACCTATTGATGTTGACAAAAGAAATCAGACAACTGTAAAGTACAACATCATCAAATCACAAAATAATAACATAACGAAAAAAAATAAGTACCGTGTTGGTGATCATGTTCGGATTAGTAAATACAAAGGTGAATTCTACAAAGGTTATACTCCCAACTGGTCAACAGAAATCTTCAACGTTGTGAAAGTTAACCATACAAATCCTGTCACATACCACTTAGAAGACAAACATAAGCAAATCATTTTAGGATCTTTTTACGGATACGAACTGCAAAGAACCCAATTTCCCGATATATATCTTATTGAAAAAGTTTTAAAGAAAAAAGGAAACAAACTCTTTGTCAAATGGTTGGGTCTCAGTGATGGTGAAAACAGTTGGGTTGACAGAAAATTATTAATGACTTAATATAAATATCGCCTGATTATGTTGTACAGTCACTTTACGAACATCAATGAAGGAAGGAAGCGGCATTGTCAACAATTTAATAGATAACATTCCGTTCGAGTTACACTTACCTGGATATCAGTTTTGTGGTCCAGGAACAAAACTTAAAAAACGCTTACTAAGAGGTGAACGAGGAATAAATAAATTGGATGAAGCTTGCTTGTATCACGATATTGCTTACAATAATAAAGATTGGAACGTTAGACAAAACGCCGATTTAGAACTTTTAAATATGGCAAAGAAAAGATTGAAATCGAAAGATGCTGGGAAAGGAGAAAAGATTGCATCATGGATAGTAAAAAATGCAATGAAAGCAAAACTTAAAGCCGGAGCAGGAGTGCGGTCATTCATGAAAGGTGTTAAAAAAATTCAAAAGCAAATGAAAAAAATAAAATGTAATGATAACCGCACGGCTATAAAATATGCGCATGCAGCTGCAAAAAAAGTGTTTTCTAATATAAAAGGAATACGCTTCCCACGCTGCATTCCTGTTCCGAAAACTGGTGGGTTGTTACCCCTCATACCAATCTTTGCTGGTTTATCAGCTCTTGGTTCACTCGCTGGGGGTGCTGCAGGTATAACAAAGGCTGTTAACGATTACAAGGTCGCTCAAAAAAATCTTCAAGAATCAGAACGACATAACAAGATGATGGAAGCTGTTGCACTTGGAAAAGGGTTGTATTTGAAGTCTCACAAAAAAGGAGCGGGCTTGTACTTGCAACCTCCAAAAAACTAATTAAACGGTTACCCAAACGAGCACTTACTAATTTAGATATATTAAAGCACTCAGTTGATATTCCATATTTTCGTGGCGTTTTTATGAGAGATACGTTACCCTCAAAACCAAGAAAAATTGAGTGTGCTATTCTTAATTTAGATAGTTCTTCAAATCCTGGAACTCATTGGGTAGCCTATGTAAAAGAAAATAATTACTGTGAATATTTTAACAGTTTTGGTAACTTAAAACCTCCATTAGAATTAATAAAATATTTGAAAGATAGGCACATAAATTATAATTACAAACAGTATCAATCTTTCGGTACTGTAAACTGTGGTCATCTTTGTTTATTATTTTTAAGAAAGTATTGGAAAAATCATTTATATAGGTTACAATTAAAATAACTTGACAGTATAAAAATGTCTTTCACTGTATCCATAACTGGGCAAGGAGCCTCATTAATAACTAACTATTCACCAACTTTAGAATTACGTGGGCAATATGAGTGCGGACTTATATACTTTTCTACTTTTAATTCTATTCCTAATATAGACGAAAGGAACAATAAGTTTTATTACGGTATCAATGAGTTCATCGAAATTCCTGAAGGATCATATGAACTTCAAGATATTTGCGAATTTTTAAAAAGCAACATTAAGAACACTGCATTAAAATTGACTTGTAATAATAATACTCTCAAAACCAAAATATTTTGTTCAGAAGATGTTCATTTCGAGAAAAATAATTCCATTGGTAGAATTTTAGGTTTTGCTAACGACACAATTAAGGCAAATATAAGTTGTGAGTCTCAGTACCCAGTCAGTATTTTAGCAACAACCATCGTACGCATCGAATGTGACGTAGTTAGCGGATCATTCGTGAATGGGAAAGCAAGCCATATTATTTATGAGTTTGTGCCTAATGTACCACCCGGTTATAGAATTATTGAAATTCCTAAAAACTTAATCTATTTTCCAGTCAATCAAAGTTCAATTAGTGCAATTAATATTAGGTTGTTAGACGCTGATAATAGACAGATTAATTTACGTGGAGAAGACGTACAACTTTATTTACATTTTAGAAAAAAATGATTAATTTTAATAAAAACCCTACCTCATCAGGTGTTCAAGTCAGTTCCAAAAGAGCAATAAGTAAAAGAACACCGTTTGACTTAAAAAAGAAGGTTACTAAAAATAATAAAGAATTTCTAAAGCTAGTAGGCTTGTTAAAATGAACATATTAAATATATCTCAGCCAACGTCATACGATAACAGTATCGAGAGTTTTGAATATCATTCGTATAAGCCGTATGTAACAAGTTTCAACAATAATGATGAAATAAGAATACCAATCAATCAGCAAGATTTGTATGTGTTGCCGTCACGCAGCACTTTGTATATTGAAGGTAAAGCTGATGTATATAACAGTACCACTAAAGAAAAGGTAACAAGTGTGCATTTTGTAAACAATCCTGCGTTATTTCTATTCCAAGATATTCGATATGAGTTAAATGGAATAGAAATAGATAAAATAAAAAATGCAGGTATCACAACGACAATGAAGTCTTATTTGTCTTTGAATGAAAATGAATCCAAAAGTGCAAAAGTTTGGGGTTGGTCTCCTGCAGGAATAACCAATGTTACAAACGGAGTTTTCTCTGTCTCCATACCATTAAATAAAATATTAGGATTTGCAGAAGATTATGAAAAAGTTTTAATTAACTGTAAACATGAGTTAGTACTGTTGAGGAGCAACACAAATGTCAATGCAATAAAATTGAGTAAAGAGCAAATAGTGGAAAATATAACAATAAATAAAATCGTTTGGCGTGTTCCACATATTAAAGTGTCAGATCGAGAGAGAATTAATTTATTAAAGCATTTAGAAAAAGATCGAGCCATTACACTAGCGTTTCGTAACTGGGACTTGTATGAATATCCGTTACTACCCAAGACACGTAAGCATACTTGGGCTATTAAAACTTCATCGCAAACAGAGAAACCTCGATTTGTTATTATTGCCTTACAAACAAACCGAAAACATAATGCTCAAATGTCAATGGCTGAGTTCGACCATTGCAATGTTCGTGACGTAAGAGTGTTTTTAAATTCATCATATTACCCCTACGAAGGACTTAACATAAATTTCTCTGACAACAAGTTTTTATTAATATACGAACAGTATGCAAGGTTTCAGCAGTATTATCACGGACGTCGATCAGAACCGTTGTCGAGTTTAAAAGAGTTTAAAGATATTGCTCCTTTATTCGTTGTTGACTGTTCTCGCCAACAAGAAATGCTGAAGGGATCAATCGACGTAAGAGTAGAAATCGAAACAGATCAAGAGATACCTGATCAGACCGCTGCATACTGCCTTATACTGAACGATTGCATATTTGAATATAAACCACTGAGTAACATTGTGAAAAAGCTATCATGAATAACGATACTATTATAGTGGATGTGCAAGGATTTAAGGATTTGAAAAATAATTTTATTGTAAAAGAGTTATCAATAGCAACTAAAAACCATACGCAGACGTTCTTAATTAAGCCACCATATGCTTTTAAAAACCTAACAGATGAAGAAAAGAAGCAAATCCGGTGGTTAGAAAGGAATCGCGGGCTCAAATGGAGTCAGGGATTCATTGATTACCGTGAATTTAGACGAATAATAGTTCCGTATTTAAGCAGTAAGAAGGTATTAGTAAAGGGATTGGAAAAAGGAATATGGGTTCGCGAGCTATGTCAAGATTGTGAAATAATGGAGTTGGAAGAAATAGGTTGTCCTAACTTTTTAAAATTATATAGTGATTACCATGTAGATGTAAATAAATTTAATTGTGAGTACCATAAAAAAATGTGTGCTTTAAAAAATGTTCTGTGTCTAAAAAAGTGGTACACTTTAAATGTTAATTGAGTTATTAATGTAATAAAGTATTTTCCTCAATAAATCAAATGTGTATAAATATCTTTTTGTTTAATTACTAAAAGTAAAAAGGGTGAATGAAACGATCTTAGTATTCAATTCAATAATATTTATTTTAGAATTTCTTAAAAACTATAACTATATCCACAAACTTTTTTTGATATATTGCTAATGATAGCCTCTGTTTGATCCATTATGGGGTCAATATGCTCTGTTACCACATACTGCGCAGATAATAATGGATCAGTATGATTTGTTTCGAAGTCCACCACTTCAATCTTAATTAATCGACGACCTTGAATCGGCGTACTTTTCATCACGTAAGAATGAGAATGCTTCAGATAACTTCTTCTTTTTCGAAGTCTCTTCTTGGTGATATTATTCACCACCTTGTTATACAGCGGGGAATCGCCTCGCCGTTCATCTGCTCTCCAATTCGGATACTCCTCTGTAAATCCCTCGAGCATATCTTGAGCGTTCTGTTCAAAAGTGGGAGATGACGGTTGTACGAACTCCTTGTTGATGCTGAGCGACACCAGGTTCTCTTGAGTATTCTAAAACATAAAATAAAATAGTTTATTACATACATAAAACCACGACTATTATCCCCGAAGGGTTAGTCAGCGACTACGCAAGGAGGACAGCAAAAGCAGTCCTTTACCATAACCCACTTTTCACCAAATAACGACACAATTACAACACAAATAAAATTAATTTATAATCATACAAAATTATTTAAACTTACCATGTTGATATTATCTAGCTGGACTACTGACGCCTTCACTTTAATAATTGAAATTGAAACTAATTTGAAACCCATTTATATTAATGTACATGATGACACAGCAAGACAATATAGGTAGTAAAACATGTAATTAATGGACATTTCAGCAAAATAAAAAGAAAGAATTGATATTATTAAAGAATGATTAACTTGCCAATAACGTGACCTGATTTGTATTAATTAGGTTTCATATTACCTTATAATCAGAAGAGTACAACCTACTCTGAATTTGACTTGTTCAAACTTGTTTGCGTTAGAATTTTCTTACTTATTTACCGTCAATGTTTTATTATACAAAGATATATAATAAATTAAATAAAAATGCAAGTTAGTCGGTTACTTTTATATTTTATTAGGTATATTAATACAGCTGGGTAGAGTAAATTTTACATTACATTTCATAATCTAAGTTAGATTTCCTATTCAAACAATAAATGAATCTGAGCAAAAGCAACAACTTACATATTTTTTAACAATTTTTATAAATCAAAATATTCATTATATGTACCTACTTAAGTATATTGAAAAACTGGTTACAATAGTTTATAAAAAGTTAATATTATTTTAAATTCAACCAATGAATCTTAGTAATGGTAATAAATAATAATACATTTTTTTATTTCTCAAGCCTTAAGTATAATATAACTCTAATATAATATATCTAAATCATAGTCATATATCTAAATAATAGAATTTAAAAACACAGTGAAAAAAATAATTGCTAAAATATATAATCCCAGTGGCCCCAAGACATAGTAGATATTTTATTTTTTAATATTACGCGTTTGTCATCATTACCTGACAAAGCTATCTTGTTCTGTTCTTGGGTAAATATTTCATGCTTTAAGGATTTAAAAATTATGTTTTTCTTTCTTAAAAAAGTATTTTTGTTTAATACGTTATTGTAATCTTCGAAATGTACGTTTTTCAAAACCTGTTTCTGTATACCTTTAGCCCTTTTTAACTCCTCTTGTACTGTTTTTATACAGTATAATTTTGATCGTAAACCAACAAATTCAGAAATTAAATTTCCACCTAGTTCATCTTTGAAAAGACCTGGTACTTTTTTGTTAAGACCAGGTATACCGTAACAGTTATTTAATGGATAATTACTAGTATCAAAATATCTAAGGAAATTCAACTTTAAATCTGTATAAAAATCTTTGCTTTCTATTGAATAAAGAAAACTGTCAGTATCCGTATAACAAAGCTTTAATTTTTCCCGATAAAAAGGTTTCATAATAGAGTAATGAAAATCAAACATATGACTTTTGGATATTTCTAATACAGAAAAGCCAATATATATGGGTTTGTCTAAAGTAATTGTCTCGGGTTTCATTTGAACAGCTATAAAATTTTCTGTAAAAATAGTAGCACTATGGAAATTTGGTCGAGCTATTAGTTGCTCAGCACCGAAACTTTTCTTTGTTATATTCTTTTCATCATTCCACTTATTAACCAACTTCACGCTGACCCTTTTCTCGGTGTCTTCTAGTGTTTTACCAAATATACTATTATTTAAAAGTTTGAAGAAATCTTGTTCAAATATAGATTTGGCCTTTTTTCGTAACTCAGTGTTCATATCAATGTACTGTTTTAAGTATGGACTCTGATTGAATTGAATTACTCTATGTATTTTTTTTAGCAATAAACCATGTTTTAGACATGTTTTCAGATGGGAAAAATGAATGACATACAAAAACTTATCGTATAAGTTTGGTATCAATTTCGAAGTTTTAGATCCTGGAGGAGCAAATTTTTGAGCACAGAATGGAAAATCGTTATGATAATTATGCAAATGGAAAGGGTATTCTAAGTCTACTTCGAGTATATAGCCAATGTCCCCGTCAATGGGTATATTATGAAAATCAATTTTTGAAATTTCTAGTTCACTTAATAACTTAAAATTTGAATGAGGTAAATAAGCGCACATAGCATAACCATAAAGATTATTACAATCAATATAAACAAGGAAGTTATCACTTTTTGCGGGGTCATAAGTTTGTAAGTACTTGTTATTGGCTTTCGAATATCTTGTAGAACATAAACATATACCACCGCGTATGCCTTTTTGTATCATTCTTATTATTTCCAAATCATTTATTAATTCTAATTTAACATCTGTTTTTAATAGCATAGCGTCAAAACTTAGGCTAGGTGCTGTTAAGTAAAAAGAAGGATCCAGTTTATAATTCGTCTTACACGTTTTTCGAAAACTTTCGAAGACGTCCGCTAGTAAGAGTACATCTGACTTAAGATATAAATCAGTGTATTCTCCAAGGCTCCGTAATTCAAAGGTTTGCCATACTCTTTTTGCGTGTTCATAATCTACTATTGATACGTTGCAATTGTGCAATTTACTAAAAAAGCATTTATAAGGAGGTATTTCTTCTTCATCATAAGAACTCCAAGTAGTGACGTATTCGTAAGGATAAACCCCTTTACGTCTAAGTAAATTAAAATGTTCCTGAGAAGGAAAAAAAAAAGATAGATGTTTAAAATCATTTGTATTTAAATTTGCAACTAGCTTCTCTAGGCTTGTGCCTAAAAATTTAAAAGAATCGACAAAACGAACAGGTATGATAGCTTCGTTACTAATTCGAAAAAATTTGGTAAACGATATGTAATTTTCTTTATTTTTTGCAATCACTTGTATCCTACCTGATAATTCTCCTAACTGTCGTATGAAAAGATGACTGTCGTAACCAGCTAAATTATGAAAAAATATGGGAACGAACTTAGGCAAACAATATTTTATATTACAATAAGAATGAGCTGCACCACGATATCGTCCAGTAAGATGACAGTGATCTTTTACTTTGTCGTCAAATAATATTTTGTTACAAAGATAACAGTTTTTAGCTTGAGCAAAATTGGTTCTATCTTTATCTGTTAAGAACATAGGGATCGATGAATGCAAAATATTATAAATTACAGTTATATCAGATAGAAGGTTATCAAAAAATTTATTCACACAGTCAGGTCCTCGATAAGACACATATTTATTAAGGGAGCTGTCGTAGGAGCATACAACGTAGTAAGCAAATGCAGCTGGTACATGCTTTTGCGTAATCGTTGTGCAACTTGTTTCAGAATTTGGTTCAACTGGCTCTAACAAAGATTCAAAGTCTGCGTATAAAACGAAAGGCATGTCTTGCATGCGTTCATAATGTTCAAATTGTATTCGAGTTCCTTGATTAGGTAAAATTGTTGCTACACCACTGCAAACGTGGGCTTCGAGTTTAAGATTGTTATCAAAAAATATCATACAATCCTCACATAAAAATATTTTGGAATGATGTTTAGTTAACTGCTTGCGAAGTAATTTAGCTAAATCTTTAATTAGACAGTAATGCGTACGTTTTCCATTTTCGAGAAAAAGCATGTTGACGTGATGTCTTTTACGTAATTCGCATTTGTACAGAGGTCCAACAACCTTACTGCTATTTTTAAGGCCATAAACATTAATACTTATGTTGGGATTATTCTTTTCAAAAATTCTTATATCTGTGAACCCTACTGGAAATGTCATATTTTTAACTTTAAGTACACTTTCAAAATGCGGATATGCGGTGGTTCGATTTGCGTTATTTTTTGCAGGAAAAAGTGATGCCATGACACACCATAAAAAGCAGTAATCATCCGAATTTTTAATGTTGATACATGCACGTTTGTTTTTTATAGCGTTAGGTAAATCTAAGTAACCTGAGGCTCTCAACGGGTTATATTTGTTTATATTTACTTCTAGATACAAGCTTCGTAAGTAAGCCCAACCACTATCTCTTTCCTCAAATTCTTCAACTTTTTTACAAATTTTATGGCTAATGTTTGTATACATAGCATCAAAATTATAACTTTTATGTAAGATAATGTTTTCAGTAGCAAAAGATTTCGTTGAAATCGAGTCATCCTTATGCAGAAAAAATTCAGAAAACAATTCGAAATTTACTTTAAGGTTTGTATAAGCCTCAATTCGGGCTGAGAGTAAAAGTTTCACGCGGAGGCGCAATTGCGATAAAAAATCTGCAGGAGCAAACACATGCATACGTTCTTCAACGTCCTCGCATTGAACACGGTACGACGCTATGCGACCGCGAAGAGCGCTATGCACTTGTTCGATACCCTCGCTCTCAATTACAGAACTATTATTTTTGTGTAAAATACTTTTTAAATGAGCAGAGAAAGCATTATTTTTAACGGATAAGTTGCAAGTTGAACAGAATATAGTCTTAACCATTATGATTTTGTTTTCACTGTGTTAAAAAATTACAAGAGGTTAAAGTAGTTTTTAAGTAAAATGTATAAAACCTAACACACATATAATATATAAGTAAAACTAGTTAAGTCAAAATTTACCGAAGAGAGTGTAACTAGTTAATATGTAGTACCTAGCTGACTGTGACTATTTTTTCTTTTTATCACTAAAGAATACCCCCTCTTCAGTAAATTTTGATTTGGCTAATTTTATGAATTTTTTTATAGTCAACAATTCAGGAGACTCAGCTTCGCCTTGTAGTCGAACCCAAATTATTGCCTTTTCACACCTTTCAAGACCGGTGAGGCTACGCACCTCCTCAGCGTCGTAGAGACGCAGCTCCGCCACCAGTTCACCGTCGAGCTTCGCAGTCCGACGCGTTACCCCGCCTGGTACTCGTCGCGTTAGTACACTGTCGAAGGTCTGGTCTGTCTTGCGTGGAGGCGGCGAAACTTCGTTATCTGACTCTGAATCATTTAACCAGTCTAAAGCGGAGCTAGACCCTTCTTGTTTTTTCACAATCGTTGTTGAAGTCTTAGGCACCGACGACGAGTACAGGCATTTCTTCTTAGAGCTAGAAAGATAAGAAATGTAATTAAAAACTAATTATTAATATTGACGATATACGAAATAACATAAAATATATTAACAGGTTTTAAAAGTAATCAACGCAAATTACCTTATGCTTTCGTTGTCCGAGTCAAATGAATTGGCTAACACACAGCTTTTCTTGGCAGAGCGTTTAACTTGCTTGCTTTCAGACCTAAAATAACAATAAATATTAGTGACATTAACATTTAACATATGACAGTAAATACTAGTACGATTAAATAATAACATTTGCTGGTCTAGGTCACTGCTCCTCTACAGACCTTCTTTAATAACTTCTTTACACATAGAGAGAGATCCGTGCTTCGGAAGGCATGTTAAGCCGTTGGTCCCGGATGTTGTCGTAAGATGACAGTCGTTAAAACCCACCGACCCGCATTGGACCAGCGTGGTGGGTTATGGCTTAATATCCCCGTGCTATTATTCACGTGGGAGGTCTCTGCCCAGCAGTGGGACGTTTATAGGCTGATGATGATGATGATGATGACATAGAGAGAACGGACCATAGCCCACCACGCACACCCACTGCGGTTTGGCGGTGCTAACGGTTGCAGATGCAGAAGGGATCAACCGTTGACATACCTTACAAAACATATACGAAGTCGAGCAAACACAACATTGCTAATAGAAAAATAAAAATATTTAAAACTTACGAACATTGTTTCGGTGTATATCTTCTGGATGATTCTCGTAGCGATTTCAGAGTACCGAAGCACTAAATATTAAAAACTTAGGCGTAGCTTAGGCGTACTAGTGGTCGATCTGACTTAGGAAGCACTGATACGACAACTACCATTTTTCGGGTATTTATTGGAGAAAAGTGTTTAACAGCAATTTTACTAAGCAGGAGTGATCAACTTTTTTTTTTTTTTTGCTTGTATACAATTAAACTATTAGTGCTAGTTTTTACTTTCAAGAATAACACCGTATGTAAAAACTGTTAATTCCAAATTTTTTTTTTATTATTATTGCTTTTATTACAAACCAAATAGGTACATATTGGGCTTATTATAAACACATACATTATCTAAGTAAAGCAAGCTTAATCGGTAGCGTAACCTTCTGTACTACAAACCGTTACCTATACGATGTACACATAAATGCTTGCATTCATCAAACCATTAGCCTGAGCCTTTTTCGCGTTATAGTCAAGTACCTACCTAACCACTACATTAGCTGTTATATTTTAACGAGTGTACGTTTAAGCAAAAGTAATTAAATAAGTATTACAATGTTATAAATAAATATGTGTTATTAGTAGCAAGAAAGGAAGTAATTACAAAATTGAAGCAATGTTTGTAACCTCTGTTTTTTTTAAATTTTAAGCAAAATATTTAGTTTATCGATTAGTGCGAAAACTTGCAGCGAAAGTATTTTACATTTCCTGTGTAATTGCTAACCTTTCGATAAAGCGCTGACGACGATTGTCCGGATGTGCAACATTAGGACTGTTTTCACTAAGCATGAAATTTACTATTACATTTCATCTCATGATCGTCTTAACGAGAGTTTCATAACCACCACAATCACAGATCGAGTTCACCACTAGGTACCTCATCGAGTTCCTCACACTCTAACCCTGTCATTAATAAACGTTGATTAAAGTTACACTTAGGATTAAATTGACGCTGTCTCTATCTGTCTTCTTTAACAAAAACGAGACAGCGTCACTTTAAACCGAGGTGTAACATTTGGCCATTTTTATTAATGAGACGGTAAAAGTTAAATATTTTGATGTACGTACTAAATTAAACAAATGTCTCGGTATGTTACAAGTTAGCCGCTCGGATATTGAGAGACGCGGGTTCGATTACCGTGAGGCAGTCTATTTTTATAACTTCGGTGTTTATGTACTCATATTATTCCCACAATAATTAAATCTAACCATATTTAGTGGGTACGTATTCAAATCGACATTTGCTTTATAAGTTAAACCATAATTTGAAAGGTACTGTTATGAAAATCCTATCTGATCACTTGTTGCTAAACGTGACTTCAGCATGACGTAATTAATTGTTACTTGTTGCTCTGTCTATCCCACTTGTGGGAATACGCCGTGATGTTTGTGTTTGTATGTATTATGAAAATGTATGTTTAATGCGTTTGTCAATTAAAACAGTATAGACTTAGCTTTATCTTTCTAATTGTGTTTATGTTAAAGGTTATTCCCATTCTCCCACAACAAAATGGCCCAAAGTCCTCCCCAGAAAAAATACAAATATATTAATTTTCATGCTCCTCCGTGATAAAAAATGGTCATCATCATCATCATCATCATCCAAAAGACGTTCACTGCTGGACAAAGACCTCCCCCAAGGATCCCCACCACGTCCGGTCCTGCGCCGCACGCATCCAGCTGCTACCTGCAATCTTCACCAGATCGTCGGACCACCTTGTTGGAGGCCTGCCCACACTGCGTCTTCCGGTGCGCGGTTGCCACTCCGATCTGCCCCAACGGCCGTCGGTTCTTCGAGCGATATGCCCTGCCCACTGCCACTTATGTTTAGCAATTCTTCGGGCTATATCGGCTGCCTTAGTTCGTCTACGGATCTCCTCATTTCTGATTCGATAATATCTTTTATAATATTTGGTCTTTGGAGGAGTATAGGAATTGATGTATGGATTTCTTATATTTTCCAAACAAATTTTTGATGGCGCTTGGGAATAACCCGTATTAAAATTGTTTTCGTTAGCATTGAAACGGGAAGTTTCAAAGTCGAACTCGTAGTTAATGTATGTGTGTGTGTTTGTGTGTGTGTGTAGTGATTGCATACGTTGTTGTTTGCGGGATTGATATAAATAAGGTAACTAACAATTCCCTGCACAGTTGTCTGCATTGACTTAGATCAAAAAATACAAGTGTTTTTTTTATGAGAACCTTGAAAATGTGTTGAGTAGATCAGAGTCGACAATGACAATTGGCAACTGATTCTAATCAAAATACACAAGTGTTTTCCTTGGATCGAGGTTGAGGTGTTTCGGCATAAAACCTTTTCTTCCAATTGTTGAAAACCTTGAAAATGTGTAGAGTAGATCGGAGTCACCGTATACTGAAATGAAGTTTGGTTTAAAAACACAAGTGTTTTCCTATGGGTCGAGGTTCAACTTTAGCAAATGTTATTCATAGTTCAACTTATTCGGGGATCCAGTCCTGGGAGACCAGGAAGCCCCATCCAGCTTAAGTTGTGCTGTAATTCCATATTGTTAAAAACCTTCGCATTCATTAGACGAAATCCTTGAAAATGTGTTAAGTAGATCGAAGTCGTTGTATACAGAAATTAAACTATTACATACTGGATTCTGATCAAAATACACAAGTGTTTTCCTATGGGTCGAGGTACTACTTTGATAAATGTTATTCATAGCACTAACTTATTCGGGGATCCAGTCCTGGGAGACCAGGAAGCCCCATCCAGTTTAAGTTGTGCTGTTATTCCATATTGTCAAAAACCTTCGCATTCAGTAGACGAAATCCTTGAAAATGTGTTTAGTAGATCGAAGTCGTTGTATACAGAAATTGAAATATGAATTCGATTAAAATACACAAGTGTTTTCTTATGGGTCAGGAATAAAATTTGACAAATGCAACTATATGATACACCTTGGAGCGTGGTGGCAAATAAAAACCGTATATGACGGATACTTAAGTTTAATAATGTGATCTCAATGATGAATCGAAACTATATTACAAAATGGCATTATAAACAATATAGAATAAATTGACCAAGCGCCTTCGGAAAGACTGAGGAGCGTAGCTGTTAATGGTATATTGCTATTTTAATCGTGTAGGCGCTTACGTCTAAACAACACTTATTCCGTACTGAGAGTTCACTAAGTCACATTCATTTATAGTTGTGCTGTAATTCCATATTGTCAAAAGCTCCTGCATCCTATGAACGAAAGACCTTGAAAATGTGTAAAGTAGATCGCAGTCGTTGTATGGGATTCTAGATCACGAGAAGTCGATTAGACATTCTAAAACACGAGAAGTCGATTGGACAATCTAAATCACTTTTTGACGTTGACTGAGCGAGTGGCAGTGATTTTCAAAAGTAATATTGGGACATTCTAGATCACTTTTAACGACATTGATCGAACGTCAGTGAGATCAATGGAGTGAAAAGTGATCTAGAATGCCCAATATTACACTACTTAGCAGGTATTCTATTCTATTATGAGTCGACACCACACAGCTAATAGCTACGCATAATAATAGCTAGTTAATAATGCCCGGTCATTTTTGCTCAAAGAATCAGTCGAACGTTAATTACGCTGTCTAAATCTGATGAAAGTAAAGTATCTTTCGTCTGATCAAGTGATCAATTACCAAGTCAACCTAGGAGTTTGGCAACGGCTACTACCATCCGATGGCAGTTAGGACCAAAGGGTTAGCAAATATTCAAAATACGGCAGAGAAATCAACAAGTTTTCGGTCATCCATCTTGGTACCAACCGTCCCCAAGGTAGCTCTGCCACTTTTGTGTACACTATCATACAAGTTAGGCAACTTAAACAATGTCGGTTCACAGGATAGGTGACCGGATTATCCAGCTGCTCTGTGGAAGCTATGACGACATATTCAATTAAGATGGTGGTAGCTTAACACTTGTGATCGTGCATGATAATACTAAAACGCATAACCACCATTCTCTACTTTTGTGTTATAAAACTCTTATTTTTTTGCAGCCGCATACGACTTCATAATAATACCAGTGCCAAAACCTAACTCGCAGGCGTTAACGAAGAACTTCGCTGGCTCATATGAATCGAATGTGGGAAAGCTGGCCTTCAATCGTTTACAGAAGAAGAACAGAAAGAATGACTTGTTGAAACTGGACATCGAGAACTACTCGGAGCCAACAGAAATGCCTGACATAGACAATTTTGACTACAACAACGACAGAGACAATAGAGACAACTCGTACGATTACAATCATTACGGACAAGAAGACAAGATTGTTGGGGGATTTGAGGTGGACATCAATTTGTACCCTTACCATGTAGCTTACGGTACAAACTGCGGTGGTGCTGTTATCGACAAGAAATGGGTTATCACAGCCGGACATTGTGGGTGAGTGGTTTTGTAAGAAACACTATTTGTATCTCAACAGAGTCTCTCAACAAGTGGGCCTTAAAATGAACAAAGAGAAGACGAAAATCATGTCTAACTCACGTGTCGTACCCACTCCTCTGAAGGTTGGAGACTCTGCTCTTGAAGTTGTTGACGAATATGTATACCTGGGACAAACAGTCCAACTAGGTAGGTCCAACTTTAAGAAAGAGGTCAATCGTCGAATCCAACTCGGCTGGGCAGCGTTCGGTAAGCTACGTAATATCTTCTCGTCCAAAATACCGCAGTGTCTCAAGACGAAAGTCTTCGACCAGTGTATGTTGCCAGTGATGACATACGGTACCGAAACGTGGTCGCTCACTATGGGCCTAATAAGCAAGCTCAAAGTCACGCAAAGAGCAATGGAGAGGGCTATGCTCGGGGTTTCTCTACGTGATCGAATCAGAAATGAAGAGATTCGTAAACGAACTAAAGTAACCGACATAGCCCAAAGAGTCGCCAAGCTCAAGTAGCAATGGGCAGGGCACATCACCCGTAGAACCGATGGCCGTTGGGGCAGAACGGTTCTCAAGTGGCGACCGCATACCGGAAGATGCAGTGTGGGCAGGCCTCCAACAAGGTGGTCCGACGATCTGGTGAAGGTCGCGGGTAGCCGCTGGATGCAAGCAGCATAAGACCGGTCGTGGTGGAGATCCATGGGGGAGGTCTTTGTCCAGCAGTGCACGTCTTCTGGCTGATGATGACTATTTGTATTATGAAGAAATGTTGTGTTTTTTTACATATTGATTTTGTTAAAAACGAAAAGAATAAGAATAAGAAATACAGCACAACTTTGCCTTAAATGAAATGACTGACTTAAAACCTAGAACCTTAATTCTTACTTTTCCTAGTGTAGCTGTTCAAATTCATGAACATCTCCTGTAAGCGTAGGTTTACTGATAATATGGTATAAATTTACAATGAAAAAGGATGAAATTCTCTAAAAATAATTTATAAATCTTCTTTTGAGTTGAAGTGCACTTTTTCATTTTAACCTAATATTTTGCAAACAAAGAGTAGCTAAAAGATAAAATTACTAAATAACTTTGTGATATCAAGACCTTTATACAACAATGTTGAAGAACCTATCGACAACTTCCTTCTTTATAATTTCTTTTTCAAATCTAAAGGAAGAAACCCTACATAAGAATCGGTTCGAAGTACCTGAATCAAGGCAAGAAGTTAGAGATTAAACAATACAAAGTCCACCCGATGTGGTCAGCCAAGACTAAGGAGCATCCCTTCGACTTTGATTTCCAACTTCTGGAACTGAAGGAGCCCCTGAAATTCGATGAGAACGTTCAGCCTGTGAAGATAGCTCATATAGAAGACATGGTCATCGGTAAAGTGGTCACTGTAACCGGATGGGGTAATACTGAAGAAAATGTAAGTAATAACATTGATATTATCATGAAATGAAACACTTTTTACGGATTAACTCGCAGGGAGAGTCTCCCTGTAACCACGGACCCTATAAAGGTTCCGAAACGTCAGGAAACTAAAAAATTACGTTATGTAGTCAAATAAAATGCGAGTTAATCCGTAAAAAGTGTTTCATTTCAATGTGTAGCGCTCGCTCAAACCTTAGAAAGCAATATTGATAACATCATTATCATCCAAGCTGTTTGGTGGAGGTTCTTGATTATATGTAGGTACTCGTATGTATCGTCAGCCAAAAGACATCCACTGTTGGACGAAACTCACCACCGAGGTTCTCTACCACGACTAGTCTTGTGTTGCTCTTTGAGTAGATGCTTTTTATTGACGACCTCCTTGGTCGTGGTTTGTACACCGGTTTTCATGGTGTCGCCATCTCTGAGGTCCCGGGTTCGATCCCTGGTCGGGTCAATTTAGAAGTTATTGTTTTTCTAAATTATCTCGGGTCTGGGTGCTTTCTATGTATAATAAGAAGTATGTATTTAAGTATTTTAAGTATGTTTATCCGTTGTCTAGTAACCATTTGTCGAGTTTTATAACGAAGCTTCTCTTGGGCTAGATTATTGGTATGAGTGTAGGAAAGTTTATTTTATGGTAACGCTATTTCGCGCTAGATACAAGGATTGCTGCTGTTTGTCGGATTCTTGGCAGCATTGTACTACCAGGCAGAAAAATCTTTGGTATTTCACTAAGATCTACCAATTCATACGATAAGTACTACTCATTGTGACCAATTGACCCGATGTAGCAATCTATTCGCAGAGAGGACTCAATGAAAGCGGTGAGGCAAATTAAAAGCGTATTGGTCACACTATGACTAGTAATTGAATGTATACTGTGCAAAAACTAATTATGGATAAATACGTAGTTTTTGCTTTAATAGCTCTTAAATATACTTAAAAACAGTTTAAACTAATACTGAAACTTGACAGGGGAACACTGCACCCTGTACACCATTCTAAAGTTACGTCTCTTTATCACGTAGTGGTGATGAAACCTCATTGAATGGAACCTCTCACTCATTAATGGCGCAGGGTAGGGTATGCTTTATCCAGCGGTCTAACACGCCTCTCCATCCACTCACAGCCTCCATATCTTCGAATATCATCCACCTTGGTTGTAGAAGGTCTTCCTTTTCCTCGAATATTTGTTTGGGTCTGATTCTTAAGTTTTACCAACTACTACTATTTAAGCAATATGCCCTGCCCATGTGACTCTTAACCCTCTTTATCTAATTCTGGTATTTCACTGAGTCGTACCTATTTATAAGATAAGTGTAGGTACTCGCTGTGACCAGTTAGGTAATAACGCGAAAGTTTAAAAGTGTATGTATATCTTATCACTCTTCTTTTAGGGTCCATACTCCAATGTGCTGAGAGCTGTCCGCGTGCCTATCATTTCGAAAGAGCATTGTCAGAATGTGCCTTTCCCCTACTTCAGGGGAGGACTCACTGCCAGAATGTTCTGCGCTGGTTTCACCGAGGGGAAGAAGGATGCTTGCCAGGTGTGTATCTAGTCATATTATTTTAGTTATTTAATGAAATAAATGAAGGTGGCTCAGGATAAAGATAGATGAAGAGCATTGTCAGAATGTGCCTTTCCCCTACTTCAGGCTTCCCTTAATTCTTAAGGGAAGCCTTTGGCAAGCAGTGGGACAGTACAAAGAGAAAAAAAGACAAAGATAGCGTTTTATTTAGCATAAGAAATCTGTCGGTACCGCAACTAATTGAAAACTATGTGGTCTTTGCCTAACCCTCTCAAAATTTGATTTTGGGTTACTCCACAGTTTTCCTAGGGATATAACCTTTTACTCAAAACTACAATGGAATCCTAAATAATACAATATTATCAAAATTCGACCGGCAAACTCAGTTCTGCTGATTACGCTATTAGAAAAATAAGATAGTTAACAGACATTGAAACGGCTAGAACTGTTTACTTTAGTTATTTGCACAGTGCCATGTCGTATGGCGTCCTACTGGGGGGAACAGTGGCTTATGTTGAAACTATATTTATTTTACAGAAACGAGCATTAAGATCCATCTATAGACTAGGCTCACTAACTTCTGTAAGAAATATTTTCAAAAAAGTTAGTTTTATATGACAGTTGCATTTCAACATAATTTAAAATTATGTGTTTATTATTTTGCACCTGCAATATTGACTCATTTACTAAACATGGTGACGTACACAATTTCAATACCAGAAATAAGTCAACACTTATGATGCCACTGTTCAGGGGTAATCTTGAACGCCTTCAACAGTCCTCATTAAGATCGCTAACGAATTTTGCGTTTAAGTCGCGCTACAGACAGACAGACTAAACCGCCTATGTAAAAGCGCTCTAAATGACTATTGGGTACTAACAAAGAAAAACGTAAAATTAAAAAAAACAAAATAATTAAGAATCTGCTTCTCCACTTTCAAATCTTTTTTTATGAAGCCCGGCAAATGACACCACTCCACCTGATGTTATGCCACGTCCGCACGCTTGGCACTTGCCGCAAACTCTAAACCTCTACAAACATCTGGGTTTGTGATTTGTTCGACGGACCGGCTGCAAGTGCTTGCTAACCAAGCCAAACGCTCTATCCACACGTTTGAATTTGTGGCGGCTTGTTGAGGTTTGTCAAGCGTGTGGTCGCGGCATTAGGTGTAAGTGTAGTCCAGGCGCGAGGACAACTGGTGCAGCGTAAGAGACGTAGAATCAGTCACCCTCACTCTACCGGCCCACAAAATGCTTCTCACGCCTCGTTTAGAGGAATAATATGTGTGCTGGTAGAGTAAACAGGCATTTACTGACTGCGCGTGGTCCATCTTCGTCCTCATTATCACTTTCCAACAGGTGAAATTGAGGACCAACGCGTAATCAGTCTCCAATAAAAAAAAGACTATTCTATTTATTTTGTCATAAAAGTACTTTTGACAACTTTCCAGGGTGACTCCGGCGGACCAGCGGTGTCATATGACCGCCTCCTGGGCATGGTGTCATTCGGCTACGGCTGCGCCACGCCGGGGTCATTTGGGGTCTACAGCAAGATAGCCAAAGTCCGGCCCTGGATAGAACAGACAACGGGACTTAAATTCGATTGATGCATCAGTAAAGAATTGACAACAATCAAAGTTCTAATTTATTACAAATAAACTGACGACTGTGTAAATGATGAGATAATGTATACAAATGAGTAAGTTGTAAATATGCAAGGATCAGTACAGAATCGGTTTCTTCGAAGCATATACCTACTATAAATGTTTTCATAATAAATTACCAAATAACTTGTTACTCAGGATTACAACGAGTGGTGGTAGAAATAATAATTGGTTAATTCCTAAATCAATCAGTAAAAAATATGACTATATCGAGATCTCAGTAAATTTCTTATACGGACTTCTTGAGACAATCTGACAACACTTATTAACGTTTACGAACAGTAACGGTAAACTATACACTATATCTTTTATTTACTATTCGACAAAACTTAAATATTAAAAAATAAAACAAAAATACAAAGGGATACCTGGCCTTTCCGTTAAGAAGTAATTGTTTTATATCAATATGCGGCAAAACAATTATTTTTTTGCAAAGCAAAACAAAACTGTTATCAAAACTCTGCCTCTTAGAACGTAGTTTGGAATTTCATACACTTTATCATTTCGTTAGAACATTTTTTACGGCGTCTCATATAACATAGTAGGTACCTAACAACATAGTATTACTATGCTCGTGTCGAAAACAATTTTTTAATATCTTTCTATCGAAATGATCGGTTCAATAAATCGATACGAAAAGTGCTATTGGAATAATGCGAAATAGAAAATGGCGATAAAATTGAGTGTTGCCTACTACTTAATTCCACACATTTTGCATTTCAACGTTTTTGTGGACGGGTAATTTTTTACAACATTCATACTTGTTTCAATGACCAACAAAAATTAGTAAGTGATCACCAAAAAATACAAATTAAAAACAAAATTAATTTTTAACATAATGTTAACCTTTGGTGCGATTTCACTTTTATTGCTATTTTTCGGTGTGCGATTATAATTGGTTTCCTTAATAAATACACATAGTGCGACCAATCCACAACATAGGGCAGTGTGGGAAACTAAAAGAGATAGGGAAGGTTGTACTAAGAAACTGTTTGCTCTAAGAAACTGCAGGTACTTTTTTTTACACAACTAAGGTGGTAGTGAGGCACCACCAGTGGGACGTTAAGGGCTCTATAAGTGAAAGCGGCAAAATTGGCTGTTTTCTATTAGCTGTTATTCAAACAATTTAAGATATTTCGCACTGAAATTTCCAATATGTGTTACAGAACGTATGTTTGAAAGGACTGTTTCTAAAACACGATTGGAAATATTTTGCTAATTAGAAAAAAAACACGCATTAAAAAACGAGACTAAAGATTTATACCGCAAGCTGAAAGACCTGACTAGGACACGTAATGTGCAAACACGTGTCATAGAGGATGAATCCGGGAATATTCTTTGCGAACACCGCCAAATTCTGGAGCGATGGAGACGATACTGCGCGGAGCTCTATGACACGGGCGACACTCTCCAGCCTTGTGTAAGGTGGGAACCTGAGGAACTTGGGGCTGAAATTCTTCCAGCAGAAGTTGAGCAGGCCATAAAAGCCTTGAAAAATGACAAAGCTCCAGGTAGAGATGGAATACCAGCGGAACTGCTGAAGAATCTTGGTGCTAAAGGCATGGCCCTCATGGGGGAGGTTTGCAACCATATCTGGCAAACTGGTCACTGGCCCGATGACTGGACGGAATCTGTCTTTGTCCCCCTGCACAAAAAGGGTTCTACTAACAAATGCAGCAACTACAGGACCATCGCCCTTGTCTCACACGCCAGCAAAATACTTCTGCACATTCTGAACGCACGTCTTAGAAATTACCTGGAGCGGCAAATTCCCGAAGAACAGGCTGGTTTTGTGTAAGGTAAAGGTACTCGAGAGCAGATTCTCAATGTCCGCCAAATCATTGAGAAGAGCCGTGAATTTAATACCCCAGTCGTGATGTGTTTCATAGATTACGCGAAGGCCTTTGACTGCGTGAGATGGAAAAGCTTGTGGGACGTGCTTATAGAGATGGGTGTGCCTAGGCATCAGGTAGGTCTGATCAGTTCTCTCTACGCAGACAACCGCTCCTATGTCAGGGTCGACACCGACTGTTCTAATGTGTTCGCAACAAAGAGGGGTGTGAGGCAGGGCTGTATTCTGTCGCCTATGCTTTTCAACATTTACGGTGAGTTCATCATCCGTAAGGCAACGGAGAACTGGGAGGGGGGCTTTGCTGTGGGAAGAAAGAAACTTTGCAACCTTAGATATGCTGACGACACAACGCTTTTAGCTACTTCTATGGAAGAAATGCAACAGCTAATGCAGAAAGTTGAATCCGAAAGCGAGTGCATGGGTCTCTCTATCAAGGAAAATCTATCTATAAGGAAACACCAACGTCCCGCTTCTACGCCGCGGTGAGGATGGCCACAGACCGGACCCCATGGAGACAGTTCGTCCAATCCAAAGTGCTGCCGTGATGATCACGATCCTCAGTCATGAGGGAACGACCGAAGAGAGAGAGAGAGAGAGAATAAAATTTTGAAGATATCTCTAAAATTTTATATAAATGCACATTACGACCGTGTTTTACAATAACAATTACTATAAAACCACAAACACAGTCATAGGTGTTTACCTTTTCGATTTCGTGATTGTTTTGGATTTCCTAAAAAACTAAAAATTTTAATTGACTTATTGATAAAAAATGTGAATGGCGCTTACGATATACCGCGGACCCCGCGCAACAACCGCGAGGCCCCGGTATTTTCGCTGACCGCCTAACCCCCCTTAATAGGCTGAAGTGGTAATGAAAACATGTCGAGCTCCTCCGTGCTTCGAAAGGCAAGTAAAGCCGTTTGGTATCGGTTGTTGACGTAAGATGGCGGTTGTCAGTCATCAACCAGCGTGAGGCCAGGGCAGGCCTGTCGCACTCCGCGCTTCAGGTATGAATACAAGTAGCCGACCGGACGGACGCCCGCGAACACCCTGCAGTCGTTAGAAGAGATAAGAGCTACGCGATAGTACGCGATAGAAAGAGAGGCAACTTCTAGGTGAATTTAACTGTAGGTATGGGAGCGGTGTGCGACCTGAATTGCACTTTATTGTGTCTTAGCAAGTGTAGCTATTTATTTAAATGACTTAGCGGAGTGAATCTTCTGTACTTGTACTATTATGTATTCTATGGCCAGGGTGGTAGGTTATGGCCAACCTCATGACACATCATCAATAACACATTATTCACGTCACCAAGTGCCCAGCAGGGAGACATTCATAATGATGATGATTATATAACCATGTCGCGTAGCGGTGAAAGAATACTACCACCCTCTCTCTTCCCTTGGGTGTCGTAATTGGCAACTAACGGACTAAAGATTGCACATACACCAAACAGCATAACAGCAACAGGCTCACCACCTGTCACGCTGAGCACATATGCAGTCGCTATTTGGTGAAAAGAGGATTATGGTAGAGGACTGCTTTTGCTGTCCTCATTGCCTAGTTTCTGACCAACCCTTCGGGGATAATATTCTTGATTATTATGTAAGTATGTATGAGTATGCACATTTCTCACAGTGTACCTTTTTTTTTAACTACTGCTTCCTGCTATTTTGGCAGGATTTTTTGATTCTTTTGTGTCTTTTTTTTCTTTTCTTTCAAAGGGATTAAATGAAGTGGAGCTTTATGAGCTCTACTCTACTCTTTCTTTTTTGTCATTTTTACTTTAAATTATTTTCTTTTCATTTCTTTTTATTTTCTTTTCTAATAGTATACTAGGAGGGTACAACATCAGCATAGAAGCAGCGCCGTACCAAGTGAACTATGGGGATGTTTGTGGGGGGGTGCTGGTACACCGGCAGTGGGCACTGACGTCAGCACATTGTAGGTAAGTTCATTTACTATTTATCAAACATACACACTCACAAACTTTCGCCTTTATAATATTAGTGTGACTAGGATTTTTATAATTAATTTTATTTGCTAGATTGTTATCTTTAATTAATGTAATTGCTTTAAGGTACTAACCGTTTTAATTAAAGTAAAATAAATAAATGAATAAAATAAATAAAAAAATAGATGAGTATTGTCTTAATCACTACGCTTGCCAAATGCCGGGTTAGTGATCACAAACTCGGGCGCAGCATCGAAAAATCCGAAACACACTTAGGCCTGGCATGCGCAACGCGAGATACTTATGTCGCGGACGATATTCTCTCTTCCTTCGATGGCGAGAACGACAAACTATCTCGGTTACAGTTGTCAAAACATACGCGCGTAAACCCTACGCTCTGTGACGTCATGACGTCAAATCGATATCGAGTCAGCGTTGCTAAACGGAATATGAACGCTCAGGTCATACGATAAGTTTCTATTTCGCGTGAAAGTCGTTAGAGAGTGAACCTGCTGTACGGTAGTACTATTAGTTATTCTGTGCTATTATCCCTAAAAGGTTTGTCATAGACTAGGCAATGAGGACAGCTAAAGCAGTCCTCTACCATAGTCCACTTTTCACTAAATAGCGATTGCACATGTGACAGGTGGTAAGCCCATCGCCGCTCTATGTTGGATGTATGTGCAGTATTTAGTCCATTAGTCACCTTTTACGACACCCAAAGAAAGAGAGGGGTATTCTTTCACCGCTACGCGACGACTTAAAACTATGTAAGTGTAACATAAAAATAGACCAAAATCAATAAAAACCACAATCAAAAAACAATATTTAATACGAGTATACCGCCGCGCGTCACTCCTGGCTCAAAGGTTCCTATGATACTAGGTTTGAATTATTATAGTAAGGATAAAATGTGCTCGAATGGGAATTGGTTGTTTTTTTCTAGTAAACATTGTATTCTGTATTTTTATTTGTGATTTATTTACTTATTCAATTTAATTTAATTTATACATTTATTTTTATTTGTATATTTACCAATTTACTAACACAGGTTAAGATATTAAATTTTTACTAAATTATTTGAGCCATGAATGCTTGAAATAAAAATAAATTATTTTATAGCATTGTGAATGCAGGGGATTTCAATAATAATTATATTTGGTATTATACAAGTTCAAATAAGAGCTCTTCCTCTCTTCCCTAGGGTAAAAGGTGACTACGGACCAAAGACGCTACTGGCACATACATCCAACAGCATAGAGCGGCGATGGGCTCACCACCTGCCACGCTGAGCACATGTGCAGTTGCTATTTCGTGAAACGTGTACTAGGCAGAGGAACGAGAGGACCAAATGACATCTGCAAATGTGCTCAGCATTACAACTGGTGAGCCGATCGCTCCTCTATGATGTTGGATGTTTAAGACAGCTAAGAGAAGAGAGGGGATGGTAGAAGTGATATGCTATACCACACAGCTATTGCTACTTGCTGCTATTCTCTATGAGGACCTCCGTGGTAGAGTGGTTAGCGCTCCGGGTCTGGCGTCGCGCCATCTCTGAGGTCCCGGGTTAAATTCCCGGTTGGGTCAATTTAAAGAAAACTGTTTTTCTTAATTGATTTCGGGTATGGGTGTTTTTATATGTTTATGTATATATACCTGATAGCTAGTTTTACCATATTAGAACCTTGGGGGTAGATAATTGGTGTGAGCGTAAACAAATTTGATTTTATTTATTTTATTTTATTGTTCTCTATTTCAGAACAGAACATAATTTCATCAGGGCAGGCAGCAAACACCGGCTGAAAGGGCCCAAAATCAAAATTGTGAAACACCTGGTGCATCCAAGATATGCTGAACATCATCCCTTTGACTTCGACGTCCAACTCTTGAGGACATTGAGAAAACTTCACCTTAGAAAAAAGATTTTACCTGTTAAAATAGGTAGTCGAATACTTGTTACTAGTATTAAAATTGCGGGATGGGGATATGGCAAAGAGAAAGTAAGTACGCATTTTTTTTGTTCCAAATTATATTTCGAGTGTAATGTGCGGAGGAGCTTTTACCACGATAGCCAATGTTAAGTAACCTTATGCGTGGTCGGTACAGAAATGGGTGACCAAATTACATGCATAACTAATAAATAGCGGTAGATATTGAACTATTATCCTAATTACGCCAAAAATGTATAAGCTTTCGAATAAAAACAAGTCGTTTATTCGATGCTGATTCACGCTCACTTATTTCTTTATACTATACTAGCGGATCCTCACGGTTTTACCTGCGTGGTACCCGTTTCCATGGGAATATCGGGATAAAATATAGCCTATGTCACTTGGGTAGAATTTAGCTTTCTAGTGGCCAAAGAACTTTCTAAATAAGTCCGGTAGTTCCGGAGCCTATTCAATTCAAACAAACAAAGCTTTCCTCTTTATAATATTATACTTATTTACTAGCGGACCGCTCACGACTTCATCCGCGTGGATCCCGTACCCCGTGACAAATTTTTGAAAACGTTATATATCATGTCACCCGAATAAAGTGTAGCTTGAATGAGGGCTCTCGTTATTCGTCTCCATTCGGCTCAGTTAGTGGCATTGTGTGAGCAGTCGGTCATGGTAGATTGAGTGAGGGATCTAATGAGGTCTACCCATCTGGTTGGAGAGCGCCCACGGGATCTCTTGCCCTCCATTTGATTCGGCCCTGACTACATAAAATGTTTAATTCTGTTTCTGTTAATAAATAAATAAAAATAAAATAAAAAATAGCACATGGCGAGATGGGCTCCTTATAACCTATGGTTAGTGGGTTTTTGTGATTTTTTTTTAAGTTAAGGGTGTTAATAAACCCTTTAATTATTCGTTTTAAAAAGATGTAGGGTAAGTTCCACCATGAAACTGAACGACTTTCCCCAAGAAACCTGTGTGCAAAAATGACAAAAAAAAACGATCTTCCAATCAAAACTGTCCGATAAGCTGACGACAATTAGTATTCATACATTATTAAACATAATTAAACGGGTATATACCCAATTACATAATTATGTAAACTAGAATGCTTAATTAATACATACTTAGAGTCGAATTCTACTTACAATCGATTTTGGTTCATCCACAAATATATCTATCTCTGGGAAATTAACAAGAAGTGCGTTTAGTGCTTCATGCATTCGACACAATGGCGACTGCGCGCGCGCCACTGTGCGACACGCCGTATTCGCAAACAGTCTATGTCTACGACCGGCACGTATTCGTGAATAATTATCAGGAACATAAAGGCGACACAACTGTTCGACATTATGACAGTATGGGAGGTCGAAATTTTTTGGTCATTCTTGCACATAGGTTTCTTGGGGAAAGTTGTTCAGTTTCATGGGTGGAACTCACTCTTATTTTATTAAAACGAATAAAAATTAAGGGTGTATATGAAGGCAAACGAGCAGGCGGGTTACTTAATGGAAAGCAATCACCGCCGACCATGGACCAGAACCAAACCAAAACCCGAGGAATCGCAGACTAGTCGCCGGCCTTTAAAAAGTAACGCCGGTTCCTTTCTTAAAGGCCAGCGACGAGTCTAGACTTAGAGATCTTCAAGAAACAAGCTTTCGTTTTTTGAAGATCTCATAGTCGTAACGGTCCGGAAATACCGCCGCCGAGAGCTTGGTTTCACAGCTCTGTAGTTTTAATATTAGCAACAAGATGTTTATCTATTTATCTATCTCTTTTCTTCTGCAGGGCGACTACACCGACTTGTTGCAGCAAGTTCAGTTAGAAATTGTTCCAATGGAGCAGTGCCAAGCAGTGGACAACTTTTGGTACAATCACACATTGACGGAGCGAATGTTCTGCGCCGGTGGGACGGGCAAAGACGCGTGTCAGGTATATTATGTGATCAAACAAACTTACCTTAGGTGATGTTCGATCATTATTATATGAAGTGCTTCGTTCGAAGATATATATTTACCATGTAGTTTCTTGACGCTACTAGGCAACCAAACGCATGTTTAGAGCTAGGTTTCTAAAAAAAAAAACAATTGCTTGTCTATGTTTACTCTAGCTCCATAGATTACTTCTGTCACTTGTCATTCCTTCAGAGTCCTGTTGCTGTATCACAAAATCTCAGGGATAAAAAATGAAAGCTGCAGCCTTTCATACTTGGGTTGGGTGGGTATATATCTTCGAACGAAGCACTTCATATAATAATGATCGAACATCACTTAAGGTAAGTTTGTTTGATCACATATTATATTACAGTGCTTCGTTCTCGATATATATTTACCATGTAGATGTTTAGAGTATGCACCAGGGAGTTTGTGATAAAACCTTATGTATCAATTACACAATCTCTGGTTATGGTAAGCTGCAATTAAACAGAATTTAAACATAATAATCAGTTTTTATTTCCCAACAAAAAATATACTTATTTTCCATAATTATTCAACAAAAACAATATAATAAAAGAGAGAGGTAACTTTCTTCCTTACGTAATATAAATAATCTTAATCAACATTATTATTACAAACTTAAGTAAATTTTTAAAAGATAGTGAAAGAATGGTAACATTATGCTACATTTATCTTCACGACAAAATTGAATTTGCAAAAGTATTAGTATCACTCATGATAGGTCTATTATAATATTTGGCGAAGGTTTGGGAAGAATTTGTCCAACCTGCTGTACTTCTTATAGTTTCTATTGATACGCCTTTCATCTTAGCCATGGATGTTGACGCGTGGCGAGTAGAATGGCTTGTAAAAATAGATGTATCAATACCTGATTCTGACAATGTATTTTTTATCCATCTGCTTATCGTGGAGGTTGTAGCTGCCTTATAAGGTCTTTTAGTTGTGATTAATAAATTTTCTACAGTGCCTCTAATATCCTTGGTATAGTTAATATAATATTGTAAAGTTATTGCGGGGCAAATATCAGTTTCATTAAAAAAGGGTAAACTCAATGTTGGTTGAGAACGGTCCGGAGCAGATGTTTTTATTAAGTCTGTAATGTTAATATAATAACCTGATTCTCTACATAATATATTTTTAATTTTAATTAACGAAAGAGTTTGTACTCTTTGTGCAGTGCATAAAGCCAGTAAGGTAACTATTTTTTTAGTTAAAACCTCAAAGGTTAATGTATTGCAGGGATACCATAATCTAAGACTATTTAATACAATAGATGGGTCCCAAGAAAAGGAATACTTTGGTTTTGGAGGTTTTATTTTATAAAAACCTTTAAGTAACCTTTTAATGCGTTCATCGCTTCCTATACGAGATCCTATTAATAATGAGAGTGCAGATTTATGAGAATTAAGTGTTCCATAAGAAGCCCCTTTACTAAATTAAATTGACAAAAAATGCATTACTTTTGGGACCGAGGCACACAGAGGATCAATTTGATTATACTTCGGGTCTCAACCGAAGACGATTACTTATTACATGCAGCAGTACATGAGATGGTGCTATCTTCTTCACACTTTTAGATATATCCTAAAAAGAACAATCTTATTTCCGTTCCCTGCACTGGCAACCCCGCGTCACGAGACGTCATTACGTGTTTTTGTGTTATCGGAATCACACGTACTTTTCGTAACGAAATTAAATTTGTATTTAATATGATGGGAAAATGTTAAAGTTCGAAGTTGAGAGACAGTGACCATTATGGTATTCTTCGTAAAGTAAAGAAATCATTTTTAATTAAAAAACGTTTATCATCATCGGTGTCGGTGAATAGTGATAAATAAATGTCGTATCAACGATATTACGACACGCAGGTATTGGAACATAACGCTAATTTACCTGGAAAATTAATTATTAAGGAATGTATCATAGTTGTAAGGAACTAAGATCATTTATCATTCAAATTATCTACCCTCATTTTTATTGGTTTTTCTTGGGTTCTAAAATAATGATTGTAACAAATTTAAAAGCCATTTACAACAAGAAATTCTTTAAATGCAAAACTATTTACTTAGACACCATTGTAACAGTGTTTAACTTACTAAACGTATGATGTGTCGAGGATATATAACTGCTTAACAGTGTTGATGCTTTATTTTACTCAATGACATTGAATGTCATTGATTTTACTCCATACAAGCCGTATCGAGGTTACTTACACCAATTAGACAGTGCTGAGGTTCTATTTTACACCACACAAGTCGTGTCAGGCTATATTTTATTTCAAGCAAGCCGTTTCGGGAATATGTACTTAGTACATTTTAACAGTGTTGAGGCTTTATTTTACTCCACGCTAGCCGTTTCATAGTTTCTAACTCCACTTGAACTGTGTTGAGGATTTTTTACTCCACATTAACCGTGAGAGGCCATACCTATTTCACCCTAACAGTTTCACGTTTCTACGTCGTCCGTGGAACAAAGCAGAGTCTCAACATCGTTGAGGACGTGGGTTCGATTTCCACCGGAAGTGGACATGTTTTCAACGTTTCGTTATCTTCGGGTTTACTTATCAATAATGATTTGGTGAAGACATCTTAAACTATGTCATTGATGTTTACAATGACTCAACCAGTAGCGGGAGAAACGAAGCTTGGCCATTCGCGCTGCTTGCAGCGCTAGCGCCTGTGCCCGTGCCAGCTGCGCCACTAGGATCTTCGATCTGTCGCCGTATATGACGGTCAGTCCGACGATAGCCTGCTTTCATTGAACACCCATAGATTTTACAATTTCTCAGAGAAGAACCTCATAAAAAATAAAAGATTACTCATAATAATAATTAAAAAAAAAATAATAATAATAAGTACTTACTTACCTACTTAAATAAATGAAAAAAAATAATAATAATAAAAAAATGGTAATAATGTACTTAAGCCTCGAAGCTCCAAAACTAAATTAGGAAATTGAAAAAATAATAATAATAATAAGCTCTGTTGGAGGTAAACATGAATAAAAGTTTTAAAACTTCACTTTCTGAGCATAATAATATTAAGACTCCTAATACCATAACCAAGTTTGATTCGGAAAGAAAACAAAAATCCAACGCTCTGTACAGGGTCTCGGGCTGATGCCTGGGCTGAAGTTGTGTTGTGAACCTCGAAGTTGACTTCGAGGTTCTTTAGACTCTAGGGGGGGGGGGGCGCCACTGCGCGTAGTAGTATCATCAGCTATCGAGCTGCGATCAAGCCCACCTGCACCATTTACACCGCCGAGGGACTGCCGAGGTTCCGCCGGATATCTGACAGGGAGACGTTGGAATCAGAGCTCCTGCAGTCGCTTGATCTATTTTTATGATTGAATGACAGAAAGTGTGAGCTCACTAGGGATCGTAATGTTTTTTTACATTGGATTCGTAAATGAATTATTCATTTTCCCGGCAAACCTATACAAAACAACTATACCCCAAAACCATGTCTGTTACTTACTATCTATGTAGATAAAAATGAATCGCCAAATGTGTTGCTAAGCGCACGAAAACGGCTACTGATTTGTCTGATTCTCTTTTGTTGTGTTTATAAAGGTCAGGAAAAGTTTACAAAAAAAAAAGGTAAAGGATCTCACAGATTCACTTACTATTTAAAGCAGCTTCAAAATAATTATATTTAAAAGAATCGAACTGCCCTTAAATTATTAAATCACAACTACTATTGTCAACAATTGATATTCAAGATGCTTATTTTTAATTAAGTATCTACTGCAATTAAAGCTGATTGGAAAAAGTTAAGGTTTACTTTGAGGCCTCAGTTGAAATTAATGTTCTTCTGTTCGGCCAATTTGTGTTTGCGAAATTACTGGAACCGGTTCTAGAACAACTGCGCATAATATTTGAATTTTCTACAATAATTGTTTAGTTTATGTTTTGTACCTACGCACGAAAAATAAGCTCAAACTATGACGAGTGTGTATTGAATAATAAAACTACGAGTACAAGCACCTTTTTGGAGTCATAGGGTTTGTCACAAACACTTACAAAAGCATTACTAAAAAACCGAGCAACAGAACTTGTTTTTATACATAAATGTATAATGAGGGATTTAGATGAATTCAGGAATATTGACTACAGCATGCACAGGGCCGTTGCGGTTTGCATTTCCTACCTACACCAAGTTGTTTGAAAAAGAGAAGTTCTTAGCATTAATTGATTCAGAAACTTTTTTGTATTGGCATCCTACATCCAGTCTTGTGAAAACATTATACGGATATACTTAGATACGGAGTAGGTAACTCTCCTACCATGCATTTTCACATATTATTAGTTTATTGGCAAAGCCATAATTTGACCTTACAAACCTTTACAAACGCAGAATGCATCACAAAATCCTGACCAAGCCATAACAAAAAAAAAACACTTACATTTAATAGATAAAGCAGAAGGTATTGTTGTGGTACAGATTAGAATTTACATCCTTGGTATACAATGTGACCCAAACTTGTTGTCCAAGAAAAAATGTTCTTCGGCCCTAAATAATATTTGTTTTACCTAATTTCCTTTCAAGGCGAGCCATCCACTTCTAGATAGCCTTATCCAGGTGGCGCCAAATTATTAGTGAATCGTAGACCAGACATGGTATACCACGAGCATCTTGAGATATATGTTTACATCTCTTGCAACAAAATCATTAACATTAAATCAATACTGTATTTGATAATATCTTGGTAGCTTTATTCCAAAAATAATAACTTGAATCTTTTCAAAGCTGATAGTTACAAAGTTATCATTTCTAACCAAAAAGTTTGAGGAAGGTTCTATGTTGTTTAAATACGCATAGGTCCACTTTACCTGTCATCTAAGGGAAGTAATTTACTTTACATAAATGACTGTGTTTAACACAGTTTTGTTAAGTGTACACTAACTAAGATTTATTGCTCCAAATCAAAAATACAATTCAACATGGGACACAAATGTCATGTTAATTAAACCATATTTTCAGGACTATCCTTAGAATCAGATCATAATCATTGATTTGTCACTTATGATTCTTACACTATATTTTCTATTGTTTCTGCTCAAAAAACGCAGTCTATTAGTTTAATCAAAAATAATATATCAATACAAAATTATGTGATTGTGATTGAAATTACCGACTTCATTTAGACTTCGGGACCCGCGATTGGCAACCGCTATCAGATTGTCCAATATTTGTAAGAATCCCAGTTATTTGTTGCTGGTTGTGCCAACCTCATAAAAAGGCGGTCAAAAACATTTGTTGCAAATAAAAAAAAAAAAAAAAGGATTCCAAGACAGTGGACGACATGCCGATACCGATATTTGTCTGTCTATTTGGAGCTCACAGTCACAATACTCGCTCGGCATTTACTGCTCACACTGCTCACAGATCTAGTCTGTGAGTTGTTGTGGGCTGAGTCACTTAAATGTATTTGTTAATACTGTTGGAGAAATGTTTAGGTACAAATCAGAATGCATTTGTAAATGCAGTATTTACACAACAAAATAATAATACTAAATCAAATAAATAAATGAAATTGTTAAAGTCATTGTTTAGAAAACGACCGATGCATCGATGGCCATTAAATGCATATTTTAAGGTTTAAAGGAGGCTTAAGCACTTATAAAAAACTACCTAGTATATTGTAAAGTTTAAATTGACATAATTTTTTATTTTTATTGTGTTAACATTACAATGCTCTGAACATCTGCATGTAATAAGTAATCGTCTTCGGTTGAGACCCGAAGTATAATTAAGAATCAAACGAACTTACCTTGTGAAGTTTGATTCCAATTATGCGAGGGTCTCAACCGAAGACGATTACGTCAACCCATCCCTCCCAACCCAAAAAATAAAATAAAAAATTGTGGAGGACAACACAAAATTCTCTGAAATAATGACGTCTCGTGACGCGGGGTTGCCAGTGCAGGGAACGGAAATAAGATATTTCTTTTTAGGATATATCTAAAAGTGTGAAGAAGATAGCACCATCTCATGTACTGCTGCATGTAATAAGTAATCGTCTTCGGTTGAGACCCTCGCATAATTGGAATCAAACTTCACAAGGTAAGTTCGTTTGATTCTTAATTATCTTGACAAAAATTCCACCAACTTTTAAATGTTACCTCATACTGTTTTAAAGTATTGCTTGAAATTGAAGCTAGCATACTGTCTAATGATATTGTGGGGACTGATTGTCTTTTCATAGCTTGCCGGAAAAGATTCCGGCCACCAGGATAAGTTGATGGTGTAAGGGATGGCTGGTTCTGTAAGGAGAGAAAAGAAGATCTTTATCGGGGCCAAAGAATAATAGCTCGGATTTAAGCATTTCCTGCATTATAGGGAACCATGGCTGCGAGGGCCAGTATGGCATGACCATGATCCCTGTAGCTTGTTCATGTTTTATTTTTTGTAAACTTTTTAAAATTAAACTGAATGGTGGGAATGCATAAAAAAAATAATTAAACCATCTAACAGTGAATGCGTCAATATTTGATGCATCTGGATCCGGTTTCCAAGATATATAAGTAGGACATTTAGCGTTGACACGAGACGCAAAAAGGTCTATGTCTGGCATACCAAATGTGTTTTTTATATCAAGAAAAACTTTATTATTTAATTCCCACTCAGTATCTATAGTGGTTTTCCGATTTGATTCTATATCAGCTTCTACGTTTTCTGAAGATTTTATATAGGATGCAAAGAGTTCTAACTTTCTTTCCTCACACCATTCCCAAATACTTCTAGCAAGGTTATTCAGATGTGGAAACTGGATTCCACCCATACGGTTAATGTAAGAAATCGCAGTTTTGTTATCTACTCTTAATAAAATATATAGCTCATTTTTGTCCTTAACAAATGTTTTTAATGCTAAGAAAATGGCCAACAATTCTAAATAGTTAATATGAAATTTAAGTTCATATTCTTTCCATGCCCCATTAATATGATTTTTATTACAGACAGCACCCCAGCCAGTGCGAGATGCATCAGTATAAATTTCAAGATCAAAGTTATGAGTTTGAATTGATTTAAATGCTAACAATATGTTGTTTGCCCACCATTTGAGATCTGTCTTTGTATCTGGGTGTAAGTTCATAATACTATCATAGTTATTATTATACTTAAGTAAAGAAAGGTATTTGTGTCGTTCTAAGTATTTAGTGTATACCCACCTACATTGAATAGCAGGGCAGGCTGAAACCAACATGCCCATTAACTGAGCTAGATCTCGAATTACACAATGGGAAAGTTTAAGGAATTTATCAACTGCTTTTTTAATGTGTTGTCTTTTTTCTTTTGGTAATTCCATTGCCATGTTTCTTTTATTAAAAATAAAACCCAGAAAGGTACAAGACTTAGAGGGCTCCAAAGAACTTTTTTCAAAATTGATGACAAACCCTAAACATTCTAAAATTGTATCAAAGTTTGTCTGACATTATCAAGGCATGACTGGTAATCAGATCCTAGACAGAGTATATCGTCAAGATACACTATGTTTTTATACCCTTTTTCTCGTAAGTATGAGACAATTACTCGCATAATTTTTGTGAAAATGTAAGGAGCTGAGGAAAGACCATAAGGTAATGAATTAAATTCATACAACTTATTAAATTGAAAGCGGAGATACTTTCTATCTTCAGGTTTGATTGACAATAGTAAATAAGATTCTTTGAGATCAATTTTTGCTAAAAAACAATTTTGGGTAATCATTGCTGCAGCTGTTCTGTGGTCCTCCATTTTAAAATGAGGCGTTAAAACAAATTTATTTAGTGTTTTCAAATTTAAAATAAATCGTTTGTTACCATTAGGTTTTGGTATCAAAAAGATTGAAGATACAAATTGGTTTGGAGTAGGTTCACAGACTGTAATGGCCCCTAATTTAAGAAGCTTTTTAATAGCAGTTTCCATATCATGTTTTTCAAGGATTGAATTAGGTTGGTATGGCTTTGGTGCAGACCTTTGAAATGGTGGTGCTACAAACGGTATAGAATAACCTCTGATATGCTGTATGATTGATACATCTTTAGAAATTTTTTCCCAACAATTTAAAAAAGTGGATAATCTACCACCGTGACATACCTTCATTTCTGAGCAGACGGTTTCATTTCCGGTTTGGTTTTCCTCATTTGATGATGAGGAGGTGGCTTGTAGGGAGGGTTCCGACCTGTTGCTGAACGTTTCTGCCCGCTCCGATTGTAAGGCTTTGGAGCTTGTTACCGAGGCGGGCCCCTGTAGTTTCCCGAGCTGCTGTAGTTCCCAGGATTCCTGTTTGCAGGTGTCTTGAAACTGTCTGACTTTTTTATTGTTTGTCCACTTTTTTGGGCATTTTTCATTGCCCTAATTTTTTCAGATAAGTTACCACCATACAAATACTCATCTCTTTCCACATCTTTTATTATTTCTATGAACTTTTTGTCCAGCATGGGTGTGATTAATCTTTTCCGACTAATAGTCTGACGACAGTGTAGGTCCGTTAAAATTTTTGAAGCTTCGCTTAAAGTTTTTATAGTTGTTAATCTATCCCTAGTGTTGGTAACTAACAGAGACAATGCTTTGTTGAGGGCTGTTATGCCTTGCCCCAGCTGTTGCTGTTCCATTTCAATTTTTATATCTCGGTTTTTTATATTATCCGAGATAGTAGCAACTATTTCCGGATTCAACCTGGGTGCTTGCAACATTTGGCAATTTTCAGGGATTAAATAATCCCTAAGAAGGGTTTCCATCGAGTCTTTATCCAAGCCATTCCTTAAAATGGTGTTACAGCGTTTTGCTAAGTCTGTATTAATGTTAGGGCCAAACTTGGGTTTTTCTAGAACTAGGTCTCCAAGAGCTTGCAGTGTTTCAATGTCTAATGTTGGCTCTTCATGGTTAAATTCGGCTGATGCCGTATTGGGGATAGCCGATTGTGAGTCTGGGTCCAACTCCAACTGTATATCAACTTCAGCTTGACCCTGTGCACTAGCATTTGGTGCCATGTTCTCCTTTTCAGAGACATTTTCACATATGCTGCGATCATACCGTTCCTCCCTCCTTTTTCTGGGCGTCAAATCTAAATCTGAAAGATGCGATTGACGTATTTTAGTTAAACGGTTATTTACCGTCGTAATGCCTCACTGACATTCAATCATGTGTGTACATCTCGTATACACTCTCGTATAAACGTTAAGGTTTGGTTGCCTAGTAGCGTCAAGAAACTACATGGTAAATATATATCGAGAACGAAGCACTGTAATATAATTGCTTTGCGACTAAGCAGTCGAAATCGGTAGATCCTGATCACCGATAAAAAGTGTTCGGGTATATTGTATCTATTTATATTTGTTTATTGAATTATCTACTCGTATTAAAATGAAAGTGAAATATTGTATTTTTTGGTTTTAGATTTGCTTCTAGAAGTTTACCAAAATTAGTTTTCTATAGAACTTTAAATACAGTGTAGTAAAATATTAGTTGAAGAGCGACTTTCTCCCGGTACAGGTTATTGTTTTAACTTATATGGAGGGAGATTCCACTGTATTTGCTATAACCTGTATTTTTGGTGAATAAAATATTTAGATTTTGATCTTATCTTATCTTAGTGATTTGATAGATTAAGATTAAATAGAGGTAATATTGTAATCAAGTTAGTTGGTGATACAGCTTGTTCTAAGTCAGCTTAACTTGCTACCATATTAGTTATAATAGAAATGGTACGAGATAACATATAGTTGTGTTCCCACAGTTAGAGATAAGAAAGCTGGGTCTTCACCAGTTAAGGATATCGGGTATTCTTTTCACTTCACTCTTGTGTCGTGATAGTATGTTTGTATGTATGTACATAAATATTAATCATGACTATTATCCCCGAAGGGTTAGTCAGAGACTAGGCAATGAGAACCGCAAAAGCAGTCCGCTACCATAGTCCACTTTTCACCAAATAGCGACAACACATGTGCTCAGCGTGACAGGTGGTGAGCCCATCGCCGCTGTTGGCTGTTGGTAGTATGTGCAGTCTTTAGTCCTTTAGGAAAAAGTTGGGGCGGCAGTATTCTATTTTTTACGACCTCCTTGGTGGGCTAACCACCTTTCACGCTGAGAACATGTGCAGTCGCAATTTGGTGAAAAGTGGACTATGGCGGTGTACTGCTTTTGCTATCCTCATTGCCTACTCTCTGACTAACCCTTCGGGGATAATAGTCTTGATTATATGTGAGTAACCTATAATGTACCGACTCCTAAATTGTACCACCTTCAAATTTCCTACTAAACGGTGCCATTATTGTACACTGGCAACACAGAACGATGCGACTACGGCGCCACTGCGCCATTTTGTTTTTCATAAGACAGATGACACGAGAGTGAGAAAGAAAAACGTTTTTTTTGTGATTTGATGTATTTCTCCGTCTATTGTCTAAGAAGGTAGCTTAACAAAAGTGGTCCAATATAGGTTACTCTCCAAAACCCTTAATTTTCATTCGTTTAAATGAAATTAAGGGTGAGTTCCACCAATGAAACTGAACAACTTTCCGAAAGAAACTATGTGCAAAAATGACAAAAAAATTCAACCTCCGAATACAAAACTGTCCGATCATGTCATTTTTGCACATTGGTTTTTTGGGGAAAGTTGTTCAGTTTCATGGGTGGAACTCACCCTTAATTTGATTAAAACGAATAAAAATTAAGGGTGTTATATGCATTTTTTCCGTTGCCAGGGCGACAGCGGCGGCGGCGCCGTGTGGGGAGGCGAAGTCCTAGGGCTGTCGTCTTTCGGGTTCGGCTGTGGCCGCGACATACCCGGCGTGTACATTGACTTAACCGGGAACAGTATTCGGGACTGGGTGCACAGGTACACTGGCGTTTAGTGAGGATCAATCACTACAGCTCTGTAGGAGTTTTTTTTAAATTTTATTTAATTTTTAATAAGAACATGTTAAATTATTTAATTACATTAATTATAAACAGCATGTTATTTTGAGGTTTAAGCGAGCACTACACATTGAAATGAAACACTTTTTTACGAATTAACTCGCGTTTAATTTACTATTTACATAGTTTTTATATTATCCTGACTCCCTGTGACCACGGACCCTGTAAAGGGTTCGAAACGTCAGGATAATATAAAAAAACTATGTAAATAGTAAATTAAACGCGAGTTAATCCGTAAAAAAGTGTTTCATTTAAGTATGTTCAGTATGTTATTCCATACATTCAGGACAATAGCATTTACAGATTTTTATTGAACAACTAAATTATAATTTCAGAATTTCAGAGTTGAAAAACTTCAAACTTCAACCGACTAATCCTTTGAGGATATTGCCGTGATTATATGTATGTATATGTTACCGGCAATCTGTACAATCCGGTATTCTATACAATACCTAGGCAATGTATAGAATACCTAAAACGTGTAGGTAATGTATGAAAAAAATATTTATTTTATACTTTGCCTAGGTATTCTATACAATACCGAATGCACATCCAGTAATGTGTGTAAAGGCAGTAGACCTACTTATTATTTTTACAGATATGTTTTGTTCCTTCAGTTTTTTATACTTGTTACGTACCTACCTACTACTACTACCTACATGAAAGAAAATTATTTTTAGTTGCACTTTATTTTTAAAGTGATTTTACTGTAGTAACAGAAAGATACTACTCGGGTGCTTTTTTGAAGAGCATCTAAAATAATAATTTATTGATTATTTAAATGTTTATTATGACTAAAATGTTTTTATGTCTTTAATGTCTAATATTTTCTTGCATAGAACTAATAATAAAAAATAAAGATTATTTTTAAGGAGCACCCTAATTGTTAATTTTATTAAAGTGGTTTTTAACTTATCATTTTGTAATTTTATAGGTAGGCTGATTAACATTGATAAATATAGACAAAAATCTATTTATTTTACACAATGCATGTGGACCAGCAGGTACGCTATATAATCCCTAGGAATTTTATACATTACTTAGGTAAAGTATATAATGAACAATAATATGCTTAATATTTCATACTTTGCCGCCCCCGGTAATATACACATTGCCTAGGTATTGTATAGAATACTGAATTATCAGATTGCCGGTAACATTATGCACCCTTAATTTTTATTCATCAAAAAAAAATTAAGAGTGAGTTCCACCAATCAAACTGAACAACTTTCCTCAAGAAACCTCCAAAAGAAACACGTGTTTCCCTCCACTTTCTCTCCCGGGTTATTTAAGCGGGGCGTGAAAAAGCATTTATGCAGGCCGCCATAGTGGGAGCGTTCGGCATTGCGTGGTAGCGCTGTGATGAACGCTTTCGCTTCTTTTGCTTCACTGGCTGCTTTTCATCAGGCAGAGTGAGGCCATTATGGTGTGTTACAATAAAAAAAAAAACCTATGTGCAAACTTGACAATAAAATTTCGACCTCCCATAGAAAACAGTCTGATCAGCTGACGACAATAGTATAGAGGTCGAATTTTTTTTGTTATTTTTGCACATAGGTTTCTTGGGGAAAGTTGTTCAGTTTCTTTGGTAAATAAAATTATATCTAACAATAAGAACGGTGACCAACAGCTTATCGTAAAGCTTCTGAAGTTAATAGAAATTCGAGATATTTTAATTTAATAAAGGTTTAATCGCTTATCCCGTATCCGTTATAAAATCAGTGGCGGGGAGACAGCCGTGGTGGACTCCAGAGGTGGCTCAGATTAGAAAAGAGACACGACAGGCGTTCAATGAAGCGAAGGCGAAGAACGACTTTAGCAATTACAATAAGTCTTTAACTCGCTACAGCAGTGCGGTTCGTAAAGCAAAAAGATCGGCTTGGAGGAAACATTGTGAACAGATACAATCTGTTCCTGAAGCAATGAGACTAACCAAGGCAATCTCTACAACAAAGGCGATTCCACTGTCTACAGTAATGAGGGCAAATGGAACTCGAACAGGAAATGGTGAGAATACACTGAAGATCATGTTTGATACCCACTTCCCTGGATCAAGCATTATTTAAGACGAACATGATCCAATCAGCTGGAAGGAGCAGCAAGTTAAGACTTCCAAGTATGATTGGATAATAGCTAAAAAGGTGGTGGATGAATCTAAGGTTAAATGGGCACTGGAGAGCTTTCAACCATATAAAGCACCAGGACCTGACAATATTTACCCCATCCTACTACAACAGGGCGCTTCCATTCTGGGCCCCCATCTCTGCAGATTGTATAAAGCCTGCATTGCATTTGGTTATATACCCAGAACATCGAGACGTGTTAAGGTAATATACATACCAAAACCGGGTAAACCAGATTATGAAGAACCCAAAGCTTTTAGACCAATAAGTCTCCAATCTTTTCTTCTTAAAACCTTGGAAAAGATGGTAGACAAATTTATCAGAGCGGGACCGTTAAAAAAATTCCCACTTCACGGACTTCAATGCGCTTACCAGCCAGGGAAGTCAACAGAAACCGCTCTCCACCATGTGAGCCGAGCGGAATCAGCCTTGTAGAACAAAGAGATCTGCGTCTGCACATTCATAAACATTGAAGGTGCATTTGATAGCACAACCTTTGACTCAATCAATGTGGCAGCCAGAGATCATGGCGTGCCACAACCGATCTGCAAATGGATTGAATGCATGTTAAAGGGTAGAATAATCTACTCAGAACTGCTTGGGGACACTTTACTCGCTCAAACAACTAGAGGGTGCCCGCAATGGGGGGTCCTTTCTCCTCTGCTATGGAGCCTTGTAGTTGATTCAATCATAGCAAAACTGAACCAAGAACCACTATATACGGTTGTTTATGCGGATGACCTGGTCATCACAGTCAGTGGAAAGTTTCCCTCCACGGTATCGGAGCTAATGCAACGTGCTCTATGTTTGCAGGAGGATTGGTGTAATACCAATCATCTATCCGTAAACCCGGGGAAAACAACCGCTATCTCTTTCACTAGGATGAAAAACCTCACGAAATTGGGAAGCCTAAAACTTTACGGCTCCCAGCTTCCCTGGACCAGAGAAGTGAAATATCTAGGCATAACACTGGATAAGGAACTTACCTGGAAACAGCACATGGACACGACCGTTACCAAGGCCTATAGGGTCTTTTTATGTGTCGGTCCACCTATGACAAAACGTGGGGCTTAACCCCAAAATCATAAGGTGGATCTACATGATGATGGTGCGGCCGATCCTTACATATGGCAGCATCGTCTGGTGGCCCAGGACCAGGTTGAAAATCTGTAAGAAAGAATGCTTTAAGCAAACTTCAGAGGACAGCATGCATGGCGATTACTGGGGCATTCAGAACCACACCGACGGCAGCTCTGGAGGTCCTTACGGACCTTCCACCCCTGCACAGTGTCATAGCAACAGAGGCAAAGAAAGCGCTACATAGACTTAAGGTGGCCGGGCTGTGGGACGCATCTAAGCCACTGACCAGACATACAAAATGGGAACCTAATGATTGCCTTGATAGGATCATGGAAATGGGGTGTGACAAAATATCCCCCCAGTACATATTCGAAAAGAAATTCAGTATATATGTCCCAACTAGGGATGAATGGAGACAAGGACCACCGTCTCCAGAGAAGAACAGCCTAATCTGGTACACCGATGGATCCAAAATGGAGTCGGGTACTGGAGCAGGTATCTTTAGCAATGACTTCGAACATAGTCGAAGCATGGGAAAGTTTGCAACTGTATACCAGGCCGAAATTTTTGCAATTCTCCTATGCGCAAAAAAGAATTTAGAACTCGCCCCTAGAAAGAGAAACATATTCATCCTGAGTGACAGCCAAGCAGCACTCAAGTCACTTATATCGCCCCGTATCGACTCCAACCTTGTACTTGAAACCACAAAAGCTTTAAACAAGCTAGGTGGACACAACAGGGTGAGATTGATCTGGGTACCAGGCCACATGGGAATCCATGGCAATGAAATGGCTGATGCACTTGCCAGGGAGGGCTCAGATACCCCATTTATTGGTCCTGAGCCGTTTGTTGCACTGGCACCGAGCACCATCAACAAGGCCTTTAAGGACCAAATCCAAAACAGGCATAAAACCGAATGGGAAAAGCTACCCGGCATGAAACACTCAACATCCTTCATAGGTGGAGACGCCCTAGGTCGGAGTAAAATCATATGCGGAGGTAGCAAAAGGCAGGCACGAACAATCATCGGAGCCCTGACCGGGCACTATGCCACAAAACAAATGCTCCATAGAATGCAACTAGCAACAGACAGCTTGTGCAGGGCATGTGGGGAGAAAACGGAGTCCATGCAACACCTACTGTGTGACTGTGACTCCCTTGCTAGGAAAAGATTGAGTCTCTTGGGATTCGCCTACCCGAAACCAGAAGACTTTAGGCTCTTCGCCCTCAAAGACATTGCCAAACTTATGGCAGTCATTTTGGGTTGCACAAAAGATCCCAATGGGTCGACGTGCCTCTGCAGGCCTTAATAAGATAAGACAAGATAAGATCCCGTATCCAGCATTACGAAAGTTGCTTTACTTACACGATCTTAACGAACATGCCAGCCAATTTGCTGTTGGCATTTAAATTAGGTCTACCTACCATCTTCTAAAAACAAACGAAACCACATTTTTTTAAATACTTACTATAATTAGTGTTAAAATTGGTCAATAACATAAACCATAACAGGAATAGCAGTGTAAAAGATAACCATCTCCACACAAATATGGGAGCGCTAATAGTCTCTAACGGTCACCCTTCCAAAAACCAACTACTCTGTACCACGCTTAGTTATCACGATCATCGCACCGTGCCACGCCGAGAGATTAGGTCATCCGCTAGCTATTGCAATGTCTATGTGATGCACTATCGACTAACTACCGTTATAGTATATGAGCGGGTATCGATTTTGCTTGTTAGCCGGGGTCGCGGCTTCGATTCCGACGCGCGACCAACGGCCAATGCGTCGTTGACGAATTTCATTATTGATATTACTTGCATTTTGCCCGTGGCTACGCTTGCAATGGCATTTTTTCTCCTTTTTTACAGCATCATAGAAGGAAACTTTCTTTCTACTTCTGAAGTATAACAACTAAATGATGTATTAGATATATTATTTAATTATTTCATTTATTTCGTTGGTAGATGAACAAGTATAAGCTTACTATTAGACATTATAAAAGCTTAGGTAAGCAGAGATATATACTATGTATTTACAAAAAATAAGGTTAAAAAATATACACTTAATTAACTTTCTACGCTTATCAATGTCTAGGCCAAGTTAAGCTTCTTTTGAAACTTGTCTATATGGTTAAAACCAGATAACGGTTAAACATACATAAACTTAGAAAAACATAGAAAACAAGAAAACCTGAAATCAATCTAGAACTACTGTTTTTTTCTAAATTGGATGGGAATTGAAACGGGGACCTCTGAGATGGCGCGACCACCCTGAAGCTACAGCTCTCTCATGCCGATATGCTCTGTAATTTTACTGTATAAAACCGGAACGCAGCAATATAAAACAATGCTGCTTAATGGCAGAAATTGGTAATAAGGTGTCGCCATTAAGTCTGTTTCTAAGCAGAATCCTACAATTGGATGTAAAGTTAGAACAACAATATGGTAACAATATTGCAAAATCATTGGGAAAGGTCAGACGTATAGGTCTAGTATAAACGGAGCTATGCGCCAAAGGAAACTGTATAGTCACCCGAGCTCTGCTTGCTCTAGCACTGTCACGTCTGACGTGAGGTCCACTGTACCTGTCTACATTACGGAACTGGAACTGTAAATATCCATTCCAGTACAGATACAGACAAACGAATGTGTTATTATGTTTTTATTGCAACATTGTCTCATCCAACCTCTAAGAATTTACTTCCTAAGAGACATTCATGAAAATATTTTAAACGTTCAGTTAAGTGCTATAAAGATTCGGTATACTTATTCGGTTTTGATTTCCAACTGATATAGTCATTTTTTTAACATTTCGGTATCTTAGTATCTCTTTGATGTTTTAAAATTATCAATTTATAAAATAACTAAAGCACGTATCGTTGATGAAAGTTATATCTCATACAACCATCATTCTATCCTACAAGCGTTTATCACATTTGTCTAGGCGCTCAAATCATGCATTCAAAGAGATATTCACGCCCAAATGAAATAGTTTCCAAAAAAATATAGAGAAATAAAAATTTCGACAAAAAACACGTACACATATCAGGAGAAACCAATATCGCTAAAAGCACTATCCGAGCAATCAGACGCGTATTAAAAGTGAACGACGTAAATGGTGAAGCGAAAAATCCACGCGAAAATTTCATTTTTCAAACCCCCATTCCCCTTAACACCCACTTCCCATAACCACCCCCTTTATATAAAATGGGAGAGGTGGTACGTATATTCACTTAATTTATATTATAGTTTTACAAACGTGTGCGTGAAATGCGTATACTAGTAGTTATATAAGTGCTTATAAGTGTGTGTTTATTTTATCAACACAGCCCGTGTATTGACGTGGGGTGCACCCCCCTAAAAGGGGTGATGACGATGATGCGAGTCTGCGCAATGACAGAAAGGGACGGAAACAAAAAGTCTAGGTACGCTATAGTCTAGAATGCCACCCCCTAGGATGACTATAGCATGCCTACAGACTGCACTATTCGCCGCGTTGTATTGGGCAGGCTTGTAAATTTTGTAAAACGTGCGACGAGTAATGATTTCGATATAAATGAAGCGATATAAATGTATGAATGGTTGGCGGAACTGTATATGTTGAGTTTACATGGTGTCTGTTATACATACATTGATTTTATGTGTGATACATTATATTTTATTATTTGAGAGGATTTATTAAGGTTTACGCGTTTCGGTTTCCCATACAAACTTCCAAGTCGAAATTTTTAAAAACCATTAAGCCATTTTCAATGAAACTTTGCAAGCTAAAGTAACATACAGATATCTAAATAGTTTGTTGAAAACATTTTTACAAAACGTTTAAATGACTGAGTTAATGCGATTTTAAACTTTCTATGGTGGACTTTAAATCGCAATAATTGAGCTAAATAAACCTTTTTTTAAAATGTTTTCAACAAACTATTTAGAACCCTGTATTTGGCTTTAGCATGCAAAGTTTAATTAAAATTGGCTCATTGGTTTTTAAAAATTTCAACTTGGAAATTTGTATGGGAAACCGAAATGCGTTAACCCTCTTAAGCAAGTTTTGCAATATCGGGTTCATGGGTAGGTGACCTAATCAAAGAAATATCGAAGTTTTTCCATGAAAAGCATCTCCGCTTAAGCCGTTGGTCCCAGTTGCAAAATGGCAGTCGTTAAAACCCACCAAGCAGCAGCGTTGGTCCATTGTGGTGGGGTGTCCCCAATGTCCCCAAGTGCTGGTGGCCATATGGAAAGGATTAAGCCCAGCAGTGTGACGTTTATAGGCTGTAATGATAATTATTTACACCTCTCAAACCCCAAGTGGTCGCATGTGACCGCACCTACAAAAACACACTTGACTTTGTACCGTGTTTTCATAGACTTACAGACTACTTTATAATAAACAAGTTTGGTTATTTCAGTTCTGTAGTTCATCTTAGGTATTGTTGTCGCAAAATATCGCTAAGTCTATGCTCGATTCAGTCAAATTTGACGTTGAACGTTAGTGTCAAAAAAATCCAAGTGTGAGGGGTAAAGCTCTTCACACGAGCTTTTTGAATTTTTCTGAAGTTCTCTGAACTTTCATTCACTGAGAATTATCACAGATGTGGTCCACAAACATAATAAAAAAAAATTAATAAAAAGAAAGAAAAAACATTTATTGACTTCACAACATCAGTGTCGCGTAGCGGTGAAAGAATAACCCCCTCTCGTCTCTTGGTTGTCGTAAAAGGTGACTAACGGACTAAACACAGCACATACCTCCAACAGCATAGAGCGGCGATGGCTCACCACCGGTCACGCTGAGCACATGTGCAGTACTATTAAGTGAAAAGTGGACAATGGCAGAGGACTGCATGCTTTTGCGGTCCTTATTGCCTAGTTTCTGACTAAGTCTTCGGGAATAATAATCGTGACTATATGCAATAACAGAAATAATAACATAATAAAGATAAAGTACAAAATTAACAAGACCACAAAGACAACTTTATAAAAAAAAGAAAAATATGTATAATAGAGCTGGTCATCATTATCAAGGTCATCAATACATTTTGAATTGAATCTGGATAGTCCAGACATGTGCCCGGCAGTGGGCACTTGGAAGATTGAGCCGTAACCCACCACGCTGGCCCAGTGCCTGTTGGTCAGTTTCAACGACTGCTATCTTAAAACCACAACCGATTAGAACCGATTAGAGAGAGAAAAATGTATGACCTCCTTTGATGTCATAGGAGTTTCTTGGCAGGTTCTTCTCAGTCGAAGGCTCTTCCAAAATCTGAACTAGTGGTAGATTAGTTAGGTAGGTAGATTAGGTAGCTAGGTAGGTAGTTTAGTTATTTGATAAGATTTAACTACTGTTAGTTAACTGTAAAGGCTTTTATTTAATAAAGCATTTGATTTTGACTTTGATTGTCATGTGCTTACCACAAAATGGCGGATACGTTAGTACAAAATGCCGCAAATAAATTATGTTTCAAGAGAGTTCATCATCAATTAGGCTTTATATACTCGCTGATGGGCTTACCTTCCCACATGAAGACAGAGGGAGACAGTAAGTTAAATTTTATTAAAAAAAATTAAAATATTTTATTTCAGACTATATATCTATGTGTGTGTGTGTGTGTGTTTGATTCAGACAACCCTCCTGGATCTATCAGGTCATGTTTGTCCTGCTGCTGTGATACGCAGCGTTAAGTCTTAATTGCTAATTAACTTATATTCTAAGTACTTACCGACTGAGCCGGTGTTCAGCTCCCATCGCGACCCAAGGGTCGCGATGGGAGCCTTCCTCTATCCTTGGATAGAGGAAGGAGGGAAACAGGAGGATCGCAGCCGCAGCCGGCGTGTGTGTCTTTGCTGAAGCAAATCGACCACAAGCATTCTGCCGGTTTTCAGCAGTGTAAGTAACATTTTTTCTTAGAAAGTATGTTAGTTGGTTACTGTGGACAATTATTATTTTAATACAAAATTGTTTTATTCGAAGATTATTTTACATATTTATACATTCATTACAAACTTACAAATTAAAATAAATATACTTAACATAAAAATACTTTAAAAAACAAAAGCTACAACAACAAAAAAAACATTTACATAATTTAAGATATTTTTATTTAAATGATAAGAAAAAATTTGGTATTCAACGACCAACCCGCATTAGCCCAGCTTACTTCCTTATCTTCCCAGGTGATGGATAACATCCATTAAGAAAGCCTGTGCCCAACGGTGGGACGTTACGAGGAAACTAAGAGGAAGTGTCATACAAAATTCTCATACAAAACACACAAAAACGAAGTTTTGTAGTCCCGTAGTAGTGTTTCCTCCTTCAGAACTGGACCAATTTTTATCACTTTTTCAGCATCGGTTAAAGGAAGAGATTTACTATGTCTGCATGTTTAATTTTTTTTAATCCGATTAATTTATTTTTCTGAAGACGCTTTAAAACGGAGTGATTTCGCTAAATTTTGAAGGCTCCTGGTTGTAAAATAAACGACTTAATGCAAAAAATTTAAACATACAGACGTAGAAAATCTCTTTCTTTAACCGATGCTGAAAAAACATAAAAATTGGTCCTGTTCAGAGGGAGGAAACAGGTGATTACAAAACGTCGTTTTTCTGTGTTTCGTATGAGAATTTTGCATGACACTTAAACGTAGTGTTTCATCTTAAGGGGAGGGCTTTCGCCATTCGAGGGCGTCTTTATCGCTTTCTAGAGGCTACGACGGTAAGGGACGGGTATAACAGCGAAGCAGCACAAATAGGCGCGTTTTATATTTAAAAAAATTAATAAACGTAATTAAAAAATACGATCTCTTATAATACCTCAAGTTATCTATGAACTTCATTTTCGTAAATGAATCATAATATGAAATCACTTATTTTAAGAATAAAACTTAGAAAAGAAGATAAAATTACACAAAAATAATATGTAACTTTGTGAATTTATTCAATGGAGGATTCTTTATCATATCGTGTTTCCATCTAAATGAAGCCTCAACAATATTTCATAATTTTCGCAGATTTTAATTTTACCTTTTTATTACTTCAAAAATTAATTCTAAGAACGTGTTATGTAATAATAATAATAATAATAATAATAATCTTTATTGGAAAACTTGACAATATTTACAATAAAAACGTGGAAACGCCAAAGCCTGAGGTAGTATTAACTGAGCTACAGGCCTCGGAACTCCCAAAAAATAGTACAAAGTGGTTGTATGACGTACATCTATTATGGCTACGTTACAATTAATATTATTTATTTCCATATTTAATACTTAATATAAAACAAAAATAAGAAAAAATATGTATAGTGTTTGTAAGTACGGATGTGTGTGTGTGTATGAGTGTGAGTGGGTGGGTGCGTGTGTGCGCATGAGTTTGAGTGTGGGTATGTAAGTGTGTCTGTGGATGTGTGAGTGCGAAAGCTTATAATTATTATTGAATCCTTACAAAAAGATTTTCTGTCGCGTCATAGTCGAAAAGCTGCAATTTATCCCTTAGCATTTCCTTAAATTTATGGTTGCTGTATTTAATAACTATTTATACATCTTTAAAAAGCACATTGTACAGTTTAGGGCCATAGAAATCGTAACTTCTCATTGCAAACACAGTTCTGAATTTCGGTAATGGAACCTTGACTATTCGTTTGTCACTTATAGTAAGTGAGGGCACAGAGTATCGGTGATATCTACGTTGAGACTGATAAATAAATAACTTTCTAACCGAGAGCACATTACAAAAGTTGTAAAGCTCATTAGTGGGATATCGGAAAGGAAGTCCCATCATGACTTTTAAAATTGCACGCTGGGCGCGTTCTACTTCTAGTAAATAGGTCTTAGATGCAGCACCCCAGGCACAGATACAGTAAGACAAAACACTTTCAGCAAGAGACTTATATGTCAAGTTTAGAATATCGTTAGTAGCTACATCCCGCAAGCGTTTAAAAACATAAATTAACCTTCGTGTTCTATTTGCAACCGCTGTTATCTGTGGGCCCCAGTTAAGGTAGTCATCAATTAATACGCCTAAGTACTTGGTATTGTGCACTCGCGATAAGAGAGGACAGGAACAAGTTGAACAAGCTGCCGGATAAAGTGGCTCCCTGTTGCAGGGATATGTATGGATCTGTAATTTGAAATCACTTTTTGGTCCAGTACGGGCTGAGATGCTAAAACACATGTAGTTTGTCTTAGTTGTGTTAAGGCTAAGAAGATTATCTTCCAGCCAAGCTACAACCCTGCTCATACCTCTCTCCGCAAGATAACGCACACTATCCCAAGTAGATTCATGAAAGAGAAGCACTGTATCATCAGCAAACATAAAAGTTTCCGCACCCATAATACCTAGGTTACATAGCTGGTTTATGTAAATCAGAAAGAGTGTCGGACCAAGGGTACTGCCTTGCGGTACGCCGAATGTGCAACCAGCATCACCACTCATGTGTTCATTTATTCTGACCTTTTGTGACCTACCGGTTAGATAAGACTGGAACCATGCAAGAGGCACCCCTCTAACACCTTGACCTTCTAAACGTTTTATAAGAATGGGTATCGAGACTGTGTCAAATGCCTTTTGCAGGTCCAAGAAAATACCAAGGCACCTCTCGTTATTATCCAGATATGCTCGTATTAAAGACGTTAATTTAAGTACAGAATCCTCTGTGGACTTTCCTTTTCTAAAGCCAAATTGTCTTGAACTTAAGTAATTACATTTCTCTAAATATGTTATTAAACGATTGTTAACCAATTTCTCGACAATTTTGGATAGTGTTGGTATTAAAGAAATAGGCCTGTAATTTGTGGGAAGATCTTTTTGCCCAGCTTTGTATACTGGAGTAACAATAGCTCTTTTGAATACCTCGGGAAAGGTACCTGATTCGAAACTAAAATTAATCAAATGTGTAAGCGGTTCTAATATATATGGACAGGCAGTTTTAAGCACATCGGCCTTAATACTGTCCCACCCAGGCGAACAGTTTGATTTCAGTCCTAATATAAGTTCATGAACTTCTTCAGTGTTTGTAGGGAAAAGTAAAAATGATTCGGAGGGTGAGTCAACTGATCCTACTTTTAATGCTAAGGCGTCTTCCGTTGTTGCTAGTTTATTTAGAGTATTGTTTGCCAACTCTAGCCCTATTGATGTGAAATAGTCGTTAACGCTATCCAAGGAGTCAGTGACCGTTGATTTAGTATTTAAGAGCTCAACAGCATTTGTATTATTTTTCCTAGAATTGCACACATCCTTTATAAGTTCCCAAGTTTTTTTGGAGTTACCAGAATGTTTAAGAAATTGATTACGATAGAACTGCGCTTTAATGGTTTTGAATGTAAATATGTTAATTTTTCACTTACACCTGATACACTTACACTTACACCTTAAGCCTGATGATGATTCAACGGCAAGTAAATGAACTGTGTGCGTAGCTGTGTGCTGGTGCCTCGTTATTGCAAGAGTACTAACCATCTCATCTCTTGGGTGTCGTAAGTGACTAACGGTCCAAAGACTGCATATACATCCAATAGCAAAGAGCGGCAATGGCCACGCCACCTATCCCGCTGAACACATGTGCAGTTTTTATTCGGTGAAACATGAATTACGGCAGTGTACAGCTGTTGTGGTCCTCATTGCCCAGTCTCTGACCAACCCTTTAGGTAAAATTGTCGTGAGCGTCCGAATGTACTCGTACGTATGTAAACTAAACCTGTGTCCTACACGTAAAATCGCCGTGAATCGAATGCAGTGTCAACGTGACGTACACCGATCCTTAAGCTTACGTTACGAAGCTTTCATTCATACACCGATATCGCTGAACCGTCACACAAGATTTATATCTTCGAGCTTCGAGGATAAGGCACAAATTCGTCCAACGCGCCGGCGAGTGAGAATTTTAGCTAAAACTAGATCGTGCCTTAAAACGGGCTTTGAGTCCGGCGGTCCCCGAACGGACCTGTTGCTTCACGAAATTTTGCCAGAAAGCCTCACGTTCAAATCGGTACATTTGTTTAGTAAACATCTTGGTTGATGTTTACAAAACAAATAAGCGGTGTGGTCGCTATACCACTCACTTGAAGAATACTAGCAACCCCTCTTTTCGCTTGGGTGTCGTAAAAGGCGACTAACGGACTAAAGACTAAACATACAGCCAACAGCATAGAGCGGCGATAGGCTGACCACCTATTACGCAGAAAACATAATTATGCAGTTGTAATTTGGTTAAAAGAGGGCTATGGCAGTGGACTGCTTCAAGTCCTCATGGAATAGTCTCTGACTAACCCTTTAGGGATAATAGTCGTCAATCTATTTATTAAACTAAAATTAAATTAAATTAATTATTTATATTTATGTATGTACGGAAGTGTGCGTTCAGACATGTTGTGCCGGATTAATACATTTAATACTGGTCGTAGGTAGTGCCAACGGAGCTTGCCGTAGTATTTATTAATTTCTGATAATGTTTACATCGCTCGTCGTTTCCATAGGGCTTATGTGGATTTCGGGCGGTACGGTCGGCATATAAAAGAATTTTTTACATTTACAATGCTATAAAGATATAGGATAAAACGTTTACTAGAAATCCCATTCGAGCTTTCCTGAAATGAAATGAAATGAAATAGTTTATTTGCTATAAAAAATACGGTAGACAAATATTAGTTCTTATATATACATATATGAGACTGGTTGTTTTTCTAGTTAACATTTTATCCTTTGTCTGTACAGCCGGCCTAGCACGCGCAACACTAGAACTCTTCTCGACTCGTTTTCTCGTGTTTTATTCATTTATCTCTAATGCCTATCGACACTAAAGACACATTGGATGCGCTTAGAACTCTACATAATATGTCAAAAATAGATTTAATAGTAGTTTTTGCATAAACTGTGGTATTTTTGTCTACAAACATTAACATGACAACTTAAAATGATTTGTCGTCTCTCGTCCGCGACATATCTCCTGTTGCGCATGGATGCCGGCAGATGTCAGTAAAATCAGCCTATACTGTCTCACTGCTAGAGAAAGAACCTCATCACGTCCTCATTATTTTATTATCATAATTTTATCCGCCTTTGTGGTCTGGTGGTTACGCCACCAACCTAATATACTGGGTTCGATCCCTTAGTTTTTGTACTGGTTTTGGTTGGAGGTAAGGCTTGTTAAGTTCGCTTGGCTCGCTACCACCGTCTTCTCTAAACTCTTATCTTGTGTTATCTTATATAATCGTGTGTTCCAGTTTAGAGATAAGATATTCAGTTTATTTATTTAGTGAAAAGGTGCACCAACAACATACATTATGAAACATTAAACAAAACATTATACGAATTACATACATACATATAGTCACGAATATTATCCCCGAAGGGTTCGTCAGAGACTAGGCAATGAGGACCGCAAAAGCAGTCCTCTGCCATAGTCCACTTTTCACCAAATAGCGATGAGATGTGCTCAGCGTGACAGATGGTGAGCCTAATCACCGCTCTATGCTGTTAGATATATTTGCAGTTTTTAGTCCGTTAGTCGCCTTTTACGACACCTAATAAGGGAAGAGAGGGGGTGGTAGTATTCTTTCACCGCTACGCGACACCTTTGTTTATACTACGGCTAAATTCAATGAAGAATATTTGTAAACAAATTACGGTCATATCTTTGTGCAAAAATTAGAATGTCAATCAGCATTGTACTGTTTTTAAAAAAAATACAAGATTGTTGCCTGTTTTCTCGTGAATCTCGTCAGAGTGACACTAGTTGTTCACAAATATTTTGTTTTATCATGCCGTGATGCGCAGCGGTGAAAGTATACTACATACAACTTCCTCATCAACATCTTATCCATTTCTTTAGTTTTCATTAGTTTTTCATTAGTTTATATATTATTACTTATACATATACCTATAAGCAGTTCCTCAGTGGTTAAGGGATCCGGGTGAATCGCGAAGGACTTACCACCACTCACGCAGAGAACATGTGCAATAGTAATTTGGTGATACGTGGACTATATGAGTTGACTGCTTCTATGATCATCATTGCCTAGTTGTCTTGAGAGAGAGAGAAAGGGAGAGAGAGAGAGAGTGTGAGAGAGAGAGAGTGGAGACTGGGGTAGTTGCTGTTGCAATAAAACCATCTGTAGTTCCTCCTCTGTCGTCGCTACCGCGGCGCTTTCCAACTCGTTTAGTTAATAATGACATATATAAAATATAATTTCGCGAACGCCCCTGAGCCGAGGATTACGGACGCAATACCGGACAGACAGCGCCGAACAAATGAGTGCGTAAAACGCGAGTAACACATGCGTGCACTCGTATGCAATATCAAAAGTTGAACAGTTGACAGTTTGAGCTGTGTTATCCCGACGCGTGTGATATGCACTTCCATTTAATTTAATATGTATATATATACATATAATGACGACTATTATCCCCGAAGGGTTAGGCAGAGACTAGGCAATGACGACCGCAAAAGCAGTCCTCTGCCTTAGTCCACTTTTCACCAAATTAACCCACTTGTTCCTGAATAAACTTTTTTTCAGTAATTGATCTGAAACTTTGTAAACCTAATATTTATGTGATAAATAATTGCAGAAAAATATTAAAAAAAAAATCTGATTTCCAGAAAAGCTGGAAAATGCCGTGTCGTAAACGACACAGTAGGGGAATCTACTACTTTGATAACTTAGTATGTAGATTTCAATAGACTTTATTTCTATTACGAAATACTCAATAAAATTCAAAGAAAATATCAAAAATATTTTTATTTCTACTTTTTTAAAGAAAATCTACTTATTAGGAGTATGATAAGACTCAAAACATGTTTTTGGATGTAACGTGACATTACATTTTAGGCAATAGAAATTAGCACTTTTGTGGCAAACACCGCATCGCAGCCGACCCTCCCTGTACTTTACTAAATGTCCATTGTGACTATACCGCAATGCCCCAGAAACACTTTGTGACGGACGTCCACCTTTACTACTCTCAGCTTTCTTGTTCCTCTCTAGAAGATTTACAGCGACATTTCTCCGAAATTTCAGGTGATCCAACTGTCCGCCGTTTTGCTTGTACAATTGCCATGCATTATGCGTGGCCATATCAAGACAGTGACTGATAAGAGCAAAATACCATTTCTTACCACGAATGCTAGTCCTGTAAAGGCCAATGTTCTGATCGGAACGGTCCACGCCTCCCATATTCTCATTATAGGCCTTAATTATGGCAGGTTGGTCTACAAGTATGTACTTTTTCTGCTGCTGGGAAAATCGTTTAACTTTGTTGACAGGCTGTACCTTTACAGCATTCGAAGCGGCAGTGACAACGCTGTTATCATTCCACTTACAAACAATTATATTCTCTGCTCTAGTGGATTTATATTTATACGTACCACGTTCAGATTTCTGCAATTCTTTGTTGGGAGGCAAGGGACATTTCGACAATCGGTTCTCTCTTATTGTTCCGGTAGCTTTTAGACCGCGTTTACCAAGTTCGTGAATAAGTGGGATGGACGTAAAAAAATTGTCGAAAAAGAGATGGAAAGGTGCTTCAGAATCAATTTTTTTAAGTTCATCGGCGAACTGCAATACAACGCTGGCACCCAGGCCCAAACTTTTGTACTCACTTTGATTGCTGCCTTGTTGTCCCTGGTATGGTTGAAACCAAATAACATATCCTAGACGCGTTGCCCCCACCCAAAACTTATAACCCCATCTTATAGGCTTTCCACGAATGAACTGTTTACATGGATGCCCACCATAATAGGGTATCATGGCTTCATCAATGCTATGACATTCTTGAAATGGAGCAAACTTCAAAAAATTGGCATTCAATAAACGGAAAAGCGGTTCCAGTTTTGAAAATTTATCATTCATATTGAGCTGTGTATTGTCACAGCAATGAATATTAGACATAATAAAACTAAACCTGTCCCTTGACATGGCATTGATAATAATGGGCATACCGCAATCCGAAGTATTTTCCCAATACATGCTTCGCCTTGGCACCACCACGTAACCACTATAAAGTAAAATGGCCAAAAAGCATTTCATTTCACTGGTACTAACATTACCTTCTTTATTTTTTTGAGCAGCATATAAGTTCGTATATTTCACTAACATTTCTATTACTGCATCGTCAAACAGGCATCCAAAATAATCAATGGGATCCATACTATTGGCTGGACCATGCATGTTTTGCCACAAATTGTGTGTCGGTCGAATATCTCTTGAGCTCCATGTATAGGTATTTTTTTTCGAAGTTAATAGCCTTGGCACGCTCCCTGAAGTAGACGCAATCGGTTCTTCGGCTTGGGCAGGAGTAGAAGAATTTGTTTCTGGCTCTGGTGCTAAAGAGCCCATGGAAAAGCTTTCAGGATCAGAGTCGATGCGCCGCCGTTTGGAAAGCTGTTCTAAAGGCAAGTTGTCATCTTCGCTATCTTCAGAATCTTCCTGAATTTCAGCATGTGCCCTCAGTTGAGATCCCGGTAGATTTTGAAGGAATACAAAATCTTCATCTCCAGAGTCCTCGTCCGTAATTTCAGCATTACAATTTTCTGGAGGCATGATAGTTATGGAGTCAGGGACTTCTATCTCATCATTTTGCTCTAATTCCTCCACTATCTCATGCAAAGTGAGGGGCATTCGTAACTTCCTGTAGCAAAATAAAAAGTATTACTTATAATAGCACATTTCCCTACCGTGTCTTTTACGACACGTACAAAAAAAAACTAAACTACTGGCTGAATATGTTATAAAATAACTAATTTTTTTCAACTTGAGAAGTCTATAAGAATCAAGCTATCGTAATTATATCACATACAAACAAACAGATGTCAATAATAATATATCATCTTACCTTGAATAACTCATCGTAAAAATCTCAAAATTCGTCGTTAATCAGCACAAAAATAATTAACTGCAGCACGCTAACAACACTTGGTAACAACTAACCGAGACCTCGATAGCCAAGTGCGACGTAGAAAAAAAAGTTCAAGTACCCTCATATCTCTCAACATTTTTATAAAGTTGGTGTGTCGTTTACGATACGGTAGGGTTAAGTGGGTAATAGCGTCTGCTGCGTGTGCTTTAACTACATCAATAATAAATTGAATCATCATGACAGTCATTTTGATCTAAAAGTACCAGGGAGACATAAATGAAAAGAGGTAGATACTCGCGTTAGCGATCTCACTTACCTTAACTATCAGGAAAAAAGAAATGAACGAGTAGTAGTCGTTAGTTGCCATCAATCAATAAAAATAAACGTACGTTATTCGTTATCAATATTTTCTGATAGTTACTACTATCTCTTTCATCATTTTTTCCGTGGGTGCGCTTCGAGGAATGAAAAATTAATATTTTAATTATCTATTCTGAAGCGCACCCAACGGGTGCGCTTGGGGGAATAGTTTAGGTGCGCTTGGTCTGGGTGCGCTTCATATTGGGTGCGCTTCGAGGAATACCCCGTATGTGCAGTCTTTAGTCCGTTAGTCGCCTTTTACGACACCCAAGGGAAGAGAGTGGTGGTAGTATTCTTTTACCGCTACTACATAGGTACATACTCTGCACTCGCGAGAGCAATGAATCCGGGTCACTTAAAGAAACCACACCCGAGCGGTCTCGATGATGCACGAACAATGATGATGATGATGTTTTTCTAAATTGATTTCGGCGTTTGTTTTCTTTGTATAATAAGTAAGTGTATCCGTTATCTGAACAATAGCGCTGTGCTGGTAACTTCTCATTAATGGAGAAGTCACCAAATTTCTTTGTTGACTTCTCCATTAATGAGAAGTTACCAGTTGCCTGCGTGCGGCAACCGCGTCGCGTAGCGGTGAAAGAATACTACCACCCCCTCTCTACCCTTGGGTGTCGTAAATAACCTAGGTTGCCACCGGCAGCGGGGATAGACCCAAGCTATCGGTGGTTAGGACTGCAGAGTGAGGAACCTCCTCACAATACGTGCCGTGTCAAGGAGTACTGCCTTCTGTATCTGACCCTTGACCCAACCTTTTAGCGAGAGCCTCTCTAGATGTTGATCGAGGCTTTTAGCTACAAGGTTATATTATAATGGTTGAATCCACATCCCACATGGCGGCAACCTCGTGAGCCAAGTCAAGGTACCTACTTACTGAGCTTGTCCTTCTCGGCTTTCACGAGGTTCTCGTCATGAGGTATGGTGATATCAACCAATATTGCTCAGCGCTGAGATCGGATACATAATTAAAGATACCTATAATTTGTTGGAGTATTTTCGTAACATATACCTTTATTATTCATCAATTTGAGTGGTTGCGGGAATCGAATCTGAAACCTCAGTATTCGAGACCGGCGCATTCCAACATACCCGCAGTTGTACAGCAATTGTGCATACCTTTGGCAATACACAATCATCATAGTGACGTAACGGCTAGACCGTTCGTGTTGCGATCGTGATTCCTAAGCGACGTTTACTATTTCCGATTTCTGGATAGGTGACCAACATTTGACTTGTAATGTTTTTTTTCTAAAAGACCAGTACTTTGGCTCTTGAGATAAATGTTGTGTAAAATAAATGGATGTCGACTAACACTTTTGAAGTTTTTCATTTATAAACAGTGTTAGAAAGAATCATAGGGTGCGGTGCGCGGCTTCGAACCCCGCTAAGGATATTGAATACTTTTTAGACACATTTTAAAATATGATTAATTAATTGAATGGCGTATCAAACAACCGTGTCGCGTGGCGGTGAAAGAATACTACCACCCCCTCTCTTCCCTTGGGTGTCGTAAAAGGCGACTAAATACTGTGCACATACATCCAACAGCTTAGAGCGGCGATGGGCTCACCACCTGTCACCCTAAACACATCTGCAGTCTTTAGTTGGTGAAAAGTGGACTATGGTAGAGTAAGGTAATATAAATATCTTTATTATTGGTATAGGATAAAATGTTTACTAGAAAACAAAACAGTAACGTAATACCGCTAGCATGCAGCGTAAATTAAACTACTAGAAAAAATTCAAGGAGTCTTCTGGGGTCTCGGTAGCTGGTAAGAGCAGTGGGCCGGCAATCCAAATGTCATGGGTTCGAATCCCATTCGAGCTTTCCTGAGAGTGGTGGTTTTTTTCTAGTAAACATTTTATCCTTATATCAATATAGCATTGTGAATGCAAAAATTTCAATAACAAAGATATAAGTAAATATTTTTCTTATTGCCGCGATGACTTTATTTTTGATGATAAAGCATTTACCAAACAGTGGGACGGCATATAGGCTATCTACCTACTTTTCATATATTTTTATGTAATAAAGTTTATATTATTTGATACAGTTCACTAAACTTTTTGGTTATAAGTCAATCAACAGTTGATGTAGGTCAATTAACCCTACAATGACTAATTAAGGCATAACCGTCCGGTAACTCTACACGTCTTACCGGTTAATTTTGGCATGATACGCCAAATGAAAGGGTGTAAGGGTAGCTTATAACCTTTGCGATCAATACGGTAATTAAAATTTTTACAGTGTTTAAAATTTTACTTAAGTATATTTAAGCGTTAATAAAACGCTAAAATATAAAACTTTAATCTATAAACGCAGCTTTATCTTAACCGAATGTTCAAATATTTGTAAAAATATTTCTTTCGGATCTCAGAGGTGAAAACTTCTAAGATTTGATGAAGCAATGTTGACTAAAAACATAAGTATCAAGCACTGACAAATTTCGACGGTTGAAAGCCAGACCTCGGTAGCCAAGTGGTTAAGGCAGCCGCCCGGAATGCGGAAGGTGCGTGGTTCGATTCCCGCCTGAGGCTGTCGTCTTTTTTCAGTGTTTAAAATTTTACTTAAGTATATTTAGGCGTTAATAAAACGCTAAAATATACAACTTTAATACGGTAATTAATAAATTGGTCATTCGATTGGTCGAATATTGAATTGCAAATCTATACGTAAGTAATAGTGACACGAAGCTTACCCACAAAACAGAAAAAATCATCATTATTAGGAAATTATTTTTTTTTATCCAATACAAGTACGCACTTGGCCTTCATCTCACCTGATGGTAAGTGACGATAAGGCCGAAGGTGGAAGCGCGCTTCACCCGGAATCCTCAGTCACTGAGGAACTGGCTATCTTATCTCAAACTGTCGGAAAACAACGATGCTATTAACATTGACGACCTCCTTGGTCGAGTGGTTTGTACATCGGTTTTCATGGTGTCACCATCTCTGAGGTCCCAGGTTCGATCCCCGGTCGGGTCAATTCAGAAATTATTGTTTTTCTGAATTGTCTCGGGTCTGGGTGTTTTCTATGTATAATAAGTATGTATTTAAGTATTTTCAGTATGTTTATCCATTGTCTAGTAACCATAACGAATTTCATAATGAAACTTCTCTTGGGCTAGATAATTAGTGTAAGTGTTGAAAAGTTTATTATTTAGTTTAATATTATTATTATTATTTTTAACAATTTCATTGCTTACTGAGTCAACAAAGAAGCTTAGCTTTAGAGGAGCTCGATGGCGCAGCGGCTGAAGCTTCGGTTTGCAAACTTGCCAGTTAAGCAACTTTTACAAAGCTGGTTTACGGGATGGGTGATCAGAATAAAAACGTAAAACTGTTGGTCCCGGTGGTTATCGCAAGATGGCAGTCATTTTAATTTAGTAACCCGCAATGGGCTTATGTGGTGAGTTATGGCAAAATATCCCTATCTTATCTTACCTTATCTTATCTTAGTGGGGCCTGCAGAGGTCTCCCTCTCGCAGCAGCACGTCGTCGACTCATTAGGATCTTTTGTGCAACCCCGTCCTATCACTCTGTTTCCTTAGTGAAAATGACTGCCGTAAGTTTGGCAATGTCTTTTAGGGCGAAGAGCCTAAAATCTTCTGGTTTCGGGTAGACCGATCCCAGGAGACTCATTATTTTCCTAGCAAGGGAGTCACAGTCACACAGTAAGTGTTGCATGGACTCCGTTTTCTCCCCACATGCCATGCACAAGCTGTCTATTGTTAGTTGCATTCTATGGAGCATTTGTTTTATATCCCTACTAGCGGCCACTCGCGGTTTCACCCGCGTGGTTCCCGTTCCCGTTTGAATATCTGGATAAACAGCATTCTATGTGTTAATCCAGGTTATTAAGTATTTGTATGCCGAATTTCATCCAAATCCATTCAGTAGTTTTTACGTGAAAGAGTAACAAACATACACACTCACAACCTTTCGCATTTATAATATTAGTGTGATAGTGTGAGATAAGATGCTGTTGTCCAATTCGAAAGGCGTACGAAAAGTACGAAAGCTCGAAAAAGTTCGAAAACAGCAGTACGATTATAGATTGATGATGAAAGTATGAAAAGCACACGGCCCTTATGATGGTACTTGCCACCATGCCCATGGACGCGTGGCACAACAACCTGCCTTTCACAGAAAAGAACTCTCCTCAGTTCAGTGGTATCTTCCTAAGAAAGGAGGGATTCGAGAGCATCACGCGCGCAACGCATACACATGCTACAGCTCTAATGACTCTATGCCCTGAAATTTCACTTGATGTACCCTTCAAACCGAAACGCAGCAATGTGCTGCGTGGCGGCAGAAATAGGTATTACGGTGGTCGTTATGCAGTCAGATTCTGAAAAGAATACAATCACTGGCTGACAATCTGTTATCTAACGTCATTTTTTTCTGGAGAGATTCTGCTCTTGGCCTTTACAGCTTAACTAGCTAAAGCACAAAAGAGCTAGACAAAAAGTTTGGTCACCCATCCAAGGACCTGACTTGGCGAAAGATTCTGGCTTTTACTAGTTATAATGTCCCCGAGTAACTGTTCGGCTTAATTTTTTACGGCTCATTAAGACCACACACTGTATTTAAGCCCAAATAGAAGCTTTTACCATTTACAAGGCAAACATTATATACCCTCCTACATTGAACCCTATTCACTTGAAATAAGATTGAAAAGCAATAAAAAGTACTAAGCGATAAGCCCGTCAAAGTAATAAAAAAAAAATTACATGACAACATCAAACCCCCTTGCAGAGTGAAAAAGGAGAAAGACTGGAACGTTCCAAAAAGTTTTTACTAAAATTGGAAAATCCGTGAAACGAGAACCAAAGCTAGATACGATCGTCCAATCGAACGAACATGCTACAAATACTTACTACGAGTAGTGCAACCGTTCACATATAAAATCGATCACTACAAACACCGGTGTAAGCCTTGCTGGGCAGAAAAAAAAAATTTATCAAAGTGTTAATCCCGACATCATGTCCATCGTACTCCGCGAACGACCAATTTATAACACGTACACACAACTACAATAATGCGCCATTCGCGTTATCGATCTTCTATCAATAAAGCATCGCCCAAAATTAATAACAAATCACATAGTTTTATTCTAAGCATTCCTACAACATAATACAGCTACCCACACATTTGAACGTTTAGCCGGAGCCGCCGCTTAGCCTATTTCGCGTATCCATCTCCTATATACCCGTCGAGTTTTATAATAAACACATAAAATCATTATTTGATGATTCGAAGTGTACGCGGAATCATTGGAATGGGGAGGGAGGCAGGGTGGCAGGGGAGACTCATACCCCGGCCGTGCAGAGCGATGCTGCAGCGCTGCAACCTTCCAACTTTAGTGTGGCCGGCGAGGCACAGGAAGACGCGTGCATAACACCTACGCAACGCGCGAAAAAAGCCACCGCGCAAAAAAACCCCAAAACAAATACCAAACGCTTCAATCTGTTTAAATAACGAAGATCAAGTAACAGATGAAATAAAACAAACGGCCTAAACATTTTCAAAGAACGAACGCGTTCAATTCGAAAAACCAAATTTTTGGTTCGAAATTCAAAATTGTCGCGCATGCGTGAGGGTCACCGCTGCCGCCCGCCGTCACATTCAAGAGTTAGTTTTATGCAATAGACAGTATTAAGTTTCCACATAATCAAATAGTTGTTAAGTGTCTTTATTAATCAGTATATTCAGCAACACTTGAACTTTCACAATAGACTGTACAACCGGTTTTCGTTCATACAAACTGTAAACTAGTGTTAAGGCAACTGTCGGCAGTTCGGCTCGGATTTGTTGTGCCAGGGCTACAGAAACATCCGCAACCATCCGGGAAGAACCGCCGCAAAAATAAGGCGCAGAAGAAGAAGAGGATCCATGGAAGGACGACCGAGAAGGCCATGGGACTCTAGAAGCGGCCACCAATAAGTTAAATGCGCAAGAAGCACAAGATACCCAAGATTTCTTAGCAAAGGGGATCTAGCAAACAAAATATAACAACCATCGCCATTTGACGATAAAGAAACACGTTTTTTCGCAATAGAACAAGTTTTAAGTTTATATCAACCGTTATTACAAGAAAACAATAGAAAAGAGAATTTAAACATTTGAGTTCTTTACGTACATTTAAACAACACTGGTTAATTTTGGAACTTTTATATTGATTTAAATTGATTTTTATACGCAGACTCTCTATATTAATATATATTCTAGTGAAAGTAATTTAGTGAAAGACTCTGGACTAACATTTTAAGGCTAAGTGATATTTGAGACTTTTGGCGAATTCAATTCGGAAGATTTTTGACCAATTTCATCGACCGTTCCTGATTGTATGGAAGATGAAAACAAACTAAGTGAAACAAAATCTCGTGCCTTAAATTGGCCTTAAATTATAAGTAAAAAGGTAAGATTAAATTACGCCAAACAAAGTTACAAAAAATACAAAATCAAAAAAAATACAAAATTTACCCAAGTTTACCTACCTGTTGAAGATTTCTTTAATAGTACAAAATTGAAAGTAAATTGAAGTTAAGTAAGACTTAGTTAAATAATTGTGTTATTTCTATACTTATAACGTTTTATATGAGTATAAAATAATGGGCTTAAAATAAAAGGGCAAAATACAAATAGACAATACGACTAACACACACTAAGATTAAGATAGAAAATAATCCGAAACTGAGACAAAAGAAAGAATCGGAGAAGACAAGCTTGAAGACATAGAAGAAAATATTGAAGAAGACACATCTTTACTTCGATCTAGACTCATTTTATCGCGTCAGAAGATTTCCAGTAAGGTAAGTGATTTTTAGATTTTTAAATATATATATTTATATGTACATAACATAGATTTTGCTCAATTGCCGTTGAGTACGCGGTCGCCATGATTAAAATTATAAGCCTCGTGAAATCAGTGTTAAAACAAAATGGAAGCCGCGTTTGTCTCGCTCGCACTTACGCGTAACCCGCGTTAAAACCGTTCTGGTACATTACAAATTTATAAAATTGTATGCGTCTATTAGTTTTCTAATAATAGGAATGTCATCATTTAAGTCTTAATCGTATCTTAAATCATTATTTAAGTTATAAGAATAACATAAATTTCGTCTAAAGTCATCGTCATTACATTTTCTAAAACCAAAAAAGAAGTTATCGTTGCAAAACGCCACCTATCGTTCAGATGGGCGTCATAAGAATGACACAGGAACGTGCCTTTACTTTCGTTTTCGCCAAGTCAAGTTCAGATTTTGCTGATGATTCGGCGGCGGCCAGTGCGCATGCCTGAGTCATCGCAGTCATTGCCCAGCCAAATTATTGATTTCAGCCATGTTGGAAAACTGGAGTGGGGGGTCATTTAGCGGCGAGATAGTTTTCACAACGCTCAATTATATAGGGGGGGGTGGTAGGGTGAAAAAATGTACGCGTCGATATGGAAGGATTTTGTATTAAATTCTGGTAACACCTACAGGGAGAAATTGATGATGGCCGTTCCGAATATTGATGGGGTATTTAATTATGAGTTTCGGAGTATGCGATGCGTTTTACGTTTAAAAGCTTTGAGCTTTTGTTGTGAGGGTAGGCAGCGAATGTAGTTTTGATGATTTTCAGCGAACCGACGCGTAGCTTTATTGTGGGTAGGTGAAATGCTTAAAATGGTAGACACTAAAAAAGATTTTATTCAAGGAATATTGAATATGATTTTATGTCATACTGATCCGCACATTGGACAGTAGCCAGAAACTAGGCAAGTCTGATTAAAAAGTTGTAGTTTCATGTACATTTCACTCCTTAATCTGCGAAACCGATGACATTCAAGAACCAAGAAACAGATTAAATAATATCATTAATTCAGCTTAGGCTACAATAATTTAGCATCTATGAATTTCACTACGCCATGTTTGTAATTCTTTATAGCGGGAGACCTTGTACTGAGAAGAACCGGAAAGATACTCTGCAGGTTCATTTCCTTTCTCCCTTTCTTTTACAGCGTCAAATAAAAATTGGAAACTGCGCTCTCTACGCATTTGTCGGGTTTAACCATCATTGTAAACTTTTCCCTAGTCGCACTTTGGATACAGCGGAAAGGGAAAAGAGTGGCGATGATGAGATAATCTGCCCAGCAGTGGAACGTTAATAGTTAAACATGAGGATTGCTCAAGTTTAACAATACACCAAAGAGGCGATAAAGAAGAAAATTAGCAATACTGTTAACTTTGACTTTAGTAAAGCTTCCGTATGATCTTTTTGAAGAAAAGTCAGCGTTTGTCACGGCAAAATATTGAGTGCGTACTGTTAACGGCAGCTCTTAAGAGGGTTTACGTATTTTGGTTTCCTATACAATTTTACAAGTCGAAATTTTTAAAGACCAGCCAACTTTGCATGCTAAAGTAAAATATAGGAATCTAAATAGATTGTTGATAACATTTTAAAAAAAGGTTTATTTGACTGAGTTATTACGATTTAAAGTCCACTATAGAAATTTTAAAATCGCAATAACTCAGTTAAATAAACGATGAAACTCGGCATGCTAAGGTAAAATATAGAGATCTAAATAGTTTATTGAAAACATTGGCTTACTGGTTTTAAAAAATTTCGACTTGGAAAGTATGGGAAACCGAAATGCGTAAAACCTCTTAACAAAACACTACTGCCCCACATCTTCTCCTGGGCGTCGTAAAAGGCGACTAACGGACCAAAGACTACACATATCCAACAGCATAGAGCAACGATGGGCTCACCACCTATCACGCTGAGCACATGTGCAGTTATCATTTGGTAAAATATGGTCTGTGGCAGTGGACTACTTTTGCGGTCCTCGTTGCCTGGTCTCAGAGTTACTCTTCAGGGATATATGTATGAGTATGTATTGAGAATCACAAAAGAGTGTCGGTAACCACCTTTTCGAGTGTTCGTAACAATATTGACTTTGCTTTCTGCACGAGCGCGCGTGTGTGTGTCAGGAATGCAACTGCTATGAAGAATGCGTTCGCAGTAAAAAGCTTTGCCGAGATGTAGTTGTTATGTAGCGGAGGTTGCTCTACTTCGTAAATTTACTAGCGGCCTTCCCGCGAATTCGTCTGCGCTAACTTAGACACCGTCATATTCAGTCATTTTGTATAAAATATTTACTAATTATTTAGATTTATTTATTTATTTCATTACACGCACAAAACAACGCATCACAATTTTAAACATAGATATAAGACAGATAAACAATAAAAACTCAACTATAATCGAAATTGTGACATACCTACTTTATGTTACAATTGTGGGCACACATACTTATATGTTTTTGTATTATACCTACTTAGGTATAATACAAAATTATGTAATAATTTACAAAAACCATCGACCTTTATCGATCATTCTGTTAGTAAAAAATGTGTGGTACAGAAGGAGAAAGCGGAGTCACAGACAAAGGAAAACGGCGGTTCTACTTTAGAATAATTGTAATGATTTATTAAAAAGGTTTGCTGACTTACAATGTAGACCAAAACGCCAGCAAGCTTACTACTTGTTAGTTTCTTTAACTGAAATATCAAATAAATAAGAATAAACAAGTTTTTTTACATTTTTAATTTTTAGTCAAGAAATTTTATTGATGTGTTTTTAATATTTATATAAATGGAGTCAATTTATGAAAAAAAATACAGATTTCGCAGTCCCCGCAAGAATCGGCGCATTGAAAATTAATAAGTACAAAAATTTACGAATGAACCTTTATTTTATTTTGAATAACACATTAGTTACAAGTTGAATAACTTAATAAGAATTTTTCATTAAGTTATACTTCACTAAAATTACACAACTACATTACTTACAAGTTTAATTAATAACATACAAATGTATAACACAGCACAACACAGAGAATAACATTTTCTTTTCTTTTACAACCTAAGTGTAACCTTAACCTTACTATTTATTAACCTATCAGGTGACCCGCCAGCTCGTTTGCCTAATTTATATAAAAAAGTGAAATTGTGAATGATGAATTTGAATCAGACGACATTGATCACAATCTCAGTTTTTCCAATACGCATTTCTGCTGGTAATGGTGTTAAAAAAGATGCGGATGCAGGCAAGAAGTGCATTCGAGTTAAAATTTCAAAAATCTAAGTGAAATTCATGAATCAGGCGATACTGATCATAATCTCAGTTTATCCAATGCGCATTTTTTCACAATTCTCATTTGTCAACTCGAATGCACTTCTCGCCTGCATCCGCATCGTATACAACACCATTACCATGACGATCCGTCAATATAATTATAGAAGCTACATTACTTTTAAATGCGTAAATACCCGTTTTTTACAATTCCAAATCTAACGTTACCATCTACAGGTCACAATTATTAACCGATTATTTATTTATTTATTTATTTATCAAAATTTTTTCTCCATTTTGTAGCCAAACTAATACCATAGGATGCTTTTTTTTTAAATTTAAGTCTGTTTTATTCCGAAATATTTACAATTTAGTAAACAAACGGGGGGTGTTTGTTTTTTATATTTTTCAAAATTCCAAAAAAAGGTACCAGTCGATTTTTAAAATTAAAACGCTCACACGTGTTTCTTTTAATGCCTCAACGCTCGCTACTATTCATATCTTGATTTCAATCAAAAATACGTCTCAGGCGATTTGCATCTGATAACCATTTTCAGTTGTAAAACAGTTTTGTGTGATTGTGACTCTCTTGCCCTCAAAATAATGAGTTTCCTGTAATCGGCTTTTCTGATATCAGAAGATTTTAACCGCGCCCCTAAATTTATTGCCAATCTTATGGAAGTCAGTTTGACTGAGGAGGTAGTGATTTGACAAGGTTGCACAAATCTGCAATCCCAATGAGTCGAATGTTATTGCAAGAGGGACAACACTAAGATAAGGAAAAATAATAATATTTATTACCGTTATAGGCACCAACCATAAACACGACAATGGACGTGCGTGTTTATTTTTGTCAAGTTCACTTGTTAATTTTATTTATTTTACCTATTGTCCTTATCACGTTTGGCGGAAAGTAAAAAAAAAATCACTACGAAAATACGTAAGTGTCAACTAATTTCCCTCTTAAGTAAAATTTTAAACACTGAAAAAAGACTACAACCTCAGGCGGGGATCGAACCACGCACCTTTTGCATTTGAAGTGTTTTCAGTGTTTAAAATTTTACTTATGTTTATTTAAGCGTTAATAAAACGCTAAAATATATAACAAATCAGTAATTTCCCTCTTTCAATAATTATGTCAGGTGTCACAGTAATTCTTTACAATTTAAAAAAAAACATTTCAATTATATTGATACAATATCAATTTTACCTTACAGTATTAACGAGAAATGTAATCTGAATACTGTAATATAATTATGATAAATACCTACTAGTAAAGATTACCTCCGACTGATGTAAGAATTAGGCTTAGGTACATGCCTGTAATACTACACATTAGAAAAACCTTTCATTCATTATAGTTATGAAGAACTATTATAACAACACTTTGCTGCCGTGGATATTAGAGGATGCGATATTAAATGCTGTAAATCACCAAAAGACGCAAAGTTCTACTCTAGTGATCCTATATCTGCTTTTTTTTTAGCTTTTTAGGTATGAAGGTTGACTATAAAAACATAGTAGAGCTCCCCACGCTACAAACCACCACTGGCTCGCATCGCGTCAATTTTCTAACGCCATTATGTGCGTCCGCGCATGTTTTTGTCAAAGAAAAATGCGTCTTATTACATTACCGCCGCCGCCGATGGGCGTCGTGCACCGCGCTGTTTTGCGCACATTTGCGTTCGCGCATAAGTCGGTCGTGGCCGGCGGTTTTCACGGTTTATTCTAATGCTGTTTGTGATAGACAAAGATCGTGTTGACATACCATCTGTAGTGTAGTTGTGGTGGGAGCCACTTTGATATTTACGGGAACCAACGAAAAGGTGGAGCTTGATAGTGTTACTTACCAGATTTAGTCAGGTTAGCATAGGCGACCAAATTAAAAAGGTTTGATAATCATCCGTGCATCAGAAATTTGGAGGTATTCGATTGACCGGTAAAACTAAATAATTCGCATTGCGTCTGCTTAGAGACGTGTGATATAGCGGCTCAGCAGTTAAAGAGCCGCTATAGCACACGAGTGGGATTTTGCTTGAGTTGCGGCCATGCTTTTTTATATTTTCAACAGATAGCCTGGGCCAAACAAAAGCTTCTAGTAGAACTCCCATTAATTTACCATCGGTAGATTTCGAGATATTTTGTTTTTCTGAAAACCCGTGAAAAAAAACATAGAAACATTTTGCGTGTTTATGTGTATGTATTAACTAAGTTAAAAGTTATAATATAGGTGGGGATTGATAGAAGCTTTTGTTTGGCCCAGGCTATCTGTTGAAAACATAAAAAAACATGGCTGCAATTCAAGCCAAATCCTACACTGGTAATTGGTCTCGGTTGTTGGTCATAAGATGGCAGTCGTTAAAACCCAAACCTACCCGCATCGGGCCAGCAGCGTGGTGGGTTATAACTTAATCTCGCCATGTGTCCATGTGATGATGATGGCAGATTATGATGAGCAAAAAGGTCGAGTATAAAGGTGCTGTACCAGTTTTAGCCAGGTTACCAGATAGGTGACCAAATCAAAAAGGTCTAAAACTCTTCCGTACATCAGAAATTCGGGAGACACGTTAGGCCTGGTTGTCTTTTAAACCAAACTTTTAGCATTGGACCTGTTTAGTGCTTAAGTTTAGTTAGTCCGGATTAGCAAGCTGAAGTGGCACAGAACTGATGACCGTTGGAGTAGACGAGTTCTTGATTGGAGACCGCGTATCGGCAAGCGTAGCGTGGGACGCCCTCAGACAAGGTGGATAGACGATCTTCGCAAGGTGGCTGGCAAGAACTGGATGAGTGTAGCCTGGGATCGTGTTCAGTAACATGCTTTTGTAGAGCTTTATGTCCAGTAGTGGACAAGTATAGGCGGATGATGACAATGATTGCTTTAGTGTCGAACCATGCTATTGTTTATATGGGAAGGTCCAGCAGTGGGGACTATAGATTGATTTATTGATAGATAGATAGATAAACATTTATTGACCAAAAAACAAGGTTAATAATAACACAGCACAAAAAACAATAACAACACAAAAAGAGTTAAATCTTAATTAAGTACCTATACATAATAAATACACAGTGGTCGTATAGGTACGTAACGTCTGTGCACAACGGATATTATGTAGTTTGGTCAACGAGGTGCGTGCCTCAGCATGTGCTGCGGCAGCCCGAGAGCCGCTGCAGCAGCACTGGTATTCTGGCCGCACCTTAAGAGTGCACGTCGCATTCACTGACCGACATTAAAATATTAATGTAGGTCAGTGCATGCATTACAATATAAAAAAATACTAAGAAAAAAGAATAAAAAAGTATAAAGAAAAAAAAAGTAGCAACTATAATAAAATTATCAGTGACAGTAAAATAATTTATAATAAACAATAGAGAACCGGAACAAACCGATAGGTAAGGGGGAAAAAAAGTAATTGGTAAGTATGTTTAAAAATTTTTTTTTTTTATAATTGACCAAAAACGATCTTATTTTTATTGACTTTTAATGCCCAAAGCCCAAATGCTATAGCGCAATCTCCTCATGTGCTGTTGTCTATGTGGGAAGGCTGGAGCCCAGCAGTGGGACGTTTATAGACTTATAATGAGCTACGAAGACACTGGTTTACTAGCAAAATTTATAAGATCCTATCTCGTATTTTAGAAGTGAGGTTTTGTTTAAGATGCTTTACGCGTTTCGGTTTCCCATATAAACTTCCAAGTCGAAATTTTTAAAAATTAATAAACCAATTTAAATAAAACTTTGCATGCTAAAATAAAATACAGAGATCTAAATAGTTTGATGAAAACATTTTTAAAAAACGTTTATTTAACTGCGTTATTGTGATTTTAAACTTTCTATAGACTTTATTTCTTACTTTTCTTTATTTCTATTGTGGCGCTGTGGTGTTTTCAATTTTTTTTCTAATTACGAAGATACAAAAAATGTAGGTAAGTATTAAAAAAAACACAAATTTTATCCTAACTAATATTATAAATGCAAAAGTGAGTTTGTTTGTTTGTAACGCTTTAACCGGCTACACCGATTTTGATGAATTTTATAATTTTAATAAATATAGTCCTGCATGGAGACGATTGTAGGCTATTTTCCCCATCAAAAATTAACGCGAGTGCGGCCGCTGGCAAAAGCTAGTTATAGTTAGTAAGCTAGTTACTTACTAATAAAAATAATAAAAAAATAAATTAGATTTCCAATACTTATTAAGATTGATTCGTGTTATTTCCAGCGTTTATTTACAACAGCATCTTATTTATGTTAGATTTTAATAAAACGCATTAACTCATAGTTGCACAGTGGGACGATTAACGTTTTTATCATAGAAAACTTCAATTGGAAATCATTATGGAATGAATAACCTTAATGTCGTGTTGTGGCAAAAAATAGAGTTATTTTTTTCTGTACAGACAGCCATTCTATTAAAGATTGCTAAGTGTAATTACCTTGTTGGATGAAGGTAAGTATATTTTTATTAAAGCAGCATTGTTGGACTACTGCCTCTTTTATCATCTTCATCATTTTCAGTTTGTCGCGTAGCGGCGAAAGAATACTACCACTCCCTCTCTTCCCTTGGGTGTCATAAAAGGCGACTAACGGACTTAACACTGCACATACATCCAACAGCAAAGAGCGGTGATGGGCTCACAATCTATCACGCTGAGCACATGTGCAGCCGCTATTCGGTGAAAAGTGGACTATGGTGGAGTACTGCTTTTGTTGTCCTCATTGCCTAGTCTCTGACTAACCCTTCGGGGATAATAGACGTGATCGTGGATGTGTGCCAGCATTGGGCCAGCGTGGAGGGTTATGGTCAATATCCCCACGTGCTATTCTCCACGTGGGATGCCTGTGCCCAGCAGTGGGACGTTTATATGCTGATGATGATGATGTATGTACTCATGTACCCACCACTGGGAATCGAACCCGGGCCCATTAGGTCTGAGACCGGTGGTCTGACTACCAGACCACAGAAGATATTAAATGTAAAAATTAACAAAAAACTTGCAAGGGCCTTTTCAAGTTCAACAGCCAATTTTTTTTTCAAATTTATTACTTTATTTCTATTGCGCAAAGTTTATTTACTTTGTAACGCACCTACCGTAACGGCTGTATTCGTTTATTTGCCACATAACGGGCCACGGGTTACTGCCGGCCATTCCGGTTAAATTCTAACTGCGATCGACCTAATTAATAGATGGTTCTTAACTTTTATGGCGGAGACTAACGCCGTACATTGTGTATAAACTGTAGGTACTTAAATGAGGTGGAAGATGAACGTTATGTACAACGCTTGTATTCCTGGAGGGGTCACGAAACTATATCCAATACATAGTTAACAAAAAAAGTTAAAGAACAATAATAATTTGACGACTTAATGAGTGGCTAGCAGGCCGGGTCTGGCGTTGCGCCATTTCTGTGGTTCCGGATTCAATTCCCGGTTGGGGCAATTTAGAGAAAAACTGTTTTTCTAAATTAATTTCGGATCTGGGTGTTTTTTTCTATGTTAATGTATATTTATCCGTTATCTACCATATTTACGAGTTTTTGAATACTTATCTTGGGCTAGATATGCTAGGTGTGAGCGTAAATACATTAAAAAAAAATTAAAAAATCTATCTATGTTTTGTTTTCCCTGCTAGAGTTCGAAATATGTCTTACAAAAGTTACGAAAATACCTAGTGCCACTTAGCCACCGAGAAAAATTAATAATAAACCAGTAATATTTTGTGTTATAAATACGAATTTTACTTATCTTCTTTCCAATAGGAATTACAAAAACATCCATAAACTAACTAGTTAAATTCAAAACAAAAGTTAAATTCAAATGTTCTCTACTATGTAGAATACTTTCAAAGTCAAAGTCAAAGTCAAAATATATTTATTTAATAAACTGAATTAATAAGTACTAAATAAAATAGTACTTTGAATCGTCCAAATCTTTTTTAACCTTTCAGGACACAATTTTTAACTGTGGCAAAGAATAGGCGCAAGAAACCACAGCGCACAAAACGACATTTACAAACAAAAAAAAAAGATTATGTATTACCAGGTCAATACAAAATATGAATTTAAAAAATAATAAATGATGCAATACAAAACTACAATACAATGTAGTATCAATTAAATAAAGACAATTAGAAATAGCTGTTGGAGTACTTGGTGCATTTCAGATCCAAGCTGTTTTGTCTTCTGTGTAATCTGACACTTTATAATAATCTTTTTTATAAAGCTTTTCTTTGATTTTGATTTTAAATTTATTAAGATCTAATTTCTGAATATCATTTGGTACTTATTATTTATTTTTTTTATTTTATTTATTAAGGACAACAAACAATCACACTGTATTCTTACTTAATAATCTTAAATTTAAATTATTTACTGACAGTGTAACCAGCGGCGTTATCCACATATTACTAACAAAAATACACCGATCACATGCTAACACAGTATACAAAACAGGGTTAAACCGTATAGTAATTTAATACGTAAAGGCAACATAAAAACAATTTTAATTTTAAACGCAAAGGATCCGTAAGTTACAATAATTAGAATTTTGAATTTAAGCCAAAACATAGGTACCTAATAACAATTTCAAATCAATTTCAATATTAATATAAGCTTGAGTAGGCCAAGCACATATTACATACTTAATGCAATTATTGTTATGCACCTAAAACACACAAAACTTATACTCTAGTTAGTTTTATCTAAATAATCAAAAACATTTCTTCGAAATGATGCAGGTGAACTGGCAAAGATTTCGAGATCGGAAAAATTTTCATTATAGAGGTTCATGATTCTGTGAAGCGGCGCGCGCTTACCTGCATTAGTTTTACACAATCTTGGTGCAAATATCTTGGTGCGTTTACGTTTCTGACGAATTGGATATGAGCGGAGAGGTATGTGTATGTATATTTGATTTATAAGTTGATTGCAGTCAAACTTACTATGTGTAACATTATAAAGTAACAATGTATCCAAGAGCACTCTTCTAAATTGAAGTTTAGACAAAGAGAATTTATTTAGGAGGACATCATAAGAACACTTAGAATGAAAACATCGATAGTTTACGGAACGTAAGAATTTCTTTTGTACTTTTTCAATTTGTTCACTATATTTTAAGTTACTTTGTTGTAAAATCTTACACACAGACCCTTAAAAGAATTATTTATTTTATGGAGCCTAGTATAAGGTACTGCTAATTTGTTCTTACTTCTAGTGTTTACATTGTTATTATCACTGTTTTTTGAAAACATTTCATTATTTTTATGAACATAAATCAAATTTTCATAAATGTATTGTGATGCAACTGTCATTATATTTATATTCTTAAATGTCTCTCTGAGAGAGTCGCCAGCCTTTAGGTTATAGATTGCTCGAATATCCCTCTTCTGAAGCACAAAGATAGTTTGAATGAATGACGGCAGCATTTCCCCACAGTAAAATGCCGTACGACATTACACTATGAAAGTAACTGAAATAAACTAATCTAGATGTACCAACGTCAGTTAACTGACGGATCTTCATTACTGCATAAGCCGCAGAGCTAAGACTATTCGACAATTTAGCTATATGTGGGCCCCACTGAAGCTTGGCATCTAATGTGATGCCTAGAAACACAGTGGTGTCCACAGGATTCACATTCTTATCTTTAATTTGTACACTAGTTGTTACTTGCTTAACATTAGGCAATACAAATCTTACACATTTGGTTTTTCCCTCATTTGATAGCAAGTTATTTACACTAAACCAGTGAACAATCTTTGAGATCGCATTATTCACATCGTCATAATTTGGGTGTCGTCGTTTCACTTTAAATAAAAGTGAAGTATCATCAGCAAACAATACTATCTCATGACTGTCTTTTACAACTTCACTTTCTAGATACATTTGAATTTAACTTTCATGTAAGTTTAATTGTTATTTTTTAAATATCCATCTTGTCTTCTCTTTTACGCTTTATGTTAAGTTTCATTGTCTTTGGTACATTTGAGCAATTCAAAAAATATAAAAAAACGTATTTTGATAAAAAGCTGTGGCCTCTGGCTACCCTACTACCTACGTCGTTTAATGTGAAAATATGCAATTCTAAATCCACTATAAATAGTTAAAATCGCATGATCTTTGTTAAATAGACGGTTTTGTTTAATTTCATTCTCGTATTTTTTAAACTATTTCCATCTTAGTAAGAGTGTGGCAAAGCTGTTTCATACATTAAATAAATAAATAAATAAATAAAATAAAACATGGAGACCTTTTATTGTCACACTTCTTGGTATGATAAGAGCTTAAGCGTCGTAATTCTAGACAAATTAGAAATTTAATAGCTACCTCTAGCAGTCTTTGTGACAAACAAGGGGGTTAATAATAATTTAAAACAATTAACTGGTAATTCTAATATTTTTTAGGTTTTGTGTATAGATTACCAGACTTATGTACTGAAAAAGGAAAAGCTCTATTTCCTGCGGCTTACAATTTTTCATGTACACAGATAAAAAGGATTTCTCAAAGCAAGAAAAATAGTTTTCTTGACATATTATGTTATTTTAAGGAAAATTGTCTTAATACAAGTTATGTTTATTCATTTTTAGATATTGGCAGTCTTAAAACAAAAGATATATTTTCTTGTTGCATTTTTACAATCAAGAAAAAATATTTTCAATGAAGAATAAGTAAAATTAATCTAAGAAGTTCAAATGTTATTGCTTTAATACAATGAAATACTTGTTTCAAACTGAAAGTTTACTTATCACAATGATACAATTCATTAGATGAAGAAAACATTATCTTGAGCAAATTTAAAAAAATATCTCTTGAACTAATGACATCTAATCTTGTTTTGAGTAAACATCCTGGTTTGCTACAAAATATTATAGTACCTTGTTTCAATTAAATAAAATATTGAAAAAAGGTAAAAATATTTTAACTCAATGACTTTTTTTTTTGACATGTCAACCCACGCTTACCTAACGATATTGTGAGTGTGCGCGCCATGCAAAGCAAGTTTAAAACTATTTGTACTGTTTGAGATTAGGCCTGTGAGTGGCCGTCAGATAAAAAATTAGTGGACAAAGTGACGACAACAATGACACCCTAGATGGCGCTGTACTGATTCCTGCATCGCGCTATGGTTTCGTTTATTCAATAGTATAAGTACGGATCTGATTTTATTTAAGGTATCGAATCTTGCATTGCACTGAGGTTGCTTCTAAAGCATATTTGGATGGAACTTTCTTGCGAGATACTGAATATTCTTTAAGTACTCTCAATAGAGAGGACAGGAAAGGTTTTTCTTTATTAAAGGTAGCATAAATTGAAATTTAAAATATTAGTAATTGGTCTAAGGATATAATTTTCTCATTTTTCTCAAATTAAAATAAACACCTTTAAAATTAGTAAAATTAGTGTTCAAGCAAGATTTATTATTGTTGAACGAAAAGTTTGTTCATTAAATTTAAGCGTATATTATTTCTAGTGAAGTGATTTCTTATCTGAATTGAAATTAGAGTTGCAAAACTATCGATAGTTTCGCTATCGATAGTTGACCTCGAAAGCTAGTAACAATATCGATAGTACTATCGATACTATCGATAGTATCGATAGTACAAAATAAGCAATACTATTGATAAGAAGCAATACTATCGATAGTATCGATACTATTGCATCACAATACAATCGATAGTATCGATAGTATCAATTTTTTTTAAGTAATACTATCGATACTATCGATAGTATTGATGTATTAAATCACTAATACTATCAATACTATCGATAGTTTTTAAAACTATCGATAGTATTACACTATCGATAGTTTATTAACCGCCGATAAATCTTTTCCCAAATAATAGTTTATGTAGCCTTAGGGAAAATCGTTTTCTGACAGGTGTAGTTGTGACTTATAATTAAAATAATACTAACAACCCATCTCTTCCCTTGGGTTTCGCAAAAGGCGACTAGAGGACTAAAGACTGCACATACACACAACAATTTGACACAGGGCAACACTTTTAGCCTCGTCAAATATAAAATTTTTCCTTCTACTTTTAAATAACTACAAAAAAAACAGTGAATTGCGAGCGGGTTATTTTATTGCCCACATTTAAAAAGTTCCCTACCTACTTACTTTAAAAAAGTTTGCTGAAATTAAAAAAAAGAAAAGAAAATCAGCGATGTGGATACATTTTCGAAAGGAAGCTGATAGGCGAGTAATAATACATACTTAATACTAATTGCTGCATAAACTATAATTGGGAAACAATACTATCGGCTGTTATTAAACTATCGATAGTGTTATACTATCGATAGTATCGATAGTATCGATAGTATTGATAGTATTAGCGATTTAATATATCAATACTATCGATAGTATCGATACTATCGATAGTATTGATATATTAAATCGATACTATCGATACTATCGATAGTATTGTGATGCAATAGTATCGATACTATCGATAGTATTGCTTCTTATCAATAGTATTAGTTAACTAGTAATATCGATAGTATCGATACTATCGATACTATCGATAGGCTATCGATACTATTGTTATGACGTCAACTATCGATAGTCTATCGATAGTTTAGCGATAGTGGACTATCGATAGACAACTCTAATTGAAATCAATATTTCTTGAAATAAAAATACATCATATGCTTTGCATCAAAAGAATTATCAACTTACATTAAGAATACTTATAATTCTTGGTTAAAGATGTATTATTTTAAATCAATCAAGAATTGTTTTATTTCAAGATTATTTCAAATATCAGTTTAAGATTACTTTTTTTTTAATGTAAGAAAATATTAGTTTCAATATATATGAGGCAACCATAATCTTGGTTTAATGCAATTTGCTTTCATGCAAGATTATTTTACTTATTCGGAGAATACCGTTTTTTCTGTGTAGCAACTTTCGGAATGCCGGGTCTTCGAATCGGTGACTAAAATAAAATATTTTGAGTTTTTCCTACGTGTTTCCTAAGTTACGTTAATTATGGAATTCCGAAAACCTTTTCAGAACAACATAACTACAAAAAAAACCTTTTTTTTAGCTCATAAACAAGCCTTAAACGTCATAATATCGCTTTATCTAATCCAGAACATTTATGCAAATCTTCTGAATAAACCAATAATTTACTATTAACAAACTAATATAATGCAAACGTTCTACCGATGAAGACTTAAAATTACACCACGAACAAAGCATCCCAATAATTATAGCACGACAGCGATGTATAGAGCTAACAGGAGATTTCTACCATTTGCCGTGCCCTAGAAACGGTCCTACGCCCACAGATACCAACCATTTCTTTCTATACCTAATGCCTCTATACCTAGCTAAAATTCATACTGGAATAAATATAAGAACTAGCTTCTAAAAAAGTTCTCGACGAAAACTTTCTTACAACACTTTTTAATACAAACAAAAAATATTTCTATCTCAGTCAAAATAAGGTTGGTTTCAAAATGTTCACTTTGTGAGTTAAGACGTTCCGCTTTATGGTAACCCGACGCCAGTGCAGGCCAATGCACGATGCATACAACTAAGTAGGGAAGCGAATTCGTTGTAACAGCTATTAGTGTTGGGCTCCAACTGCTATTTTTAAGGTTGATGAATAGCGAGTTGCTTATATTGATACTTTATGTTCTTTATTCAAATTAAGAATTGACTCTAAGCTGTTAGTTAGTGAGCAGTTACTTTCCTACCGACCTACTTTGGGTCTGCTTGCTCGACTATTTCTTAAACTACGAAGTTTTTAAACTTTTGCGTTCCATTATGCACACATATTTATACGGGATTTAACGCAAAACTACTTAGTAAAGGCATTCTACGCATACCTTTTATACCCGACGTTTCGACCGAGTTGCACCGGCCGTGGTCACGGGTGGACTGATCGAAACGTCGAGTATAAGAAAGTATGCGTAGAATACCTTTACGAAGTAGTTTTGCGTTAAATCCCGTCTAAATATGTGTACGAAGTTTTATTTATGAGGGAGGTTCTATGTTCGCGTCGTATAAGTGTTGACGTTTTGTAGGTTATTATAATGATGATTATTTCTGTGGGCGTTATATGTATCCTGACTTTTTCTACCATTCGGTACTTCCGTTCTTTAATCGATGTTAGTTTAATTTGTGAAAATAGCTTGAATTATAAATATTAGTGTAGCACAGCTTATAGTACGTATTTTTTTATAAGTAACAAAAATGATTATTAATTATTACTCAAGCGGTCTGGGATAGGGATAACTAGAAACGTGGAGGGGAGGCCTTTGCCCAGCAGTGGGACACAATTAAGGCTAAAAAAATATAAATTACTAAGTGATTTCACGGTGTTCTACCTACTAGTTTATAAAAGAACCAGATGTCAGTTTTAACTAATGTTAAAAACTTACAAAACTCAACGTTTATCAATCAAAGCTAAATTGGTAAGTGTGATCTTACCACAAAATATTGTTTCCAAAAAACACGTTGTGAAAGTAGTGCTTTAAAAATATAACGTTGTTGCACAAAATAACGTTAAACCGAGCGTCGATAGCGCAGTCGACGCAACGGCCGTAAGCACTCGTTATAGGCTAAAACATATTATTATATGCAAGACGTTTCTTGTACTACGCGAAATCTAGGGTTGGAGCATCGTAAAATAAGAAATCAAAGAAATCCATTGAAACATTATGAAGTATTGTTGTTGTTTCAATCATTTTGTAATTTTAATGATCGTGCATTTGAAGACTTTGTGTTATACTGCCTAGCGTATCCAACTTTAAAGTGTACTTTTATAGCCTTTAGTAATAAAAAAACAACTACTTTTTTACAACACAAAGATTGCACGTGATTATTGTATGAACCCTTTTTTCAAACTTTCTCAGACAATTCGAAACGAACGTTCTTTGTTTGGCATGAACTAATTTGTGAGACCATAAAATATTAGCCGTACACAGGCGACTTAAGACCTAAACGACGCAAGCGCATCTAAAATAGTCTAGGTTCTAATCCAGCACAGCCCTACGCCCCGCAGGCAAATATGAACGAATGTAAGTTGAGTTAGAATAAGTATGTTCTGCAATCGAGAGTCGAGCAGTGTTAGATCATAATGTGTTGAAACTGCATGTGCGCGCAACGCCGGGCTGAGACAATGAAAATTAATCGACGCTATTTCGAAAATTCAATGTTTACTAGCACCTTCTAACAGTGTGCGTTAGAGAATAATAAAAAAGCGAGCGCAGTTCTTTTTTTGAAAACCCGCTGCGGCGTTCCCGCTCGAAAATGTGACAGTTTACTTTTTAAATTCTGTGCGCCGGAATCACGGAAATATAGCAACAGCGTGCTATCGGAATTTCCTTAAATATAATGTTATATTCTCGGCGTTCATCGTTGCGTGAAATTGAAAAAATGTAATAAATTGCTTTTTATAAGGATATAAAAAAATGTGTGTTAGCATTACGGCGATAACGAAACTGTGCGGAAATACTGAACTGTGGTTGCGCTAAAAACTGGAAAAATACTTTTTTTTAAGACTCCGTTTTTTTTTGTTATGCGAAGAAGGAGTGCGTTTTGAAGTTTGGATTCATTAAAAAAAGGTTAGTTCTCTGAAAACTATTATTTTATTTACCGTTATGTTAATTTTTTATGTGACAATTAACAAAACAACTTTTTTGCGATGTATTAAAATAACCCTGCGCGTTTCTTTCGAAAGTTTGCACAACACCGCAAAATCTACTAAACTCAAGTTTGTTATTTAATAATAATTAATGTATTAACTTCTGAAACAAAAAAAAAATTAAACATGAGGGATAAGAAATTATTTAATTTATTCTTAAGTTAATTAGTAGTGTTAAAAACTGCAAAGGGACGAGAAAAATAGAAAGGTTTCGGATAGAACTTTGACCAGCATTGGGACAAAATATGTTTATTAAAGTTGTATTTTATTTAAGAACATAAATGAAATTAATTCTTAGGCAGGAATATGAAGGGCATTAATCTCTTTAAGCCATCAAGCGTTTAAAAATTTTAAACAAGGTTTATTTAAATTATAATATAATTATTTTAATTTATTACAAATACCTAATAATAGGTAGTTATATGAGTATTTGTTAATTATATTTTATACGTTTTTAATTGTTTTACGTTAGATTATTTATTACTTATTACCTAAAGCTCGATTTGAATACTCCATTTCAATTATTGACGTTATATTAGTACTTAATCCGTCAGTAAACTTTCATTTTACAATAAAAAAACAAAGAAATAAAAATCAAAATACACTCGAGAGCAATGAATCCGGGTCACTTGGAGAAACCTGTAAATCTCGGAAACTAAGAATACTAGCTTATTGAAATAAGTTGTGTTTAATAGACAATTAAATACTGCTTAAATGAAAGTATTAAAACTTCTTAGTTATTGTAAAGTAATGTCATAAAAAAAACAAATTTGAAAAAGGGAGACTGGAAGATGGAACTACGACATTACTGCATTTGTTTTTGCTTTTGTTTCTAATCTGTCATTGAGGTGGGTATATAAACCGTTATGATAGTGTGATATTATTATTCAAGTTTTAATTATGTCACTTACACCTGAAGAATGCACCAGAGTTCTCACAATGCTGGAAACCGGCCGGAGTCAGCGCGACACAGCCAGGACTGTCCGTGTGTCGCTGTCAACAGCACAAAGAGTTCTAAGACGTTACGTGGAAACTGGCTCTAACCTACGCAGACCAGGAACAGGCAGAACCAGGTGTACCACAGCACGAGAAGATCGATACTTGGTGAACACCATGCTTCGTAATTGCTTTCTCACAGGAACTGAACTTACAAATCAGTCTCGCCGCCTCGGAGGAAGTAACGCTTGGGCTACATGGACAGTAAGACGACGACTTGCTGAAGCTAATCAAGTTAGACTTGCAAACGGCCCTAAACTGGAGCGTGGGCATCCTATTTTAAGATTAAGATATGCCCAGAACCATACTTAAATTGGACTATTGAAGATTGGTCAAAAGTTATATTCTCCGACGAATCAAAATGTATGCTCTACAAGCACGATGGAAGACACAGAGTGTATAGAAGACCAGGGGAAAGATTCAAGCATCGAAGAAAAAGTAGCCTACGGTGGTGGGTCTGTACTTGTGTGAGCCGGAATTTCTTCTGAGAGTCGCACAGAACTGGTGTTCATAGAAAACGGCTCTTTAACTAGCGTAAGATTTGTGGAAGAAATCCTTAATGAACACGTTGGTTCATTTATGGTCGATTTGGGTGAGGATGCTATTTTTATGCATGACAATGCCCGACCTCATGCAAGTTGGATTGTGAATGACTACCTTCAACAGATGAACATTACTCGTATGGAGTGGCCAGCACGCAGCCCGGATATCAACCCGATCGAGCATGCTTGGGACGAGCTAGAGGAATGCGTAAAAAAACGAAACCCTCCCCCAATCACGCTTCGTGAGCTCAAAATTGCTCTCACAGAGGAATGGGAGAATATTCCCCAAAATCGTATAAGGAACTTTATGTACAGCATGCCAAACCGCGCAAACGCAGTGATGAATGCATGAGGAAGCATTACGATGTAATAAAATTGAAGAAAATCGTACTGATATAATGATGAATTTCGGCGCAGTTGCATGCACCATGATCACGGAGTAACTGTTACTCCGTGATCATGGTGCATGCAACTGCGCCGAAATATCTTGGACTCAAAACAAACAACTCAGACATGGTAAAAATCCCGTTTTTTCATAAAAATAATTGTAGTGACCATGAAAGTTTAAAATGTTAAATCGTAATGATGTTTAAAATTGTCATTTTTTCTATTTTTGTCTTAAGAGGGTTTATACATTACAAAACATATTTTTACAAATAATTATACAAAATAACGAACAATAAAATATTCATGACGCTAAATAGCGCGACGGATAGTGCGTTCACAAAGCCGGGTACAGGATGGGTGATCGAAGTGAAATACCTCAAATCTTTGATAGGCATTTAGAGTTGTAACAATTTAAAAAAATCCTTTTAGAGTGGGATTGTAATTGTAAAAAAATTGTAGGTTTAAACGGCGCCTGTGGAAATTGAAGTACTAAGCCTAATATAAGAAACGTGCATAGTACACTTATAATTAAATAAAACCAACAATATATATTAATAATACAATTATAACTTTAATATTTTATAATATTTTGTAAGCACCAAACAATAAGTGAATATAGCCGGACTTTATATGGTCTCAGATCGCTGTTAGTAGGGAGGAATGGAAGAAGGGAAGGGAGGCCTTTGCCCTGCACTGGGACAATAATTGAGAATAATAATAAATATTGTTATTATTTAGACTCTTCTCTTAATAATTTCGAAATCGCGAGCGCGCGTTAGATTAACACTAAGTAGGTACCTAGTTCATAAAAAGCTTATGGTTTGATGTGTATCCATAGATATAAATATTGCTTATATCTATGTGTGTATCGCTGATTTCAGATTGGTTTAATTAAGAGTGGTATATAGCTCTCTATCTAATAAAGTTTTGTTATGAAAGTAAAAATAATATTAGACTATCATATTTTTTTGTCAGTTTTTAAAAATTAACCTGCGTTAAGACTTTTGGAAATTAGCTAAACTTGTGTAAGTTATCATTTTTCATTTATTTATTAGACAAAGTCTAGATAAATCTAGCTTTAAGAAGTTTTACCTGAGTTCCTCTTGTAACAACTAGTGTTATGAGACTCCATTTTTAATTTATTCAACAATATTACAAACACTTCTTGAAATTGGCTTAGTGCGTAAACGGGATTCTTAAACATTTTTTTTTATTAAAAATACTATATGCACTTAAGTACAGAGGCGGACTTAATGCGTTAGGCGAATGCCTGGAGAGAATTATTTTAGTCAACCATAGGGTGGTGCAGAGACAAAAAATGGTAGGGTCCACAAACTAAATGAAATCAATTTCACATACATACATATACGATATACATATAAATATAAAGATAAACAAAAAATTTAAAATACTTAATAACATAATACCAATGATACTAAAGCGGGGTTCAATCCCCACAGAACCTACTATAGATACTATACTATATATACTATACTATAGATACTATACTATAAATACTATACTATAGATAGATTACTGACGTGAACCCACTCCGACACTGTCATTTAGATTAACATAATGTGTTAACAGGACTATTATTAACAAGCGGCCGCTCGTAGTTTCACCCGCGTGGTTCCCGTTTTCTGTGGGAATATCGAGATAAAAAGTATCCTATGTGTTAATCCAGGTTATAAACTATCTGTATGCCGAATTTCATCCGAATCCATTCTGTAATTTTTACGTGAAAAAGTAACAAACATCCATCCATACGTTCCCGTGAGAATATCGGGATAAAAAGTATCCTATGTGTCAATCCAGGTTAAAAACTATCTGTATGCCGAATTTCATCTAAATACATTCAGTAGTTTTTACGTGAAAGAGTAACAAATATCCATACATTCTTACAAACTTTCGCGTTTACAGTGCGTTTAACATATAGTAGGATATGTTAAACGCACATTAGTAATAATCTTTAAAAAAAAACATTACTTAGATTATTTTTTGAACACCACTTTCTCAGTCATGCATGACTCAGTCATTAGTCATGACTTCGTAAATTAATTCGGTGCAGACCTTGTACCGAGAAGAAGCCGCAAGAAATTCGGACAGGGCTGTTTCTATCTCCAGTTATGTATACATTATTACAAATAAATACAATAATTTAATTCAAAAGCTTACAACAGTTAATAAGTTAGTAGTAGTAGCAGTAGTAGAGCCCATCGCCGCTCTGAGCTGTTGGATGTAATAGTATGTGCAGTCTTTAGTCCGTTAGTCGCCTTTTACGACACCCAAGGCAAGAGAGGTATAGTATTCTTTCACCGCTACGCTATACTGTTAACACAGCTTTTCGACGTTCGAAATGAGTTCACAGATTGCGATTATATGCTACAACAGTGCTATTGTGTAGTGCGAAGCGAGAGGCCAGCTTACGTACGACCTTTAGAGAGACGACATGCTGGGAATCGAACCCTGCACCTCCGGATACTAATGAGCATGAAGAGCTGAACGCATAACGGCTAGCGCGTTTGGCTTGCAATCTTGCCCGCTAAGTAACTCTCGCAATGCCGGGTCGCTGGATGGGTGATCAAATTTAAAACATCTCAAGCTCCTCCGTGCTTCCGAAGGCACGCTAAGCCGTTGGTCCCGGTTGTTGTCGTAAGATGGCAGTCGTTAACACCCACCAACCCGCATTGAGCCAGCGTAGTGGGTTATGGCCCAATATCCCCACGTGCTATTGTTAATGTGGGAGGCCTGTGCCCATCAGTGGGACGTTTATAGGCTGAAGACGATTAAGAGCTGAGCGCTATACCACAAGCTTTGATTATAGAACCAGGCCGTAAAAAACGTCCAAAATTTACGGGCCAGTATTGGCTTGACGTGCTCCTCCCGGCGGTCATTTGCACACTTCAAAAATTCAATACAAAAACCGATAGGATTCGGGGAAGCGCTTGTGCCGCGATGCTCCGTCTAGACATGTATATAGTCAAAGGCCACAAGGTGCTCTCACGTGCCATAGCAACCACCGGATTACTTTGCGGCCCTGTGCGTCTACCTATGACTTCAAAGTTAAAGTTGAAGATTCCGTTCATGCATGTTCACGAATACCGGTTATTATTAATCCACCGCCACTGACATGGCGCTTCACTTTACCGCCGAGAAGTAAGCAGTGTAAGAATACTACTACCCCCTCTCTTCCCTTGGGTGTCGTAAAAGACGACTAACGGACTAAAGACTGCTCATACTTCCAACAGCATTGAGCGGCGATGGGCTCACCACCTGTCACGCTGAGCACATCTGCAGTCGCTATTTGTCGAAAAGTGGACTATGGTAGAGGACTGCTTTTGCTGTCCTCATTGCCTTGTCTCTGACTAACCCTTCGGGGATAATAGTCGTGATTTTATGTAGTAGGTAGTCGGTAGTCGCTTGGAGACTAAAATCGTCGAGTATCAAAGATTTGCGTAGCCTTGTGTACGAAGGGGCTTACGCGTACTCGTAGTATGTACTAAGTTCAATTTAATTAATAATGCTATTTTAATTTTCAATTGACCGGCACTTAATTAACATTAAAGCTTTGTACTTACTTAAACACATGTTTAAGAATCAGATAAATATTTATTTCACTTTGTAACACAAGCAATTACATACACTTTTAAACTTTCACGTTCCGTTACGCATTAGAAAATACTGTTAATATTCAACTTTAATGTAACTATTAGAGTTTATCTCGGTCTGAAAAAAGTTACTAAAAACATTAACATAACGTGTTCTTCAAATTTGCATTATTATATTTTTTTTAGATAGAGTAAATACATTTTATTTAGTAAAACAGAAAATAATACAAGAAACATAATTAAATTATAACTAAAACTAAAAAACTTAAATTTTATATAAAAAAAACTAATTAACTACAAAGTTACTAAAAGTAATAAAAAAGAAGGATACTTATAAGTAAAAAATATGCCCCAAATCGCTCCCTAGCGGCATTGTGCCCATTTTTTAATATTAATATTATATCATCCCTGGTTCAATCACATTTTCAATGTTTTCCACAAATTATTTAGATCTCTGTATTTCATTTTTACAGTTGGAATTATTTTATACCTACTCAAGAAGTACATATGTATGGGAATCGAAAATGCGTAAACAATATTAATATTATTTATCAAACTATACCCACACTTCAACTTAACTATGTATTACAAATTGCATTTATTGTCGACACGTAGCTCGATATAATGATTTGCAAATAAAAATCGCAGTCTTAACATAGCATTTTCCTCATATTAATGGGATAAATGGAAAAATTACAAAACTAAAACCTTCTTACGTACACTTCGCACTGTCTTCAATGTGACATGCCATAGGAATTTAAACCTTATTCCAAAGGTGTAAGATATACGAACACGCTATGTTACTCGCCTGATAAATATTCAAACATATTAAGCGAGTATTGAGAGTTACGTAATGTACTATGCAATAAGTTATTATGTATGTTCGTCACATACGGTCGGTGCGCGTTTCCATTGTACACTGACGGGTTTTTTAATTTCATAGTGACGTCATGTACCTACGTCTTATCTGTGGATGTAAACCCCCTAATATGGTGTGGAAAGAAAGCAGATACTTAATGGATTTTCTTTTAGGTTCATTAATTACATACATACAGTAAATCACGACTATTATCCCCGAAGGGTTAGTCAGAGACTAGTCAATGAGGACCGCAAAAATAGTCCTACCATATTCCACTTTTCACCAAATAGCGACTGCACAAGTACTCTGCCTGACAGGTGATGAGCCCATCGCCACTCTACGCTGTTGGGTGTATGTGCAGTCTTTAGTCCGTTAGTCGCCTTTTACTACGCCTAAGATAAGAGAGGGGGTGGTAGTATTCTTTCACCGCTACGCGACACAGTTATATAATTATTAATTATTGTTATCATAATCATTAGCCCATAAACTGCTGGGCGGCACATACCTTTCGACAAAGGCAACTGTAACAGCATATGGGAATATTGGGTTATAATCCACCACGCTAGAACAAGCTGGTTCGTGGGTTAAATTGATAAATGAATATTGTAGTGGCAGTGCCTTACGACAATAATTACAGTTATAAGTTTATGTAAATAGTTGGAACGCGTCAAGTTATTTGGAAACACATTATATGTTAGCCGTCTTTATATAATGTACGAAAAAAAATGTATAAAAATTAAATTGGTACATTAAAGATATTAAAATATGTTTCAGTCTCCCTGTAACCACGGACCCTGTAAAGGTTGTAACGTCATAATAAAGTTTATTACTTACTTACTTATTAAGTATTATGTAAAAATACGCCTTTTCTAGTTAATTTGCTATATAATTTGTTATACTAACAAAATAAATCAGTTATTAGTACATCCCCTCTCCTTACTTCACTAAGTTTATTTGTACTGGCACCTCGAGACCAACCGTTAGGTTATGCAATAAGTGCCAGACGTCCCTGCGCCAGTAGAACACTCGCACAGGAGACCACCAACGTTAGGTTTTAACGCCAAATTAGTGCCCGCCGCAGCGCGCTCTTCATTCGGTACTCATAAGACTAGTGTCTCGGGAGAGTATCCCCGTGAACACGTGTAGTTCACTGCCTATTGTCCAGATAGGTAACCGGAGCTGTCAAGCTCGCTCACTTCTCGTTGCACGAAGGGCACAACTCGCAGTTGCCACTGCTAGGGTCGTCGACTCTAAAGTCGACTCCCAAGTGTCCACATTGGTAGCGGAGTAGTAAGCACACTCACTTCTCGGAACCCATCCGGGCGCATAGCCAGTTCCCACGTCCTACACGGCTGGCTGGACCGGAGACTTACGGCATCTAGGAGGCCGCCTCTACTAGTTATCCAGACTAGTACCGGAGATGTCAACACCAATGTCCAATGAAAACCACCGGACAAAGCTGCCAACTATAAGAGAAACTCACGTTCCCCGCAAGACTTTTCGCTTCTGGCCCCTCAGGGACCGCTACTAGGCCCCGCTCGCTGTGCACGAGTTTGGAAGTCCTGGCACACAATACCAGGACAAACGAACATTCCCAAGCTCTACAGCTAACCACACGCCACAACGAGTCCAACCCATGTCCGGATCCCGCCGGAGGCGCCTGGTTAAAGGCACGACCAGCAGCCAGGGGGGCTTGAACCGGAACCCCGTAGTACCTCTGAAAACACAACCGGACCCGTAGTTCCAGTTGCGATACCCTATCTATTGAGGTCGGTAGATAGGGACTTAATTATTAGTACAATGGAAACGCACTAAATTGAACGATCGGTCTTGACCATTCACTTTACGTACATTTTAATAACGTGTGTCGCTTGGAAAAATGACGGCGGCAACCGGGAACCGAACCCGAACGTAGTATTAAGTTTTCATAATGAAATGGAGTTACAAATGCTTTGTTTAAGTTTAGGATATAAAATGTGCATACATATAAGTTTATCGTAATATTTAAAATTTAATAACGACCGAAATAAGTACTTATCTAAGTGTAATAAAAAAATTTAAATTGTTTATTTCTCAAACAATTTATAGCTCATTAAAAATTATAAATTGGTTATAAACTTTGATCACATAATATTATTATTTCAAAGGTTAGGTTATAAACAAAAAACACTTGGCTTTCAGATCAACAATCTATCTGTGAGAAATTTGACATTAATTTGTATTATGCAAGTCAAACGGGTTCACTGACATCTCACACGGACTTCATAAGAGATTAAAAAAGTAATGTAACGCCAGTACCGTGTCGCGTAGCGGTGAAAGAATACTACCACCCCCTCTCTTCCCTTGGGTATCGTAAAAGGCGACTAACGGACTAAAGACTGCACATACATCCAACAGCATAGAGCGGCGATGGGCCTACCACCTGTCACGCTAAGCAGATGTGTAGTCGCTATTTGGTGAATACTGGACTATGGCAGGGGACTGCTTTTGCGGTCCTCATTGCCTAGTCTCTGACTAACCCTTCGGGGATAATAGTCGTCATTATATGTATCTATGTACTTATGTTACTTAAAACGGTTAATAATCCACAATTATTTCACATTAATATTCGATATGGAAAATGTCCTTCTATGATAGGGAGGGCATTTTTCAATTCTAATTGACGCTGTAAAATAAAGGGAGAAAAGAAATGCCCTTGCTGAGTTTCTTGCCGGTTCTTCTCAGTACAAGGCTCCCGCCCCATACTTAGACTTACGAACCGATGGCATACCGACATTCATAAGTTTTTAATTATTGTTGCGTAAATTGAATAAACGATTTTTAAATTTGAACTTTACAAACACAAATTTTAAATAATTAAACAAATCTGCAGACACGTCGCTTCACTTTCCCGCCAAGAAGTCAAAGCATATTATTATTCTAGGTTATTAATGTGAGAAAAATTGAACCTCACACTTCCCGCAGAACCTGCCCGGCGCGCACAAAGACGCATTCTGCATACAGACCAGTTAATGAAGTCAAGCATTTTTCTAGACTAACTGTATTACTAGATCGGACAGGTCTAAAAAGGCAATCTAATCTCAATAGTAAAATAGGCACTTAGACAGTTTGTTTTGCAACTTTTTCTTATACAATGTGATGGGGTACCACTACATTAATACTACATATAAACTCGTTGACAAAAAAATAATATGGACTTTAAAAAAAGTTATTTTAAATCACTAAATAATTAAGTAATGATTTTTTTTCTCAACAAAATTATCTCAAACATACGAAGCAAAGTAATGTAATAGTTACCCAGTGTTTTCATGTTTCTCTGACGTATGAAACCTTTGATATCGCATAAAGTAAAAATGGTCATAAATTATAGGGGGAGGGGGTAGGACCCCCCATATTATTTTTTTGTCGATGAATTTAGATGTAGTACTTAGGCTTAACGGGTTAGAAGTATCCTATCACATTGTATATTATAATATGGTCCACCGTATATAATCAAAGGGTCTCACCATTATGTTTAAATTTAGATATTTGCAACACCCTTACATGTTGTAGGCAGAGACATAGTTAATACAATGGAAGAGAGAAAATACCTAGACCTAGCAGTGGTTTGGTGTGAGAGAGAAAGAGAAAAAGACAGAGTGAGCGAATGCAAGAAAGAAAAAAATTACAAAATAAACTAAAATTAATTTAACATCCAATTAATACAATTTTAATGGCACTAAGTGACACCAAGCTTTTAGTAAATCAATACTCCTACTCCGCAATCACCAGTTACCAGTAACTCGGCAGCACATCGGAACAATGGTTGTTATGACAGCTACCTCTAAAACACTAAAACACGAGGGTAACTGGAAAAAGAGGACAATAGCAATGCGCGTCTAGTTTGTAAACTTTAAGGATTATTCATTTTAGGTAGCACATGCTACGACACACGGGTACTTAACCGCGTCGCATAGCGGTGAAAGAGTACAACCACCCCCTCTCTTCTCTTGGGTGTCGTAAAAGGGGACTAACTGACTAAAGCCTGCACTTACAATCAGCAGCAGAGCAGAGCGGCGATGGGTTCACCACCTGTCACGCTGATCACATACAGTCGCTAGTTGGTGAAAAGTTGACTATGGTAGAGGACTGCTTTTGCTGTCCTCATTGCTTAGTCCCTGACTAACCCTTCGGGGATAATAGTCGTGATTATATATACTTATGTATGTAGATAGCACACTTGAGATGCTTTAGTAGCCGAGCAAAGCGCTCGATAACCAGAGGTACAGGGTTCAATTGGTTAGTTGGACGATATAAAGCAATGTACTGGACTTGGCTATCTTTAATTAAAAGCTTCTTAATAGGACCGCAAAATATTTTGTCAACTGACCTCCAAATTTCATTAGGAAGATGGATTCCAATGATGATGTGGGTTTATTTCCGAGGTCTGGCAGCGTGTGTTTTGAATTATTCGATGAGTAAGTAATTTTCTTGAGGAGCTCGATGGCGCAACAGCTAGCGCGTTCGGCTTGCGATCTTGCTTGCTAAGCCACTTTCGCAATGCCGGGTCGCTGGATGGGTGACCAAATTTAAAACATCTCGAGCTCCTCCGTGCTTCGGAAGGCACGTTAAGCCGTTGGTCCCGGTTGCTGTCGTATGATGGCAGTCGTTAAACCCACTAACCCGCATTGGGCCAGCGTGTGGGTTATGGCTCAATATCCCCACGTGCTATTGTCCACGTGGGAGGCCTGTGCCCAGCAGTGGGACGTTTATAGGCTGATGATGATGATGAAATATATGTATGTAGGTAGCACACTTTAGATGCCTCGGTAGCCGAGCAAAGCGCTCGATAACCAGAGGTCCAGCGTTCAAATGGTTAGTTGGACGATATAAAGCAATGGACTGGACTTGGCTACTGTTAGTTAAATGCTATTTAACCCACCAATCCCCAAGTGGCCAAATATGGTAGCACCTAAAAAATTCGCTATTCCGTTAGACCCCAAGCGGCCACATATTATTATGGCCGTGCTCTCCACTTGACTTTGTACCGTGTCTTGATACACTTAGAGACTACTTTAGTATGAACAAGGTCGATTATTTCGGTTATGTGGTACATTTTATGCATCGTGAACGCAAAATTTTTCATGAATTGCGTTCGATTTTTTTTTTGCAATATCCGCAAATTTTTTTTTTTCCATTTCTGCCAAATCGCACCTGCTGTCAAAATCTTTAGACGTTTCGATTCCAAGACTGAGAGGACAAGACCGCAAAATTATTGGGTCAACTGACCTCCAAATTTCATTATGAAGATGGATGCCAATGATGATGAGGGTTTATTTCCTAGGTCTGGCAACGTGTGGTTATAATTTTTCGACAAGTAAGTAATTTTTTTCGATGCGTATCACAAATTCGCCATTTATAACCGCGTCGCGTAGCGGTGAAAGAATACTACCACCCCTCTCTTCCCTTGGGTGTCGTAAAAGGCGACTAACGGACTAAAGACTGCACATACTTCCAACAGCATAGAGCGGCGATGGGCTCACCACCTGTCACGCTGAGCACACATAGTCGCTATTTGGTGAAAAGTGGACTATGGTAGAGGACTGCTTTTGCTGTCCTCATTGCCTAGTCTCTGACTAACCCTTCGGGGTAATAGTCGTGATTATATTATGTATGTATTAAGCTATAATACCCATCCATTGTAAAGAACGATTTAAATGATTGATGACTTTGCAGAAGGACAGTATAATAGTACATATTCATATTATATACTCACGGCTATTATCCCAAAGGGTAATTCAGAGACTTAGGCAATGAGGACTGCAGAAGAAGTCCCTACCGATCAGTGGTTTTACCTAACCATAAACACGCGCGATAAAGCTTGCTCGCTAGTCCGTGTGTGGGTCACAAGGCATAAGAAGACAGAAGGACTTTTCGTTGGTACATCTTTTTATTAAATAAGAATGCTTGCGTCAAGATTGTTATGTCACATTGGACCTATTTCCTATTCTAATTAATTTCAACAACAACATTAATTAATTTCAAAACATTAACACTCTTATTTCGAAGCGTGCTGTATTAAAGAAAAGTTGTTTTAATTTGATGCTGTCCTGTTATTAAAGGCCGATAGAGACAGCATCAGCATTCATCCAGGTTTTAAATGTAGTCCAGGTTTTGTAATAATATGGTAAACGTTCAAAATGTAATTATTTTGCAGTTAGAAAATTTTACTTTTTTAATAGGTATGTAAGGCTTTGTAATTTGCAAGAAGTGGGTGTTAAAGTGATGGCACATAAGGGAGTCTATATATTTTGTTATTTCAATATAATTTCTTTGTAATACTATGGTTTAGCAACAGTTAAAAAGGTTCTTTATTGACCTACTGTTGACCTTTCCTTGTTTCCTTATCTACCGACCCCGATAGATAGGGTATTGCAACTGGAACTATGGGTCCGGCTGTGTTTTCAGGGGTACTACGGGGTTCCGGTTCAAGCCCCCGGCTGGTTGTGCCTTGACCGGCGCCTACGGCGGGATCCGGACGTGGGTTGGACTCGTAGTGGCTTGTGGTTAGCTGTAGAGCTTGGGAATGTTCGTTTGTACTGGTATTGTGTGCCAGGACTTCTAAACTCGCGCACAGCGAGCGGGGCCTAGTAGCGGTCTCTGAGGGGCCAGAAGCGAAAAGTCCTGCGGGGAACGTGAGTTTCCCTTATAGTTGGCAGCTTTGTTCGGTGGTTCTCATTGGACATTAGTGTTGACATCTTCGGTACTAGTCTGGAGAACTAGTAGAGGCGGCCCCCTACATACCGTAGCCTCCGGTCCAGCCAGCCGCGTAGGACGTGGGAACTGGCTAGGCGCCTGGATGGGTTTCGAGAAGTGAGTGTGCTTACTACTCCGCGACCAAGGTGGACACTTGGGAGTCGACGACCCTAGCAGTGGCAACTGCGAGTTGTGCCCTTCGTGCAACGAGAAGTGAGCGAGCTTGAAAGCTTCTGTTACCTATCTGGACAATAGGCAGTGAACTACACGTGTTCACGGGGAAACTCTCCCGAGACACTAGTCATATGAGTACCGAATGAAGAGCGCGCTGCGGCGGGTACTTATTTGGCGTCAAGACCTAACGCAGATGGTCTCCTGCACGAGTGTTCTACTGGCGCAGGGACGTCTGGCACTTCTTGCATAACCTAACGGTTGGTCTCGAGGTGCCAGTAAAAATAAAACTTAGTGAATTAAGGAGAGGAGATGACCTACTGTTGACCGACCAGTTAACTGACTAAAATAACATATCTGTAGTTTTTAGCTATTTATAAGAAACGAGACATTATTTATACTTGATTTTTACATTTTTCTAACACTTTGAAATTAAGACAATAAAAAGTTATTTTTTGTAATAAGCTTTTTTTTTTTTTGCAGATTTTTACGTCTTTATATTATATAAATCGTGCTAAATGCACACCGGCAGAGGGTTAGCGTTGTTGTACGTCGTCAGGCAACAACGCTAACCCTCTGCCAGTGTGCATTTAGCGGCGCAGTGTGGGATGCATCACATAAACTGATGTTTGGCCGCCGTGCCAAAAAACACAAAGGAGTGTACTGCGACGCGAGCGGTCTTGATACTTGATGTTAAACTTTAAAACATATTTTAAACATTCGAGGATAGCGAGCTTGCGTTGTTTTTCGTGAATTGTAACTTTCAATTAGTAATTATTATAATAATAGTTCATAAGAAATTCCATAATCAGTTAAATACGGTAATACCTACTTTAACAAACGAATAAGTATTATCTGACAATTGAAAAGTCGGCTATAAATAGTTCCGGACTAACCTTCTCGGACTAAGTCACGAGTGTATTGTATGTTTAAGCAAATACCCAACAATTCTAGCGAAGACTTGATTTTAATGACGGAGGCCTTTGTCCAGCCGAGGGACAGTAAAAAGGCTGTGACGTTGTTACAACCTACTCTACTTATTCTATAAGTTTTATAACCCCATTTTATGGAATTCGAAACTAGTTGTCAAATTTATACATGTTCTGAAAAATAATAATTTAAATGTCATGTCGTTGCCATAGGTACAATATTTTAAGGGTCGTACAGGCCACAAGGCTATTCTCAATTTGTTTTGACGGGATTATGCCAGCCAGTGTGAAATCCTGGTATGCCATCAATTATATTTATGATACAGCTCATGTCTACCCTAAAAGTCCATTCTAAATATTGGTGAAAGAATTTTAGAAATCGGATAAGTATTCTTAGAGATCACCGTACACATTTAAACTTACACACTTTAAGTATTATAATATAATATATTATATAATAATTATTATTATGAATAAAACCAATGCCACCTAAACAATGACCTAAAAAGTATCAAGATCGCACACATCCGTCAGTGAAGGGATAAAAACTTGTATCACAAAAATAGACGCGCGAAAAATTAACATAAACGAAGTCACGAATCAACCAATCAGCGTGCCGATGCGTGTGTGTGTGATTTTTAGTGACAGCGTCTGTGTGCGTCACGTGTGTGCGTTGTACTTTTTCTATGTGAGTTTGGCCTAAGAATATAATTAATACTCCCACTTTTTGACGGACTGGCTAAATATAGTATTAGTTTATTAGCGTTAGTATGTGATGCGTAGGAGCATTGGATGGATACATAGGAAATGCTTAAGATTGCACAATATAATCAGTTAAACATGTTAATATATATCTTTGTAACCTTTTCTTTATTTGTCAATTGAATTAAGTATATCTGATCATCATTTTGGTATCTATATTTTATGTGCTCCTATTTCAGTTACATTTTATTTTTTTTTTAAATTTGAAAAGATGTGGCGGTAAAAAAATATTTACCTGATTGAAGTTGTTTAAAAAAATGAGAAATATAATGTATTGTCATCATCATCAATCTAAAAAGGCCTAACGAGAGCATGCCCCTGTTGGGTCAAAGCCCCCCCCCCCCTCCCTTGTTGGGTTTAAGCCCAGGTCTTACCGCATAAAATGACATGAACATTGAACATCTATCAATATAGAACTAACCCACATTTCACAGAAAAATATAAACTATTATTTTACATTATCAACAACTAGCGGCGCTCGCGGTTTCATTCCCGTGGGAATATCGGGATAAAAAGTATTCTTTGTGTTAATCCAGGTTATAAACTATCTGTATGCCGAATTTCATCCAAATCCATTCAGTAGTTTTTACGTGAAAGAGTAACAAACATCCACACTCACTAACTTTCGTCTTTATAATATTAGTATTATAGAAACATCGAGCGTTAGATATATTAAGTTGTACTAATGTGAGTCGGTGGGTTGAATTAACGACAACAACCCTCTGATGAGGAGGCCGAAGGTGGAAGCGCACTTAACCCGGAATCGTCAAAAACTGAGGAACTGGCTATCTGTTTTCTGACTTTAGAAACATCCCAATGCTAAAAACATTGTTGTTATCGCGACAGACTTAGATATAATAGTCCTTCTCCTCGATTTCGATGACGGCGACCCTGAGATCTGCGCGTGAAGTTATTTAAAGTGAGCTAACGTTTGCGCTGGTGTAAGTCCACTCTCTCGTCCCGCCCTCTGCAGTCCAATGATGCAGCAAAAAAGGCCGTGAACCACTACATGAATCCTAGCAAACGCCCTTGAGGTTCTTCGCATTACCTTTTTGCAACGTTGGTCAAGAAATAGTGCCATAACGATGCAGGTGTGATCGGGAATCTTCCGATAGCTACTCTACATGTACCCAGTCGTAGATGCAGACCCCTTCCCTAGGTTTAGCCCACTGACGTGGTTTACCCGCCGCTGTGACGAATGCTCCTTGGAGCCACTAGGGAAGAGATTATAGAGGTTAGATAGCGCGAAACACTCCATTACATTCCAAACAGGCAGACTTAGATAAGATGGCAGCAACTTGCCAGGTGGACTTGAAGCCAGCCCTAGCAGTCATTGGGTCAATTCCCAAGTCGGTCAAAGTGTGTAAAGATTTCTTGAAGCATAGCCCGGGTTTGTGATCAGTGATCACCAAATCGGCATTTAGCGTGATGATTAAGCCAAAACTCATCAATTGCAGCGTTATGATTTTAATGAGTAGTTGCCCAGCACTTACCTAGTATTATGACTAATTAATCAAGCTGCATAATTAAATATCCTAGAAAGTATGAACCCTACCAACTTCTTAATTCATTGACGATTAAAATTTTCATGATTTCATTTATCATAAGTCATCGCAGTAATTGATGAGTTTTATCTCAATCATCACGCTTGCTAAATGCGGGTTATTGATCACAAACCCGGGCTACGCTTCGAAAAATCTTTGCACATACTTCGACCGACTTGGGAATTGACCCAATGCCTGGTAGGGCATGTTTTAAGTCCACCTGGCAAGTTGCTGCCATCTTATCTAAGTCTGTCGCGATAACAACATTACAATGTATATAGCATTGGGATGTTTTACAAATAAGATAGCCAGTTCCTCAGTTTTTGAGGATTCCGGGTTAAGTGCGTTTCCACCTACGGCGGTGTAGTAAAAGGCGACTAATGTACTAAAGACTTAAATCCAACAGCATAGAGCGGCGATAGGCTCACCACATATCACGCTGCACACATGTGCAGTGTTATTTAGTCTTCGATCATGGATAATAGTCGTGAGTATAAAGAAATACTTACTTGCCTAGTAAGCATCCATTATGATAATTTTTGATAATTTATTTGTATTTGCAAAATCACTAAGTAAGACTCCCTCGTTAAATATATCTAACAGATAAATTATATTGAAATTAAACACTTTTTTACGGATTAACTCGCGTTTAATTTACTATTTACATAGTTTTTTTTATATTATCCTGACGTTTCGAACGCACCCGGTTAAATATAAAAATGATTGACAGCAGGCAAATAACTTCTAACTATGAGACGACCAACACCTCAGTCTCCCTGTGACCACGGACCCTGTAAAGGGTTCGAAACGTCAGGATAATATAAAAAAAAACTATGTAAATAGTAAATTAAACGCGAGTCAATCCGTAAAAAAGTGTTTAATTTCAATGTGTAGTGCTCGCTTAAACCTCAGAAAACAATAGAAAAAATATATATGAATCCTGAGGGACACCACTTCTGCCGATATTTCAAACAAATCTGCCGCACAAACAGCTGCAGTTTTTCTCGTGTTTTTTTTTTTAAATTCACCAATCGCAGCCAAGTGCAGTAGGTGCAATACAAAAATACCGACAAAATTCAAGGTCGACCATACAAAAATAACTCGCGTACGACGGACGCGGCGCGCGAAACGCATCGCGATTTTTCAGACACGGATTTTTGAAGACGACCCTGCGTACTGTATTTTTTTAAGAGAACCATAAACGTAGGGTATTAATTAATCCGTCGTCAGCCTATACACGTCCCACTGCTGGGCACATGCCTTCCTACATGGAGAACATCATATGGGGAGGGAATTAAGAGGTTTACACATTTCGATTTCCCATACAAACTTCCAAGTCGAAATTTTTAAAAACCAATAAGCTAATTTTGATGAAACTTTGTATGCTGTAAAAACACAGGGATCTAAATAGTTTGTTGAAAACATTAAAAAATGTTTGTTTAACTGAGTTATTGCGATTTTTAACTTTCTATAGTCGACTTTAAATCGCAATAACTCAGTTAAAAAACTTCTTTTAAAAATGTTTTCAACAAACTATTTAGATCCATGTGTCATGCAAAGTTTTCATCAAAATTAGCTTGTTGGTTCTAAAAATTTCGACATGGAAGTTTGTATGGGAAATCGAAATGCGTAAACCCTGTTGATAAATTTTATTAATCGTTCTGAATTCTCAAAACGCTTATATTCATGACCCTTTTTGAAACATCCTTATTTATCTTCTTTTTTTTCATTCCTATTAATCACTTGCTTATTCTTCCACCATAACAAATGATTTTCTCGTAACTTTTCTGTTACTAATGCTAATTTGAAGCTACATATAATTAAGTACTTCTTCCATTTACGAGTAGTTAAATATTTAACCTAATAATTGTTATAATTTATTTAGTAAATAAACTGTTGAAATTGTGGAAAGACATTTCGGTTTTCGGTTCGGTAACAATCGGTATTTACATTATTTTTGCCACTAATCATCTGATCTCAACCCTGAGTTTTACAAAAAATTATGAGTTTTATTTACATACATATATAACGACTATTATCCCCGAAGGGTTAGTCAGAGACTAGGCAATGAGGACAGCAAAAGCTGTCCTCTGCCATAGTCCACTTTTTACCCAATTGCGACTGCACACGTGCTAAGTGTGACAGGTAGTGAGCCTATTGCCGCTCTATGCTGTTCGATGTATGTGCAGTCTTTAGTCCGTTAGTCGCCTTTTACGACACCCAAGGGAAGAGAGGGGGTGGTAGTATTCTTTTACCGCTACGCGGCACGGTTATTCTATCTAATACTGTATTTACACTTTGTACTGCATTTGGAAAGTTCATAGACGGTTCATAGATATGTAGGCCTAGTTAATAGAACGCTTCCTGATCAGTGATGTAGGAAAAGTATGTCAGTTCAACGTAAGCGAAATCTACCGAAACGATAAAAGAAATATTTACTAACCATCAGCCTTTAAGAGGAAACACTACGTCAACGTGTGGTGATGTTTGATATTTTAGCATTAAGTAATTTATTTATTAACCAGGAGCCTTCAAAATTTAGCGAAATCACTCCGTTTTAAGGCGTCTTCAGAAACACAAGTACTTAGCTGGTTTAAAAAAATCAAACATACAGACATAGAAAATCTCTTTCATTAACCGATGCTGAAAAAGTTATAAAAATTGCACCAGTTCTGAAGGAGGAAACAGGGGACTACGAATTATCGCTTTTCTGTGTTTTGTATGAGAATTTTGCATCCCATTTCGACGTAGTGTTACCTCTTTAACGTCCAACTTGGCTGAGGCCTTCACACATGTGATAACATCACAGGTTGGGCCATAACGTACCACGCTGGCCCTATGTGGGTTGGTAGATTTAGACAATTTATATAGAGATGAGAACTAATGAGAGTACATAATTTTCAACGAGAGTACGAGAGTATTAATTGTAAAGTTATATATAGGGCTATACCTGAGGGCATACTCTCTTTCTCAGAATCGAAATTTCAGCCGATTTTTACGTTTGCTCTTTAGATAGCGCATTCCATTATTCTTTAAATTTCAAACAATTTTCTAATAATTTATAATCTAAATACCAAACCTATTCTGTATGAACGAAAGGAGATTGACCACTTTTGTATGGACGTTGGACCAAGAGTGCTGCCCAACATTGAATCATAGTGCATAATGTTCCTTAGGGTGGATTCGACCAAACTGGAATAAGTCTTACTCCGAGATTAGTCTATACAAATTCGGCGTTAAATCTAGATATAAGACCTTATTCCAGTTTGATCAAATCCACCCTAAGACTAATACTAGTATGTAACCCAAAGTGCTAAAGAACCTAACCGAGAAGTATTAAGAAAAAAAATTTGTTGTATAGGTTTTATATTACCGAAAAATAAAAACAAACATCTTATTTTTAAAATAAAAGACTGTATGTATTATAAACAATGCATTTTATTAATAGAACAACACTTAGTTAAGGATAGTCATTCGATCAATCAATCATACAAAGCCATAGGATTAGTTTTTAGGTACAATATAACCCCGTGGATGTTTTTTTTAAATTATTTTTTTATATCTCTTTATGTAAGGAAAGAAATAAAAGTATTCCCATGCTTGGGCAGATTTGGTCCAAAATGTTAAATCTCCTTTCGGAAGGATAAGGAAACCGCTGTAAATAGTAAACGAAAATTTCGTTTCGGAGAAAAAGAATAGGCACTCTGGTCCCGGGGCCGTATGTTTCAATATGCCAATGACATCGAGTCCAAATATCGGATATCCGATTAAAAAGACACGACATTAATCACCCTGTGTATTTTTCAATGTTTCACTATCTTCAAGTATGTTTAAAGGTTATTAACGCAAAAATGTTTAAAAAATATTGAAGTAATAGAAATCTCCTAAAATGCAAATTCAAAGAGGTTTGATGAGACAATGTTTTTCAGTAAAAAGCTTTGAAGAGTTTCGAACAAGTGTAACTAAATACCTCAATGGCAAAGAGGTCACGCAGCCGCCCGGTATGCGGAAGACGTAAGTTCGAGTTCCACATGAGGTAGTCGTTTTTTGTTTCCACTATATTCAATGCCTAAAACATTTATTTACCACTAAGCTCTAACCCGCAAATTCTCTTGCTCTAGTTTAGTTCGCATTAATGTTTCGAGCAAAAAAAGTAGGCTACAAAATTTCATCAAAATCAGTTTAGCGGTTTATACATGAAAGCGTAACAAACAAGCTCATTTACGCATTTATAATATTAGTTGGCAAAGCTTTAAGATGAATGAAACGATTTTTTCAAATGGAAAAAGTGCAGGTTTTGTAAATTACGACCATAATTCATTGTAAGTATGACAACGATAAAAATTTAAAAAAATATTGTTCTGTACATCTCGAGCTCTTTGTTTGAAGTCAAGTTAAGCCCTTGGTCCGTAGTTGTTTTCGTACATACATACATAAATCAAGACTATTATCCCCGAAGGGTTCGTCAGAGACTAGGCAATGAGGACCGCAAAAGCAGTGCTCTACCATAGTCCATTTTTCACCAAATAGTGACTGCACATGTGCTCAGCGTGACAGGTGGTAAACCCATCGCCGCATTTTTTTTGCAGTCTTTAGTCCGTTAGTCGCCTTTTGACAATGTAATATTTTATAAAAAGCCGTGTGTATAGCGGCTCAATAAAATTGTACCACCAACCTCTCTCTTCCCTTGGGTGTCATAAAAAGCGACTAACGAACTAAAGAATGTACATACGGATCTAACGGCATAGAGCGGCGATGGAGTCACCACCTATAACGCTGAGCACATGTGCACTTGTAATTTGGTGAAACGTGGACTATGTTTTTATTTATTTATTTATTTATTTATCTATTTAATTAAAACGGTAAAAACTAATTACATTAATTAACAAAAAAATACATTAAGTAACTATATTCAAAACAATTCATAAAATTAAATTAAACGACAAAAAAGCTTGGGATGAAACTATCTCCAACTCCCACAAAAACAATGTAATAGTTAAGAATAATAATTGTAACAAAGACGTTGAAAAGAATATAAGCCAAGCAGAGTTTCTTGCCAATTCTTGGTGTAAATCAAAAAAATTGACGTGTCAAAGTGTTCCATATGGTACTTAGTGAATAAATAACTTTTTATCTTTATCTATACGTAAAACGTAGACAGCATAGAGCTATGTCGAAACAGACACGCCCATGCGAAATAAAATTCGAGCGCAGACTTGGCTTCCCGCGAATACGCGCTAAAATTACATTTTAAAAATGGCCGCTCCATCCGGCGCGCGAATTTATGCATAAAACTGCATCGGCGCATTAGCGATCTAAACATTAAAAATAGAATCCGCTAGTCTAGTGCGCGGTGCACACGGCATGTAAACGATTGCACTACAGGAAAAAAAATAGGTTGGTTTTAAGTGAATGCTGGTATTTTCAAGTCATCATCAGCCTATAAATGTCTAACTGCCGATGCCGTACTCAGAGACGTAAATTAAGTTTTAATGACAATTAAATGTCTTTCCTTCTCTATTTAACACTATACATAATAAAGTGACAGTAAGAAACTTAATTGTCATTCAAACTTAATTGACGTCTCTGAGTATGGCAGTTAATGTTGGCAGGCCTTACCCTACGGATACTGATGATGCTGTACGCTAGTCCATTACTATTTCTTTTATAATATGTACTTAGCCGGCATTTTGGCCAATTCCTTTATCCAGGTTCAGTAGGGTTTGACCCATCTAGTCCTATTAGAACGAATTCTGCCCGTGGTAATTTTTTCACTTTTTCAGTTTGTAACTTGCTTTTATTTTGTATTCGCTGCAATATTATCACTACACACGATGTGTACACTGTTTGTTAGGTTATTGTGTAGCTCAATCTGAAATGCCAAGTATGTTGTCATATATGACCGTAACCTGTATGTGTACCTAAACCAAATAAATAAATAAATTTGCATTAGGTCACGCACGCAAAAAACGTACTATTCATGTCTATACCATATTCCCGGAAGCAGGCCATAACTTTTTTTTATGGCGGTACCCGGTAACCGGATTTATGAGCGGCAAGAGACTTCAGTTTCCTCAGAGGATTTGGCATCACGCGAGCGTATCCTGCATCTTTCTAAACACTCCAGGGTGTCGGGTAGGACAATAAGAATTTGAAGTTATACCTAATTGTTTCCTCCGTGAGCCTTCGCTGTCTATACTATCGAATTTAATTCTTACAAATCATCAAGCTTAAACCAGTAGTGCCAGGTAAATTTATGGCTGTCGTTTTGTAGTAACAAAACGTAGACACATCAACCAACCCGAGAGAACAGCACAGCTCCTAGACCTTCGCGAAGGTGAGATATTAGCTATTTTCACGGCTATTAAGAAGTATCATCACACTTGTCACGGAGCGGAGGAACAGAGGAGAAACATGATGATGAGGAGTTGGAAGATAATAAATGCACGACAAGTTCAGAGGTATATTATTTAAAGAAATGGTTAGTTATGATAAGGTTAGTTATCATAGTTATAAAAGGTTAATGCATGCTTGCGAATGGGTGTAGGTTTAGGTTATTATTTTTATCAGGACGTATACCTGGAACTGCTAATAATAATGCACTATTCACTTAAAACAATATTTCGGAAGGATAACAATAATTAGAAGGAGCTCTTTCTAGCTCTGCGGATGAATCTGAACTGCCTTTTTTATAAAAACAGAGGCTAGACTTGCCTTCTCGGCAAGTAATATTTGAATTTTGAATTTAAAACTAGATACAAAAGAATGTTATTCGGAAAAGAGGTCGGAAAACCAACAAGGCTTAAGCTGCATCGTTACGCACTATAACCTTCACGTCGCACTTTTAAGCACTCCGCTTTACGCATTTCGGATTCCCATACAAACTTCCGAGTCGAAATTTTTAAAAACCAATTAGTAAATTTTAATGAAACTTTGCATGCTATAGTAAAATACAGGGATCTAAACAGTTTGTTGAACACATTTTTAAAAAGCGTTTATTTAGCTGAGTTATTGCGTTTTAAAGTTTTTTTTTTAGATCCGTGTAATTTACTTTAGCGTGCTGAGTTTCATAAAAATTGGGGAATGCGGTTTTAAAAATTTCGACTTGGAAGTTTGTATGGGAATCCGAAATGCGTAAACCCTCTTAATATTTTAAATCCCAGGTCGAACAAAGTATGTTTTGGATTGTTCCATGCATAGCCCAGGTTTGTAATCACCTATCCACATTTGGCAATCATGGTTTTTAAGACAATTCCCATTAATTGTAGCATGACTTGATTTCAATGATGAAAGCTTTTGCTTGCAGCTCCTGCTGGACAGTGCCTACTTTACTTCACAAATTGGGTCCTTAACTTATGAAAGTTCACGTTTATTATCCCCTAAGGGCTAGATAGTCCTCTTTTCACCACATTACAACAGCAAATGTGATCAGTGTGATAGATGGTGAGCCAATCGCTGCTTTTTGCTGTTGGAAGTATGTGCAGTATTTAGTCCGTTAGTCGCCTCTTACGACACCCAATAGCAGAGTTAGTATTCTTTCAGTGAGATGCTATACGGCACAACTTCGCAGCCATAAAGATGTAACATCGCATTTTACCTTCACTCGTGAGTCCTTAGCCTTACAAACGCCAGATTGCCTTCTTTCGGGCAGCTAAAATAAACATGGACGATATTTCCCAGCTCTTTCCAGCTCATACGGGTACTATGTAGCGGGCGTTTGGCGCGTGATGCAGTCGTAATGTGCAAAGAAATGTTTATAGCTGCACCGTTTGATCTTGCAGTTTTAGGGGGATAGATAAATCGGGAGATTTGGCATCGGACAAATAATGCGTTGGGTGTGGTGGTGGACTAGACTGGAAAGAAAGGAATCAAAGGAATATGTCGTGTGGTAAAATTATTATTTATTTATTTAGTTTAATAAGTAGCTACGGCTAATGCCAATTAATACAATTAAATAACATTACATTACAATAAATTAGAATCAATCAATTAGTTAGATAAAATCAATTAGATAGGTATATAATAATAACAAAACAAACAATAAAAATTGAGCATTAAAATTATTATTCGACCGGTCGACGGCGGTATAACCCTTCTCATCCAGACACAGTCAAATCCCTGACCGCTGAGGGGCAGCAGCCTCAGCGGTGCGACAGACTGTGTCCCTGCGATCGCCAACCCGCATGCCCAGCGTGGCGATTAGGGCAAAACCTCCCATATGATTGGCACACAAAAAGGACGGCCCCCAGTTCCCGGCAGCTCCGCTAGTAATGGCCAAGGCGGCGGTCATGGAAATGGCGGAGCAGGGGGTGCGAAGAATCTCCGGGCTACGGAAGGCTGCCCATCCCAACTGACCCTGGCTACGTACAACGGACGCACTCTACGGCTAGACGAACACCTGGCGCAACTCGAGGTAGAACTTGAAAAGGTTAAATGGCATATTCTGGGGTTATGTGAAGTCCGAAGAGAGGGAGAGGACACCATAACCCTAGAATCCGGACATGCCATGTACTACCGCGAGGGCGACCATATCTCCCAAGGTGGCATTGGGTTCCTGATCCACAAGTCCCTCGCCGACAACGTCACTGAAGTATCCAGTGTGTCGAACAGGGTAGCATACCTGGTACTTAAACTCACCGAGAGGTATTCCCTCAAGGTGGTTCAAGTGTATGCACCGACCTCGTCACACTCGGATGATGAAGTGGAGTTTGTCCTGGATGACATTGCTAAATCCTTACACACCACCACTAAGGCACACTTTAACATTGTCATGGGGGACTTCAACGCCAAAGTAGGATTACAGACTTGCAGCGAATCATCGGTAGGGCCACACGGATTTGGTAGTAGGAATCACAGGGGGCAAATGCTGGTCAACTTCCTAGAGCGGGAAGGACTCTTTTTGATGAATTCTTTCTTCAAAAAGAGTCCACAGCGAAAGTGGACTTGGCGAAGCCCCGACGCTGTGATGAAAAACGAGATAGACTTCATTATAGCGGATAAGAAGCATATATTCAGAGATGTTTCAGTGATCAATAGGTTCAATACCGGCAGCGATCACCGAATGGTACGAGGCACTCTGAATATCAATTTTAAGCTTGAACGCGTCCGCTTGATGAAGTCTAAGCTCCGACCAAACTTACTCCAAACCGCTGTGAACTCAGAGAAGTTCCAACTTCAGCTCGAAAATCGATTCGCTGCCTTGGAAACTACCGATGACGTAGATCAGGACCTACACAATGTGGTAAACATCCTCAGGGAAGAGGGCACGAAATTTTGCTCGGTAAGGCGTACGGGCAAAAAGTCTAAGTACTCGGACGAGACTCTCCGGCTAATGGAAAAGCGACGCCAGACACCACTCACCCCTACTACGCTGTCAGAACACACGGCTCTTAACAAGTGCATTGCTAAGCGCATACGCTACGACCTCCGTCGCTCCAATACGCTTCGTATTGAACGAGCAATTGAGCAAAATCGGGGGTCCAAAGTGTTTGTGCAGCAACTTGGTAGGAGCCATCTGACGCAGCTCACGACATCTAGGGGTGATACCGTCGTTTTCAAGCCGGATGTTCTGGTTGAGATCGAAGACTTTTATGGCCGATTGTACGCCTCGCAAGTTTCGTATCCGGGATCCAGTAATGAGGATGTTAGAGCCACATTAACCCGCCACTACACCGAAGATCTCCCAGAGATCAGCCTAGACGAAATCGAAGTGGCTCTGAGACAGTTAAAAAATGGAAAAGCCCCAGGGGAAGACGGAATCACGTCGGAACTCCTAAGGGCAGGTAGTTCACCAGTCCTGAGGGAGGTCCAACGTGTTTTTCAATCCGTCCTGGACCATGGGAGAACTCCAAAGGCATGGAGCAAGAGTGTGGTTATCATGTTTTTCAAGAAGGGCAATAAAGCTTTATTGAAAAACTACAGACCGATTTCACTCTTGAGCCATGTCTACAAACTGTTTTCCAGAGTTATTTCGAACCGTCTTGCGCGAAGACTTGATGAGTTCCAAACCCCAGAGCAGGCTGGGTTTCGCAGAGGATTTGGCACCATAGACCACATTCACACAATGCGACAGATTATACAGAAGTCCGAAGAGTATAATCAGCCATTGTGCCTAGCGTTTGTGGACTATGAGAAAGCCTTTGACTCTGTTGAAACCTGGGCTGTTCTGCAATCTCTGCAGCGATGCCAGGTTGATTGGCGATACATCGAAGTGTTGAGATGCCTATACGATGATGCCACTATGTCTGTCCAAGTCCAGAACCTGCAGTCTAAACCTATCCAGCTGCGCCGCGGAGTAAGACAAGGAGATGTCATATCTCCCAAATTGTTTACGAGCGCGCTGGAAGATCTGTTTAAGACGCTGAGTTGGAATGGAATGGGCATTAACATCAATGGCGAGTATATCTCACACTTGCGATTTGCTGACGATATCGTCATATTGGCAGAATCGTTGCAGGATTTACAGCAGATGCTGAACAGTCTTGCTGATTCCTCACGACGGATTGGCCTGGGCATGAACTTAGATAAAACAAAGATCATGATTAATGATCGTATTACCCCAGAGCCAATCACCGTTGCCGGAATGCCTCTCGAGGTTGTGCAGGAGTATGTCTACCTCGGGCAGACGCTGCGGTTAGGTAGACACAACTTCGAGAGAGAGCTAAACCGGAGAATACAGCTGGGCTGGGCTGCGTTTGGGAAACTTCGTCAAGTCTTCTCGTCCTCCATCCCTCAATGTCTGAAAACGAAAGTTTTCAACCAGTGTGTCCTACCTGTTATGACCTATGCTGCTGAAACGTGGACGCTGACAGTGAGGCTGGTCCACACGCTGAAAGTCGCTCAGCGCGCTATGGAGAGAGCTATGCTCGGAATTTCCTTGAGAGATCGAATCCGGAATGATGTTATTCGTCAGAAAACTAAGGTGTTCGACATAGCTCAAAGGATTAGCAAACTGAAGTGGCAGTGGGCCGGCCATGTTTGCCGAAGAACCGACAACCGTTGGAGCAAACGGATACTGGAGTGGAGACCGCGTTTAGGCAAGCGTAGTGTAGGACGCCCTCCGGCGAGATGGAGCGACGATCTACGGAGTGTAGCTGGCAAAAACTGGATGAGAAGAGCCGAAGACCGGGCTCAGTGGCGCGTCTTGGGAGAGACCTACGTCCAGCAGTGGACTGATATAGGTTGATGATGATGATGATGATGATGATTAAAATTATTTGGATTATTAATAAATTCAATAATAATTAAACATTAAATATTGCAAACAGTCCGATTAATAATCGCGCAATAAAAAATAAATAAATAATGTGAGACACTACTATCATACATTCCTCTCACAGTACTTCATGCATTCAAATAAAATCATTCAATCATTAAAAACCTTCCATTCATCCGTAATATGATAATGAATTTAATAAAAGTAATACAACATTATTCATGATCCTAATAAACAAGTTCCGAAAGCTCTGCAAAAAATGTCATTTAAGAAAGCCATTGGACCTGAAGGTTACCCAAGTAGCTTGTTAGTGAGCGAGGAATGGTACTGCTTTCCAACTTATTGCTCTTTTCCAAAACTCCAGGTGCATGGAAATCTAGAGCACTATAGTTCCAATTGACAAAAGAGAAGGTAGCAAGTACGAGTGCTATAACAATCGTGGAATCAATGCTCCTCAGTCATACTTTGAAGCTTTACGAAAGAGTGACAGCTGCCTAACGTCTAAATGCTTGTTCTTACCTCCACTACTGGAGACAAGCCTTCCCAATAGACAACATCACATGGATATATTAGGCCATCTTCCACCAAGCTGGCCTAATACGGGTGGGTTTAACGCCTGCTATCTTACGACAACATTCGTGAATAACGGCCTTATGTGCCTTCCAAAACACAGAGAAGCTCGAGAAGTTTTTCGAATGGTTGTCCATCCATTGACCCGGCATTGCGAAAGTTGCTTCTTAAGGGGGTGCGGCGCGATCGCAAAATGACATAAGTCTCTTAATGAACTTCAAAGCAAAATCAATCATATTGATATTAAAAATTAGAACAATTTTGCTTTGAAGTTTCAAACCTACTAATTTAATTAGAGCAAAGGTTTTGTTCCGCGAATTATGCAAAACCATCCCGCGCTTGTGATATAAATTAAAATTTACTTATTTAAGATGGGGGCGACCTGCGGTATAGCAATACAAATATTTTCATGTAAGAATTATTGTTTCATGCGTAAAATTAAGAAAGTTGTCGAAAAAAAATGTTTTTAGGAGTCATTACATTTTGAATTGTTTGTTATTGTTTAAAGAATTTGTTTTAAATTTCAACACGGCCATAACCTTGTGCAATGATCAGGCTAAGTTACATAAGTAATTTTAATGTATTTAACTATTTCAGCGCATAGTACAAATGACTTAAAAATACGTAAATTTTCACAATTTCGTGCAGGATCCCCTTAAGTTCATCTGGTTTTCTACTACCATCTTATCGAGTCTGTCGCCGTTACAACAACGTTAGTAGTAGTATTAGTAGTAGTAGCATTGTTGTGTTAGTTTATCCTAAATTTAATAGGATACTTCCTGATGAGAAGAAGATTTTTTACACTTTAATTGCTATTTATTTACGCCGCCATCTTCCTTGCTTTTCATTAATTAAATTCATTATAAAACAAAATTTAGTTTCGTATCAAAAAAAACTTCACGCGAATTTTGCTAAGCAGGCTCCACTGCCTACATCGCAGGCTCTAGCGGCCTGAGTCACCCGGCGTGCGCTCACACCGGTTTCTAGTACCCTTAGTACTGTGGACAGCACAGTTGCACGTGACACTTGGCAGTTTGAACCAACCGTGGTGATGTTTTCGTTGAGCTCGTGGGCGTACGGTTAGCACTTTCAAGTGACTGCAGTTGGTAACCGACTTTCGCAATTCCTCTTTTTTAGGTTAGTTTCTTAGGTTGCTGTTTTAGTTTTTATTTATTTTTATCAACTACAAGTAAGCACTTCATCTCACCTGATGGTAAGTGACGATAAGGCCAGTTTGAAGCTTCACCCTAAATCCTCAACCACTAAGGAACAGGCTATCTTATTCGGCGTCAAGACCTAACGCAGATGGTCTCCTGCGCGAGTTTGAGACTGGCGTAGGAACGTCTGGCAGTACCTGCATAAACTAACGGTTGGTCTTTGATGCTACTACAGATAAATGTCACACTTTGCCTGTCCTAGGATTTAAACTCAGGATCTCCGGATTAACAAGTCGAGGGCTTGACCACTTCAGCCACCCTTAACGTTATATTTATCATTGAGTGCCAGCTTAATTTTTTTATATTGCGCCCGGCAAATGTCCTCACTCCACCTGATGTTAAGTGGAAGTGAAGTCCTGGCGCGAGGACAACTGGTGCAGCGTAAGAGACGAAGCATCAGTCACACTCACTCCGCCGGCCCACAAAGTGCCTCTTCTCGCCTTGTTTAAAGGACCGTTAATACGGAAGTTCAGAAGTCAAGGGCCAAAGGAGAGGGATTGTAAATGGACCAGGGTTGCGGGTCTCCACTTGCTCCCAGATGATGATGTCTCCCCACTTCTGTCACTTTCCGCGTAGCGAGAACTCTGTACTGCGGTCGACTGTGCAGTATTCCTGATAAGATCGATCCAACGAGTCGGGGACCTGCCTCGTGGTCTCTTCCATTCTGTGTGGCCTTGTATTACAATACAAGCCTCTAGATCGAGTTTTCGTTTCTGGAGATGTGACCAAAGAAAGTGAGCATTTTTGTCGTGAGGAATTGTTAGCAATCTTAATAAACGATTGCTCTGGACGAAAAATTCGATAATTATGGCGCTTGCATCTCCTGATTTCATCAACTACCATCAAATGCGATGAAGTATAAGCGCAACATAATATACGTCGTCGCTGATTAACACTAAATTAAACCACATACCATATACCTAGGTATTGAGATTTGACTCTAACTTTCTATATTGTATTGTTCAATTGGGAATTTCTGGGCCAGAAAACGTTTATAAGCGTTAGACGCTTGTAACGTTTATTCTAAAAACATTTACCAGCTAAAATTATACCCCAAACGGTACCTAACGAAACCCAGCATCCGTTAACACAAAATATCAGTCAGTAAACAGTCGAAGGCAAGTTTTATTTCTATTCAACCTACAGCCGCCCCCCCTCCCTACTATGAAACATTGAGGTATAATAACTAGAGTCGCACCACGAATCCATTTTTTCCGCAATGAGTTGCTTCGAAATCGCTTAAGCTTCGATGACAAGGGTCTACTTTACGAGCTACAAGCCAGCGAGTTTGCTAGCAGCTTTTAAACTTTCTACGTGTCATCGGTTGTTTTACAATAAAAAAACTCGCTCACTCCTTAGCTTTTAAACTCGCCGACTAGCAGCTCGTAAACTAGCTCCATGTCATCGAGGCTTTAGAAGCGACTAGGCGTTTGCAGACCATGGCCCGCAACTGAGTGCGCAAAAACTTGCTTCACGATTCATCTCTAGTTATAACACCTCAACGCCTATGAGTCAGTCATGCGCCCGCGCAGTTTTGCAACCGAAATTCTACCGGTTCAGACAATAGCATTATTAGACACAGACGCCATTTTAAGTCTAGATCTTTAAGTTATTTGGGTACCTCCGATGATTTGCGACAGTGGTGTTTGGTTAATGTCAATAGAATTTTATGTGTTAGTCGCCGTTGCTTGTACATTTTAAAGATGCAATTGTAAAATGTTGCAAGCGTCTCTAAAGGTTACGAAAACCGCTTCGCTGAAGAGATTTATTTGAATGTTTGATAAAAATTCTTGAAAACTCCGATAGAACAGTGGCTTCGGTTTGCCATCTTGCTAGTTGCAAACAACGAATGATAATGTAGAATGATGGATATACGTATCTATCATTATATAATATGTATACTTAATTATAAACTTTTTTTTATTCTATTAATACGATATAACTACCTTATAACATCAATAACAAAACAACATATAACTTAATAATAATTTAAAAGTAAAAAAAAAATAAAAAAACCTATACTTAAGTAAAAGATGTCCTCCAACTATGGGCTCGTCCGGTACCAAGAATGCTGGCAACGTTACCTACCTCTTTGGATTCCATGGCTGATACGCTGGCAGAGGTAGCTGCCAGCCTTCTTGTCACCGAAGGCCTCAATAAGGCGAGTACTTAACTCTACACATAATATATTTATGCAATTCAGTCATTTTCCATATTTCTTTTCCAAACTGTGATCTATTTTGTATTCGATCTAAGTATTTTACTAGTCGTTAAGAATTTTTTCATTTTTTTTAAGTACCTGAAGCCCGGCAAACATCTCCACTCCACCTGATGGTAAGTGGAAGTGTAGTCCAGGCGCGAGCATAACTGGTGCAGCGTAAGAGACATAGCATCAGTCATCCTCACTCTGCCGGCCCACAAACTACCCCTTCACGCGTCGTTTGGAGGACCAATAAATTAATTTAACATATATTACACACATACATACATATAATCACGACTATTATCCCCGAAGGGTTAGTCAGAGACTAGGCAATGAGGACAGCAAAAGCAGTCCTCTACCATAGTCCATTTTTCACCAAATAGCGATTACACATGCTCAGCGGGAAAGGTGGAGAGCTGATCGCAGCTCTATGCTGTTGGAAGTATGTGCAGTCTTTAGTCTCTTAGTCGCCTTTTACGACACCTAAGGGAAGAGAGGGGGTGGTAGTATTCTTTCACCGCTACGCAACACGGTTAATTAATAATTAACTTAAACATCAGAAAGTTAATCCGTTTGTACTTGGAGTAGGCTAATCTTACGTCGGAATGGTGATGAACTAAGATTTCTCGCAAATAAACCCAAGCAAGTTATACCACCACCTCTTTGCTTATTTCACCGACAACGCTTTAAACTATGAAGATTGTCAGTAGAAAAACACATGATCCAGTAGAATATCAAACGATATACACGTTAGAACGAGAGGGCAGTAATACGATATGCTGTATAAAAAACAGGTTGGACAAGGCTGCCCGCGCGCAATGTTATTATATTTCTTTTACGCTAAGTACATGTTGCGTAAGAGTATTGTGTGGAAGGTACTCCTATGAGTATACTTAGAAAAAGCGACAACGCTTTTAGTGATAGCTCGATAATATGTTTAGACTCTATGGTAAAAACATTCTAAATTTGAAAGGGGTTGAGTATTTTTATATTTGTAAGTGTTATTCTAATTGTATATTTTGCCTTTTAACTAAAGCAAATCCATGTCGTGACCACCAAAAACAGCATTGCGGACCAGTAAAACAAAAATCAATACTAGAGAACTTTACTATTTCAAGTTATTATATTATTATCTATGAAAACTAGACAAAACCATAAATAAAAGATCACCTCCAACTGTGAATACAGTATACTGCTTTCGTTATTGTTCTGAGCTGAGATCAGTCCTAAGAATCTAAGGAATTCGACCAATATATTGTTATGTTAAATAAACATTTTTTAATTATGTTAATGAGTGATATTAGATGTAGATTAATAAATAATAATCCTGTCTGTGGCAGTTGTATTTTTAAATTTTACGAATTGGACGTAGGATCTTACGAAGATTTCACGCGAACTTCTTGAAAGAATTTGAAAAATGTCGTTCCCCTTATGTCTCAATTTTCAATGCTCATGCACATTCACGAACTATTTTGAACGTTGTTTTTTTAAATATTATTTATCATTGCTCAATTACATTGTCACATTTAATATTAGTAGAGCATTTTAAAACCACTAAGGTTTGAGTTAATGCTGTTTTATCTACATCGATAATACATTAATTGGCATACATTAAAATAGATTAAAGCACATTGCACTAATATAGAGTTATGTACCATTTATTATTGGGTGCCATTTGTTTTAAGCTTGGAAATCAGTTAACAAAATTTCTTGCGGCCCCATGACGCAAGTACCCCAGCTTTGTGACGATAGCCTTTTTCAGTCTACTGTATGATATCGCCCAACCATTTAAGTCTCTGATGTACCGGACCTCTCTTTCCTAGAGTGTAATACAATATGCGAATTGAAAATAGCTTATCATAACTTTTGGTATGGTTCTAAGAAGTTCTTAGTTCTTCTGTTGACCACAGCTCCCTTTGTAACGCAACGGACGTTCATAGTTTTCTTTGCTTTCAAAAGATGAATTTCCGTTTTCACTTTAAGTTGTCAACTAGCATTTTGGTACACCTGGAAATAGAATAGTTTTTGCATTAGACTTTTTTTTTTTATAAAAGAGGGAGGCAAACGAGCAGGCGGGTCACCTGATGGAAAGTAATCACCGCCGCCCATGGACACCCGCAAAACCAGAGGAATCGCAGGCGCGTTGCCGGCCTTTAAGGGAGGAATAGGTTTAAGGAAGGAATAGGAATTGGGAGGGGTCGGGGAGGGGGGAGGGGCCTCCGGAACCCTCACTGGTCGGACGAAACACAACAGCACCAAGTGCCGTTATTTAACGCCGAATATTCGTGAGAGGGTGGTATTACGCCGGGCGAGCCGGCCCAATGCGTGCTGCAACGCAGCGTGGCTCTACCACTCAGTCAGTGTTACTCATTTAACACCACCCAGGGATCACGTGTAGGGTCTCAAGGGTAAACCTACGGACGCGAGCAACTTTAACCCCCAAAAACGTTGAAAATGGTATATTTATGTCGAAAAATATAAAAAGATGAATACATCTTTTGAGGCAATAGCCTCAGGTGGGAAACATTGGCTCTTCTTCTTCTTCTCTGCCATTTATTGTAATTATGACATAAGATAAAAAATGTTTACTAGTAAAAGTTTTTGTTACTAGAACTAGTTTTTTTTCTTGTAAACATTTTGTCCTATATCTTATAGAATTGTGAATGCAAAATTTCAATAATAAAGATAATAATATGTATGTAGGTACCTATGTTACCAAATTTTAGTGATTAAATGAATATAAATATTTTAAATAAAAAAAACATTTTCAGTTGAAATCCAAAAACCATTTGATTGGAACTGCTCTTTCAAAAGAAAAAAAAACTCTACTAGCAAGTCATTAAGATATATAAATCCTTCAACATTCCAATTAACGTCATCCACCGTATTCGTGGCGTCGTAAAAATGCGCTTCAGCATTTGGAGCGCACAAACTGGCTAGACCAGGCGCAGGAGAAAGCGCACAGCCTACGGTGCGCTCGTAAAATGCTGTATTATCTTACCGAATTTCTTTAATGCCACCTTAAGCGTCCTTTTATGTTGTACTAGCGGACCGCTCGCGACTTTGCCCGCGTGGACCCCGTACCCCGTGACGAATTTTTTAAAATATTATATACTTAGCCCTTGTCACCCGGAGAAAGTGTAGCTTCCTAAAGATGAAAGAATTTTTCAAATCGGTCTAGTAGTTTCGGAGCCTATTCAATGCAAACAAACAAACATTAAAATCTTTCCTCTTTATTATATTAGTATAGATATAGATTATTAGTTTCCATACATTTTTTCAAAGTTAAGACAGCGACTACAAATTTCCAGTACTTCGATCTCAAGTCCTGGCACACTTATTTGGTAAAGAAGAACCGGATGAAAAGGTCTCCATAACCGTACACAGATATGTCATTACTAGATACATACATACATTACACACATGACCGTAATCCTCAAAGGGTTAGTCAGAGACTTGGCAATGAGGACTGCAATAATGTATGTATGTACTTCTTTCAACCATCCTCTTTACATGACCCGACCACCTAAACATATTTTTCAAAATGCAATGTGTGGCGTCGGGAGACATAATAACACAATAGATGTCGATTCTTAACTGATTCCTTTATTGAGAGAAGACAGGGGTTTTTAATTAGGAAATACATGTGGTTTATAAAAGTATTGAATTATAGTAAAAGCATCTGATTACATGTATTACATTACATGCTACCTTGTACCGTTAACCTTGTACATAATATCCTTAAATTAAATATTAATCCATCCTACTTAGTATTATAAACGCGAAAGTTTGTAAGTATAGATGGATGTTTGTTACTCTTTCACGTAAAAACTACTGAATAGATTTGGATGAAATTAGGCATACAGATAGTTTATAACCTGGATTAACACATAGGATACTTTTTGATTCGATCTTTGTGGGTCAAAGTGACGTAATGACGTTGTGGTATGACGTTGTGCACTCTACTCACTCTATTACAAAAATTTTCACTGCATCTTCATTTTTCGATTCTCTCATTTAAACATCATTAAAAGACTGTAAACCGTTAAGCGGTGAAAGAATACTACTACCCTTTCTTCAATTGGGTATCGTAAAAGGCGACTAGCGGACTAAAGTCGCCACATACATCCATCACCAAAGAGCGGCGATGGAGCACACCACCTGTCACGCTGAACACATCTGCAGTCACTTTTTTTGGTAAAAAGTGGAATATGGTAAAGGACTGCTTTTGCGGTCCTCATTTGCCTAGTCTCTGACTAACCCTTCGGGGATAATAGTCGTGATTATTATGTATGTATCAGCCTGTAAACGTCCCATTGTTGGGAACAGTTCTTCCCACATCCACATTGAAGGTAAGGCTACAGCCCACCACACTGGCCCAATGCGGATAGTTAAGTTATTAATGTTTTATATTTTAGCGTTTTATTAAAGCTTAAATATACTTAAGTAAAATTTTAAACACTGAAAAAAGACGACAACCTCAGGCGGGAATCGAACCACGCACCTTCCGTATTCCGGGCGGCTACCTTAACCACTTGGCTACCGAGGTCTGGCTTTCAACCGTCGAAATTTGTCAGTGCTTGATGCTTATGTTTTTAGACTGTGTGTGTCTCTGTATGCGGAAGGTGCGTGGTTCGATTCCCGCCTGAGTCTGTCGTCTTTTTTCAGTGTTTAAAATTTTAGGTAAGTTATGTTAAAATGTTCTTCGACTCTAATTAAAATGTTGTTACAATTATAAAATAACTTTTGTATTAAATTAAAATGGATGTCGGTGCTTCCCTTTAACTGGTCGTCTATAAATCGTTTAGGCGGACGGTTTCATTAGATCCCTCGGTCCGATATTGATGTCTGTCGTGCACAAAACAAAGTTCATTTTGCCTTAACATTTATTAACTAGGTACCAACTTATTATATCGTACAAAACATAAACGGTGTATTTGATTTCTGAACACTTAATTTAGCTGGCGTCTCAGCTGACGGAGGGAACATAACAAATGGCATTTCTATCCTAATTAACGGTTCACATAAAGATTTGTTTGACGGCAGTTCCGCAGTTTTACTAGTAACAATCGTAAAAGTTAAGCAATCTTCAAGGATGGGTGACCGGTTTGAGTTACGAGCTACTCCATGCCTTAGAAGGTGTTGATTATTTAAAGAAACGGTGTGGTATAGCGGCGCCAACGTGAAAGGAATACTATTAACTCGTCTCTTCCCTTGGGTGTCGCAAAAGGCGACTAACGGACTAAAGACTGCACATACATCCAACAACATAGAGCGGCGATGGGCTCACCACCTGTCACGCTGAGCACGTGTGCAGTCGCCATTTGGTTAAAAGTGGACTATGGCAGAGGACTGCTTTTGCTGTCCTCGTTGCCTAGTCCCTGACCCCCTTTGAGGATTATAAGTCTCACTACATTTCCACCTTAGTAAAGGTAAGTATACCAATACAGGTTCAAAAAACTACAGTCTAAAACAATATATTAATCTAATAGTCCTACTATACATCACACTAATATTATTAAGGCAAAAGTTTGTGAGTGTGTATGTTTGTTACTCTTTCACGTAAAAACTACTGAATGGATTTGGATGAAGTTCGGCATACAGTTAGTTAATAACCTGGATTAACACAGAATACTTTTTATCCCGATATTCCCGCGGGAACGGGAACCACGCGGGTGAAACCGCGTGCGGCCGCTAGTAAATAATAAATGTCAAAATTACGCAACAAATGACATTATTATCAATATTACAGGAGTTTCTCCTGTGTTTTTTTAGCAACAACACGTGTTGTAAGACTCCATTTTATTTCTATCAATCAATCAAAATATCTTTATTCAGTAAGCTTAAAATAAGCATTTTGAATCGTCTAAATTTGTTTTTTTTTTATGGATGGATGAATAGGCACAGGAACCCAAGTTCAGGAAGTCTTTTAGCTGTGGAGAAGAACGGGCACAAGAAACTCCACAGCTTTATAATAATATAGAAGAAACGACATTTACAAAACAATATGTCGTTACCAAATTATACAATCAATAATCATAAAACAACTAAAAAAGACTAAACTAAACTACTACTATAATAAAATAAAAGATAAAAACAAAAGTGAATCTAAAAGTTTTACTCGGGCACTATGAACGCATTAGAACAATGTAAAACTAGAGGAATGTTAATTCCATGCATTTTTGTCATTGATGTAATCGCTTACAGTGTAATAGCCCTTTTCTAATAGTCTGTCTATAACATATGTCTTAAATTTGTCAAAGGGCAAAATTATAACATCGTTCGGGATTTTATTGTAAATTATGACACTTTGTCCCATAAATTATCCATAAACTTACTGAAATCGAAATTTAGAAATTACAAGTTTATACTTATTTCTAGTATTTAGTTTGTGTACCTATATCGCATTTTTTTTTTTAAAATGTCACAAACTAAATGTTTTGACGCATGTAAACAATACAGTTATAAATAAATTGTGATGCAACTATAAGAATATTTATTTCTTTAAACAGCTCCTTAAGGGAGTCACGTGATCCTGGGTTATATATGGACCTTATTGCTCTTTTCTGTAAAATGAAAATGGTTTCATTTTCAAAGTAGAATACCATAGGACATAACACTGTGAAAGTAACTAAAATAGACTAATCGAGCAGTTTCTAAGGTAAGGTAATACCTAAGAAATTTGTTGAATCAACAAGGTCCAACAGTTCACCATTCAGTTTAATTTTTCTTACTATAATATTCTTTACGTTAGGTAGTGTAAAATTTATACATTTGGTTTTCTTCGCGTTAGGGCACTGTTGCTGTCATCAAAATTATTTTTATTTCGATCAGTCTTAAATATCAAAAATGTGTTGTCAACAAACAAAACAATATTGCAAAAGTTATCCGCATAAAATAGTAAATCATTAATATAAATTAAGAATAAAAATGGACCTAGTATTGACCCTTGTGGAACCCACATTATCACAGAAGATCCGGATGATATGGATCCATTCACGCTAACTTTTTGGATTCTGCAGCTGAGATATGATTGAATTAATACAATACAATTTCATGGCATCTATCATCTATCTACCGTACATTAATATATAAACTTACTTTAAAAAATTAAGCCACTTCAAATTGGCTTAATGCTACACGCGATAGCCATTAATTATGATTATTAATTAATTATTCAATATTATATACATAACTACAATAAATAAAGATAAAAAAATAAAATAGGAAAAACAGTCTAAATTATTTAAAGGATTTCATCATCATCATCATCATCAATCAGCCCGTGTTAGTCCACTACTGGACATAGGTCTCTACCCATGCATGCAACAGCCCGATCTTCTCTCTGACTCTGTCTCTTTCATATTCATAGAATTGGAAAGAGACAGCAGATCACAGCCATGCGCGCAGCGTCTATGTGTCGCTTAGAGAATCGCATAGCTGGAAGGATTTGTCAGCTAGAAATTATTGAACTGAATAATAGCTTTTATTAATAAGTTTTTGTTTATAGTTTTAAGTTAAAAAAAATATTTATAGTTTTATGTTAGATTTTTTTTAAGACCAAGAAGTGCTTTTTTTTTCTTTCTGTTTTTCTATTATTACCACATTATGTTAAGTAAAGAAACTGAATTGTTCTAGAACATAAAATGTGGACATTTTATAACAATAACATACATACATCGTATCATCTAGCCACATACATTTGCTATAAGATTCTGACCCACTTTTTTTGCTTCATTTTCTCTCGTATCATGCTTCATACATGGTCGTCGGTTTAGGGTACTCTTGACCGGACCTTCATTTTTCACGAGAACGTCTCTGATCTGGAAATTACATAAAAAAATATCAAGTGAAAAAGAATGAGTATACACACTACCATTATCCCCGAATGGTTCGTCAGAGACTAGGCAATGAGGACAGCAAAAGCAGTCCTTTACCATAGTCCACTTTTCACCAAATAGCGACTGCACATGTGCTCAACGTGACAGGTTATGAGCCCAGCGCCGTTTTATGCTGTTGGATGTAATGTGCAGTCTTTAGTCCGTTAGTCGCCTTTTACGACAGGTATTAAGCCCATCGCCGCTCTATGCTGTTGCAAGTATGTGCAGTCTTTAGTCCGTTAGTCGTCTTTTATGACACCCAAGGGAAGTGAGGGGGTGGTAATATTCTTTCACCGCTACACGACACAGTATAAAGGTCAGTTGACAAAATTTCTTGCGGTCCCATGAAGCTTCCAAAGTCCAGTCCACTGTATTATCGTCTAACTAACTACATATTAATTCTATATTGCTAAATTGCAAACAGTGCTTGCATACGCATATTTTGTTATAAGCAAAATGTAAAAAAAAGTTCTTCCAACGTTCCGCTGCAGCGAAAAAAGAACTCGTAAACTTGAAACAGGAAGACATTTTCCAGGCGACGCCAGCGCCCTAGCGGCAACGCTCGCAAGCTTCTTCCCGCGCTTTCTTTTCGCTCTCTTTCCAACGCGCGCCCGCGCAATCCTTTTTTGGCGTTAGAGCGGGATGGCGCGAAAAAAATTGAACACGCACATGTGAGGGTGCTTTCGTCTTAGGCCTTTCGCAGACCGTCAACTTTTAATTTGATGAAGAGATTTTTTAAATAAATGCTGCTTCATTTAATGTTATACTTGTTTAGTGCCTGAGATTTAGATATAATATGTTTTATGTCTTTTTTAATATTTTGTCACATTGTGAAGTTTGTAAAAATTTTCTAATGTATCGAAATAAACATCAGTTAGTTATTACCAATGCAATTTTAACTAATTTTAATGTTGTCATTTAATTAAAAAGAAAGCATTTTCTTTCAAAAAAAATATGTCCTTTACTTAAGTATTTCTGTAGCTAATCAGTTTCATTTTACATTGGGGTTTCAGTAGATTTAGTGAGAATAAAGGGCATAAGACATAAAATTTTTAAGTCGGTTGGTCGGCAATGTTGTAAGCGTCCGCGGTCTCCGGTGAGTAATCTATGCTCAGCCGACTCAGTAACAAGGAAAACTGATAAAAGCCTAAAAAAGTGTTGTAATACTAAAATCAAATTTTTAGTTTTTTTTTTATCTTTTGTCGATAAAATATTAAATTCGTCCTTTGTCTGCGCACAGACTTACTTTCGCAGGTCGTTCGCCTCGGATATATTCGCGGTGTGTGTTTTTTTCTTGCTCTAACAGTTTTTTTTATCCTTTTCTCCTCGTGTGAGTCCGTTGGGCTAGGTCGCGTGTGGTGTGTCGGACGTAGATTTATTTTTCTAGACAACACTGATTTTCTAATGCACTAGGCCTACCGACATTAAACATTCTAATGGTATTTGACTTGATAGGTACTTTATCTTTTGTCTTATTTATAAAGAGAAGATTAGGTACCTATGTTTTTATATTATGAATAATATTTTTTTGTCTTTGTGGCATTGTTATACCTAAATATTTTTTGAATGATTTAGTCATTAATCTTATTTTCTTATTTCATTAAGATTAATTGTGTAATGATTTGCGCATCAGTCAGATAAGGACTAGATGTATATGTTAGTAAGTACCTGTAACTTTCGCTAATTTAATTATATAAATTAATTTTATCGATGTTTTTTACTCTAAATTTCTCCATTAACATCGATATTGTAATTAAACTTTATTGAGAACGGTGTAAGGTTTAAAATCACTTTAATTATGCCACTCAATTAATAAAGGAATTTTCTAATCAAAGTGCGCACTAAAAAGATTTATCTATGCGCGCTACAAGACGCATTTCGCCGTTACTGACCTCTGGTGAGGGGTAATTGGACTATCGATATCGATAAAATTTATCTTAACGGTGCAGTTGCTATTTTGTCTAATTGGGTTCAAATTGATGTTGCAAATTTTTGCTTGAACGTTATATGGCGTCTTATACAATCTTGATTATTTTGAAGGAATCCAGGAATCTACGAATTGGTTTAAATACGATGGAAGATTCGATTTTGCAATATACGCGAGCTTAAGCATTTTAATCTACCTATTTAATAGATATGCTTACTGAAAATATTGAATTAATTAAAACGACAGATCTCCACTGTTTAAATTAGAATTAACATATAGTTCTGATGCAAGAAATATTGTTTTACATATTTTATTTTGTTTAAACAGGAATAACGATTCATTCTGTTTAAATCGACATTGCTAATTCCTTTTTATAATAATAACTAAATATAGTTTAAAATTATAAGTATATGTAATAATAATATTTAAGAAAATCTTTAATACATTTCTTGTTATTAATGATTCTTACCTAAGACCTGGACTGGACAACCAATGTCACGGTAGCTCAGTTGGAAGAGCTGACATTGACTGAAGTCTCATATGATGCTCATATGATCATTTTTATATGTGACTGAAACCGGCATTTTGTAGCTATTCCTAAAATAAAATTTAAGTGGGTATAATGGTAGAGATCCTTGCGAGAGACTTTCTCAAACAGTGTACGTTCTTCGGCTAATGTTGAAATGAATACAATCAAGTAATAAATAAGTACCTAATCCACCGAGCCGTATTCGGCCAACATGGTGGCTTATAGCCCGATCTCCCAATGTGCTGCTGTCCACGTGGGAAGATTTGTGCCCAGTGGGACGTTCATAGGCTAATAATGATGAAGATATTAATAAATTAGTGAGAACTTTTTATTTCAAATAGTTTTATAAACACAGCATTGTGCAGTGAATGCAATTTGAAGACTTATTTATATTGAATAAAAAGGAACGGTTAACATAGAAGAGCGAAAACTGCTGAACTAAGAACCCTGAAATTTTGAAGGCAGGTCATTTCATGACTTTGGCTAGGGTAAACATCGGAGATTGACTTACCGGCGGTCCCAGACCCCAGCCACAAAGCAGGGGATTTGCTTGGTTTTTAGTGAGTATGCCCCCCTTTACCCGAATACTCAGTTGGGGTCCTCCCTGTTGAGGCTTCTGGACCTGAACAAGGAGGCGGGAGTTGAGGGGAGAACCAAACATAAACTTCCGCACCACCCCAGGCGCGGTAGTACTCAATAATGAGTTAAATCAAGTAAATTAAAAAAAAATATCGTTTCATGGCTTAGGCAACATTTTACAAAGATATTATTAAAATACAACGTGTTACGAGTTAACACTTCACACAGTCAAAGGTACGAAAGATGGCTTTTAAAACTCTTTTCTCAAGCTTTAAAATACGATATTTTTTATCGATATGTGCTTTTTACAACCCTAGACGGTGCCAGGATGCATGGAACAAAGGCATGTAACTACGATGCTGGTAATTATCAATTGATGTTTTCTTCACCATTGTGGTTAAATCAAAGTTTTACCGTAGAACTAACATTTAAAGTATTACAAAATAAGTTATTACACAGAACAGAAGAAAGAGGTTTCTTCTGTTCTGTGGTTTATCGTGAAGAAGTAAAACAAACTTGTGACATGGTCTTCAATAATTCATTTGAAATGTTAATAAAAGAGGTTACACTCACGTGTTATCAACCCGGTAGAATCCTTGCCATTTGAAGAGTCCATGCTAAACTTCTTAGAGTTAATCATCATCATCCTATGAACGCTCCACTGCTAGGCATATGAGTTCCTATATAAACAGCATATAGAGAGATTGGGCCACAACCCACCACGCTGACCCAAAACGGGCTATGTGCCTTTGATATCAACCATAAAAAAAAACTACTTACATGTAAAATTGAACAGAGTCTTCTTAAAAGCTGGTCTTAAAAACCCTATTTTTTTATCCAAACTTTTTTTTATTGCAGTTTTGATCGCTACCACTTTAAGCACTTAAGTATAGGATGCACAGCCTATCTGCGTGCTGTCTGAAAATAGACCTTTATCTACAGACGCACAAAGAAACTCTATGATCACTTACCGAGCTACTAACACACACGAGCGCCGTTTGATAACGCAAGAATAAATAGCGCATATAATAGTGAGGTTTATTTATAAGGACGGCCATATTCATAGTAGGGACCTTACTTTGGGTTATGAAGGAAAAAGAAAAAACAAATACAGTTTTAGTGAGATATACACTGGAGCTGAATTATAATATTGATGTAGGAAGACGATTGGCATCGGTTGAGGCAATTTTAAGTACTTTATCCGGTTCACTTCACTTCTTTTCTTCACTTTCACCTCACCAAGTGGCATTGTGAAAATAACTTAACTTGCAAGATCACACTGAAGTCAATTGTGCCATTAGATCTAGTCAGTACCTACATATAAGGATAGGTATAAAAGAGATGAAACATAAGAACTAAAGGTGCGAGATACTCTAAGCGTTGCGAGTGTCCATAGGCTTGGCGACCGGTTTCCATCAGGCGGGCCGTATGCTCATTCACACTTTAGTAACATTAAAAAGAAGGAAGAAAGTAGGAAGGCATCCAAATCAGATGACATCGATAGATTTGATTAGAAAAAGTAGGCTTTATATGGCTACCAAGCTGGCTTCGTATGAAGCCAACTTTTTTACGTTAGTAGTTAGTTGGTAGCACCAATACGCCATCTCTCTAGATGGCGTGCAAAAGCCTTCACTCAGCATTGGGTGGCGATAGGCTGAAGAGAACGCTCGTTCTCTGTTTAAGAAGAGAATTAAATACGATTTAAAGTAGGGCCATCACTACGAATACGGCCAAGCTTTTTTCTTGCGCGGGGTTATCGCGGAAAAGTTGCGCATTTTTCAAAATTTTATCAATGTGCACACAGATAACACAAGTGCAGCTAGTGGTGGGCCGTGCGCTCAGTCACAGTCGAGATGCGTTTGCGCACTCGATTGTGGGGTGCATTCAATCGAGAGTGAAACGCTGAAGTAAAGTTAACTACGTCCGCATTTATCGCAGGTTTAATAAAATCAAAAACAGTTTTTTCTTAATCATACTTAAATATATGTATTTATGATACAATCACGACTATTATCCCCGAAGCGTTAGTCAGAGACTCAGAGACTAGGCAGTGAGGACCGCAGAAGCAGTCCACTGCCATAGTCCACCTTTCACCAAATAGCGACTGCACATTTGCTAAGCGTGACATGTGGTGAGCCCATCGCCGCTCTATGCTGTTGGATGTATGTGCAGTCTTGAGTCCCTTAGTCGCCTTTTATGACATCCAAGGAAGAGAGGGGGTAGTAGTATTCTTTCACCGCTACACGAACACAACACTGTGACGTTACAACTTGAACTCTTATGAAAATCGTTTCGTGAGTCCACGGTGATAGATTATTTAATTTAACAGGTACTCAAAAAATAACTAGAAACCTAGCAAGGGTCCAGAAAACCTAAATATTCATTACTTTCTCTTACATCGTCAGAAAAATGTGAAAATCTACATTCAAAATTTAATGAGAATACTTAGGTACTTATATATTAACCGTGTCGCATAGCGGTGAAAGAATACTACCACCCCCTCTCTTCCCTTGGGTGTCGTAAAAGGCGACTATCGGACTAAAGGCTGCACATACACCCAACAGCTTAGAGCGGCGATGGGTTCACCACCTGTCACGCTAAGCACATGTGCAGTCCCTATTTGGTAAGCAGAGGACTGCTTTTGCAGTCCTCATTGCCTAGTCTCTGACTAACCCTTCGGGGATAATAGTCGTGATTATATGTATGTATGTACTTAGGTACCTTTCTGGAAATTAACATGTTGTCTGCTGACACTTTAAATACTCGTAATAAATTTAGTCTAATTTACCCCATCCAGAAAGCGTTCTTGTGATATAAATAAATTGGATTTAACAAAAATTATCTTACAAAGAAAATAATCTGTTACCCATAATTTTAATCATCCTCATTATCAGTTCATAATCATCCCACAGTTGAGCTCAGGCATTCGCACTAGCAAATAGGGTTATTGGGCCATAAGCCACAAAGCTGGCCTAATGCGAGTTGGTGGGTAATTCAATCTATCACTAAATCATTAAAAAGAAAACGCTTTTTATGGTTAGTTACAAAATAAATTTTAAACGGATAATTTAAAAAAAAAAACGTTGACATACATAAACATTCTTAGAAATGACCAATAGCAGCTCTTACATAATACACGATGTATATTAATATAGCTATAATATACCTTAAAAACTATTTACAGCGTTAATTGTAAACTCTTGCACCTCATTAATTCCATCCGAGTCTTAACCAGACATTTTGAAGTTTTTGCTTCGAAATGAGTCGATAGTGTATAGGATAGTCAGTAGGATAACTTCACACAGTTAAGCGAATGTGTTTGCTAAATAAAACTAATACGATACGCCATCTCTCCCCACTTGTGGACATGAGGTCCATTCTTCGATCACCATGGTGTATTAGTGATTAATTTAGAATTTATTTATTTTCTTCTGGAATAACGATAAATGGAGAGCTATCGAATAATAAGCTATTTCTAAAAGCTAACTCTAATTGTCTATAATTAATTTATAGTACCGTAATTTTACATTCAAATTATTATTTTGTATTTGAAGACCTGGTAACGACATATTATCTTTTTTTTGTAAATGTCGTTGCCTCTGTGCGCTGTGGTTTCTTTGCCACAGTTAAAAAAATGACGTCCTGAATGGGTGGTAGGTTAAAAAATTGGACGATTCGAAGTGCTTATTAATTGAGTTTATTGAATAAACATATTTTGAGTTTGAGTTTGAGTTAGAAATCGGTTCATTCCCATGTCGGGCAAAGGGTTTTACGGATTTTTCGATAGCCGGGTTTGTGATCACCAACCTGCATTTTCAAGACATGATTTCAAAACCTTAGCCCAGCCGTGGGACAGTATATTGGCTATTTTAATTATATATATTTATTATTGAAATTTTGCATTCACAATGCTATATAGAAATAGGATAAAACTTTTACTAGAAAAAAACAACCAGTCTCAGAAAAGCTCGAACGGGATTCGAACCCGTGACCTTTGGATTGCAGGTCCACTGCTCTAACTGCTAAGCTACCGAGACCCCAGAAGACTCGTTGAATTTTTTCTAGTAGTTGATACGCTGCAAGCCAGCGGTATTACGTCACCGTGAAGTCTACCCTCACATTCGAAAGAAATACTATTGCAAGTATTTAACAATCGATAAAGTCGTAATTGCTTTTAAATATCTTTATTATTGAAATTTTGCACACAATGCTATAAAGATATAGGATAAAATGTTTACTAGAAAAAGAGCAGTGGACCGGCATTCCAAAGGTCACGGGTTCGAATCCCGTTCGAGCTTTCCTGAGACTGGTTGTTTTTTCTAGTAAACATTTTATCCTTTGTATATTTAATTATTATAAACAAACATGTAGACTTGGATTGACGCAAACTACTTATTAAAGTCAGCCCGTGACGTCGGATAGAAAAAGTTATGCGTAGGATGCCTCTAATAATAAGTACTTAGTTAGCGTTAATCAACGTCTAAATGTTTGTTTAGTTTAAAGGCTATATTTACTTTTTTCTATGTGTTACCAAAAATAACGTGCACAAGCTCTCAAGAATTATTTATTTAATTTATATAAAACACTTTAGGCACATAAAGTACAGAGGCGGACTTACTTTATTTATTCTGTCAGCAGCAGACAGTTGTAATACTGTTGTCGCTTCATTGTGGCATTCACAATCCCCGCCTATTCCGCCTACTCGTCTATAATTGGGTGTGCATACAAAAAACCGTATGTCATTACTGCTTAAAAGACAGGTTCTTATCCAATAAATTGATTGCGTTCTTGCTGGTGTCACCAGGAATTTTGTGGGTGGGATCATTGGGTGCACTTAGCTGAATCACTATGTGATATATTGTTGACAGTAGAAAAACCGCTAGTTTCCCTTCTTTAAGTGTTAAAGCTTACTGTACAGATTACTATTAAAATTACTATTAAATAATTAAAGTGTTAAATAAAAACAGCAAAAAATTTAACCACTTATGTAATTTAGTGGCTAAGCCACAGATCTTAGACCCAGAGGTCCCTGGTTCGATTCTTTGTGCAAGTACTTGGTATGGATGGTGGTAGAACTTGTTAACTCCGCCTGGCTAGCTACCACCACCTTATCTAAAACATAATTAGTTTAGAGATAAGATAGCCAGCTCCTCAGCGGTTAAGGATTCCGCATGAAGCGCTTCCACCTTCGGCCATGTTGTCACTTACCATAAGGTGCGATGAAAGCCAAGCGCTGTAGTTCATTAAAAAACAAGTCTTACCGCTAATCAAACTGAGTGCAATAAGGTTAAATACACCACAGCTGTTTTTTTTTAATTTACTAAGCCCGCTGCGGGCGCTGCGTCTGAGGAGCTCGATGGCGCAGCGGCTAGCGCGTTCGGCTTGCGATCTTGCCAGCTAAGAACCTTTCGCGATGCCAGGTCGCTAGATGGGTGACCAAATTGTAAACATCTCGAGCTCCTCCGTGCTTCGGATGGCACGTTAAGCCGTTGGTCCCGGTTGCAGTCATAAGATGGTAGTCGTTAAAACCCACCAACCCGCATTGGGTCAGCGTGGTGGGTTATGGCCCAATATCCCCACGTGATATTGTCCACGTGGGAGTCCTGTGCCTATCAGTGAGACGTTTATAGGTTGATAATGATGATGAAGCTGGCTGTCGAGTATACGGCTCTTGTGATGGTGCTTGCCACCTTGTCCAGAAGTGCGATTCTTTAAGTTAAAGCCTTGGTAGCAGCGGCTGCCGCAGCGCTGACAATTGAATCTGTCTCTTTCATATTCATAGAATTGGAATGAGACAGCAGATCACACCCATGCGCGCAGCGTCTGTGTCGCTTAGAGAATCGCATAGCAGGACGCGTGGCACTACGCACGAAACGCACACAGACGCTACAACTCTTATGCCTCTATGGACTGTCATGCAACTGGATCTAGTACCCTTTGTGAGGGTTACGAATTTCGGTTTCCCACAAAATTTTCCAAGTCGAAATTTTTAAAGACCAATAAGCCAGTTTTAATGAAACTTTGCATGCTAAAGTAAAATACACGGATCTAATTATGTAGTTTGTTGAAAACATTTTTGAAAAAGGTTTATTTGGCTGAGTTATTGCGATTTAAAGTCCACTACTTATAGAAAGTTTGAAATCGTAATACATAGCTCAGTTAAATAAACATTGTTTTAGAAATGTTTTTACAAACTATTTAGATCTCTATGTTTTACTTCAGCCTGCAGAGATTCATCAAAATTGGCTTTCTGGTTTTTGAAACTTTCAACGGAAATTTGTATGGGAAACCGAAATGCTAAGTAAGATCGCAAAAATAATACAAGCAGAAATACGATTTACAAGCGACAATTTTCCTTTTTTTTATTAGAAGAAGGAGAGGAGGCAAACGGGCATGCGGATCAGCTGATAAAAAGCGGAAAGCAATCACCCTCGGCCATAGACACCAGGGCGCATTGATGCGGCGATTGGTACCTTATATACTTAATTGTTTTTCTTCTACAAAATGGTTTCTTACGGCTTGCACATTTAGCCAGTTTAAAGTACTGTGTATAGCGGTGAAAGAATACCACCCCCTTTCTTCCCTTGGATGTCGTAAAAGGCGATTAATGGACTACAGACTGCACATACATCCAACAGCATAGAGCGGCGATGGGCTCATCACCTGTCACACTAAGCACATGTGCAGTCACTATCTGGTGAAAAGTGGACTATTTAGAGGACTGCTTTTGCGGTCCTCCTTGCCTAGTCTCTGACTAACCCTTCGGGGATAACAGTCGTGATTATATTATATATGTATCTAAGAAAGTTTAACATTTTCTTAGTTTATTACTAGACTAGCGGCCGCTGGCGGTTTCACCCGCGTGGTTCATGTTTCCGTGGGAATATCAGGAAAAAAGTATTTCATATATTAATCCAGGTTATAAACTATCTGTATGCCAAATTTCATCTAAATCCAATTAGTAGTTTTTACGTGAGAGAGTAACAAACATCCATCCATATTTACAAACTTTCGCATTTATAATACTAGCGGCCGCTCGCGGTTTCACCCGCGTGGTTCCCGTTTCCGTCAGACTATCTGGATTAAAAGTACCCTATGTGTTAATCCAGGTTATTTATTTATTTATTTATTTATTTTATAGGTACAAAAGCAGATAACAAACTGTAACATTTAATTGATAAATTTTTTTAAAATTCTTTGTAAATTAGTTAACCTAAATATTGTACACAGCATTAACAGAAAAGTAAAATACAATATAGACATGCAACATCAGATTCAGTGTTTTAGTTTAAAAGTAATTTTAAACAAATTATTTCTAAAGCAATTAGCACTCTGATGAAAAATATCGAGCTCATCGCACACACTGTTGTAAGCTTCACACATACGATAAAGTGGGTTGTTCTGAGATATATTATTGTTGGATAGTGGAACGCTGAACAAACGAGGGTTGCGAAACATACGTTTTGCGAAACATACGTTTATAAACTATCTGTATGTCGAATTTCATCCAAATCCATTCAGTAGTTTTACGTGAAAGAGTAACAAACATACACACTCACAAACTTTCGCCTTTATAATATTAGTGTGATTAGTAGGATGATATTGGTTAGTGAGGGTGGGTGGGAGGGTGTCGCAGAAGGGGTGCAGGACTTAAAAAAAATTTCGGGCATTAATACACTAACTATTTTTTCACAAAATGACGAAAATTATTGCCATCAATAAATGGATAAAATTTCCAGAAAAGGTTTTATTGTGAATAAGACTTGAAATTTTCAGTGCATTTTTAAATGGAGCAGAGACTTTATTTGTGAAATTTTGGTATGGAGTTTGAACTTGTAAAATTTTTCGCTTGGTTCCACGTTGTGTCGCTAAGGAAGGACTTAGAAAAATTTCGTCGGATTTATTATGGAGCCTACACTTAGAAAAATTTCAAGGTAACTTTTTATAAAAACATGAATATTCCGTGTAGAACGGCGTAGGAACTTGAGTGGTACCCGACGTACTTATCAAAAAAGGTCAAGTCCGAATTTAATCTGCTAAATTGCCCAAAATTTGTATGACTGCCCTACTCCTGTAAGTCACGTGATAGGTTAGAAATCTAAGAATTTCTAGATTTTTTTATTATTAGACAACAGAAATCTAGCCCTATACAAAAATTAAAAAATTATATAGGCAAACTTTGCCTTGACCGTTTTTGAAAAGTACATCGGATTACCACTCATATCATCGGATTCTACAGGGGGCCAAAATTTCGTCAGATTTTAGCTACAACGCACCGTTTTGGAGATATTTGCGTTTTTATAAAAAGTTACCTTAATATTTTTTGAAGTGTCTTCAACCGTGGAAAATTTTACAAAGTCCAAACTTCATACAAAAATATTACAATTTTTTTAAAGTGTCGGCTCCATATAAAATTCAACTGAAAAATTTCCGTCTCTTTTTTCACAATATGGTTAAACTTTTTTTTGGAAATTTTTCTAAGTAGGTATCTCTTTTTGAAAGCAATGTTTTCGTCAGTTTGTGTAAAAAAAAGTTAGAGTGTATTTTTATGCACCCCCTTTGAAACACCCGGATCCATATTCGGAGAAACACAAATTAAAGAAAATAAAACAAAACTGCAGACGTAGACATGACGCTTCACTTTCCCGTCAAGAAGCCCACTTTTTTTCTTACCATTGAAAACTAGGAAAATAGTCGTCTTATTGTTTAAAAATCTAGACTAAGTCTTAAGATTCCGATTCCACATCACTAGCCAATAAAGTAGACCAAGGAGTTACTTCGTTATTCCTATACGACCAAACTCCAAAATCACAACAAATGAATTAAGATCTTAAAACTAATGTGGTAAGTCATATTTTCGATTAGAACAAAAAGGTTATTGAAACGTAAATGAGTCGCGTAAAAATGTATTTTTTCGTTAGAAAAAAGATAATAATGTCTGATGTTTTAAACGGAAATTTTATAAGTCGCCGGGGTGGAGCGCGGTTGTTTTTTCACTCGCCACACACACGAGGTAATTTTCCATTGTTATGTAATAACTTTTTGCTTAAAACTTTTTGACTGTGCGGTTTTGTAGACGTTCTATATTTGAATAGAAGAAGAGTGCAGTGTTCCTTTTTAAAAATTGAAGTTAAGATTGATTTAGATTAAAACTAGGTGAACTGCGTAGAAAATTTCAAGGACTTAAGATTGTTAACGTTTGCTTTGTTGTCAGAACTTACTTGTTTTTTTTCTTTCTTTTTGTTAGGGCATCATTTTCTTTTTTTACAAAAAATTGAGAGCGTTTATTATAAGTAGGGAATATAATGGGGTTTAAATTTTTTTATACTTATTTGTACTTACTCGTACCTACCTACTTTTCACGAATTAACGGAAGAAACTCAGAAAATTATAATTGTAAAAATCGATTGTTGTAAGTAAACAATAAATGTAATGTAAATTTAATGTAAATTGATTCCGCTAACCATCGCTAGATGTCGTTTTTTAATCTTATAAGACATGGAAATCTTATTAGATTCCAAATCTTATTCGCGTTCACTGATTCTGTATTTAACTTGCCACATGTGGTTTTTACAACGTAACCGGAAAGATATAAGTATTGTATTATTTTTACATACATACATAAAATAACGACTATTATCCCCGAAGGCTTAGTCAGAGACTAGGCAATAAAGACCGCAAAAGTAGTCCTCTACCATGGTCCACTTTTCAACGACTTAGCGACGAAGCGACTGCACATGTGTTCAGCATGATAGGTGGTGAGCCCATCGCCGCCCTATGCTGTTGGAAGTACGTGCAGTCTTAAGTCCGTTAGTCGCCTTTTATGACACCCAAGGGAAGAGAGGGGGCGGTAGTATTTTATCACCGTTACGCGACACGGTATTATTTTTTGTAAGTAATTAAATAACAAGTCTTACATACTTCCAAAAACTTATTACAACAGTTTTTAAATAAATAATGTATGATCAGCCCCCTTATATTACTTTTGAAACCGATCGGTATTGTTTGTTGTTGTGTTGGTTTTTAAGTTACTAAACCAGCGCTAATATGGATTCATATTGGATGAACTAAATGGCTGTGTTTTGTATTTTTTTCACTCAATATACGTGCAAAATGAATCCATATTATTAGCTCTGGTGTCGTAACTTAGGAGTACCTACGAAACTTCACAATACCAGTCTAGATCGATCGGTATCGGTTTCAAGAGTAAGGGGGCTGATCGGTAAATAAAATTGAACTAATATTACTATTTTGTTTAACCAGCACAGTTATTAGATTTTAGTGATTTCCTAATGAAGTAGGTACTTACGTACCTAATTTAGTCTTATGGTTAAATAAAATTACTGTACAGAAAGTTCTTCACTTGGTTAAACATAAATAATAAACACAAAAAGTAGAACTTTATAAAAAAATAGGAAGCAAAATTCATTGTTACTTAACCCTTCAGGTTCCACACCTTAGCTCAACAAAAACTCCCTAACAAAAAAGGTATAACACAAAATGAATTATAATCATAAACAATTTGTAGATTAAAAGCGGCTACACACCTATATAATTGCGACAAAAAACTCACCCCACGGTTGCGCATTCAAAAAAAGAACGAACGGGATGTGGATGCCACGGAAAAAGACGAGAAAAAAAAACTAGGGCGGCACGCGCCAATTAACTCGTTTTTTTATAGAACACCGTTTAAACATATTACTTTTTTTATTGGTTGAACGCAAGGGGCGTTTTTTGTGACGTGTTTTTTAGACGTGGCAGTGTGAGCTCGCGCGCTTTTTTCATTGGTCACGACGATTAGAATGTGGATTTTGACACGTAATGTTTGTACAATGAATGAGGTTTTTGTTTCTTTTTTTTCTTTTTTTTGTTACTTCCTTTTTTTGTTTATCGCGTGGTGCTCTGTGGATTGATATTTAAGCTCCTGTTAAACGGTCGGTTTGATGGTTAACTGCTTTTACGTGCTAGGTTTTTTTGTTACTCTTCGTATGTGGTTTTGTTTTTATTTTTGAGAGTTTTAGTTATAATATTGTAAATATAACAATCTGGATACGTTCAAATGCGTCTAAAAGTGTTTAGTCCTACTATTATAAACGCGAAAGTTTGTAAGTATGGATGGATGTTTGTTACTCTTTCACGTAAAAACTACTGAATGGATTTGAATGAAATTCGGCATACAGACAGTTTATAACCTGAGTTAACACATAAAATACTTTTTATCCCGATATTCCCACGGGAACAGGAACCAGGCGGGTGAAACCGCGAGCGGCCGCTAGTATGATATATTATTGTATTATTTTTTACTTTTTTTATAAAATCTAGAAAGAACATAAAGTCGTGAAACGCGTAGCGGCAATATCGATCATACACCGACAGACGCACGAGAGCTTTGTTCCGTGCCCGCCGCGCACTTGTCACGGAATCGTACCATCAATAATGTTTACTACGCCCGAGCAGCATGGAAGTGGACTGTCAGGCAAAACGTATTATCTTTCTTCCATAATTTTTTTTTTTATGGAAGAAAGGTAATACTTATTATTGTAATTATTTGTTGTTAAGTTTTATTATATATTAAGCAGGTATTCAAAATAACCATAGAGGTAAAAAAAACTAGTTTCAAATACTGAAACGAACCCAACAAACTCATGCAATCCCGTTGACCGCTCTACTAACCGAAATAACTTAGCGTACCTACATAACTATTTTTTATAAAAATACAAAACTAAGTAGTTTAGTGGTTCCACTAGCGGCGCTTTTGAATAAGATAAAAAAACATTTTACATAAATACAACAACATACTTTTGCTATTTCCTCAAATCACAAACAAATTTTATTAGCTCCGTAACATGATATCGAATGAGATACTCATATATCACTAACCGGACCCAATCGGTGGCACGAACGGGACTAAGTCGCGAATTCTTGTCTTAACACTCCTTTAAAGGCATTGCCTAATAAACGCGATGGGATATAAATCTGTTCCGAACATAATCCAATTAGTACCTAGATGCCAGGTTTTATTTACGAAAATATGAAAAAAAGGAGTTTTGATTTGAGACTTCTTTTCTTTTACTAAATTTATCTACGAGTATCTATCTATTTATTTTTATGTATTTATTTATTTTGCTTTTAAACAATTGTAACTCAGCTCTCAGTTGGAAGACATCTTTTATTTATAATTTTTTTCTTTTTTATTTATAGTTTAATTTAGGTTGATTAATCTTACTTATTTAAGTAAGTAAGTAATTATGTTTTTTTATTTTTATTATTAAGTTATGTTCTTGTTTTTTAGGTAGGTATTATTTTACTTAAACTTAATATATTTCAATTAACCATTATAATAAACGCTTAATATAATAAATAGATTTATGATATTAGTTGTTATATATCTGTTAATTATGTAATATGAACGTTATTAAATTGTAACTTTATATCAGATGTTTGCACCTCCGATTTTAAAGTTTATAGTTCTCTACATCCGACTGGTTGTCTGAAAGAGATCGCTTAGCGCGATATGACCACCAAATTGTAACTGATGTATTTTTAATCGTTTTATTGTAAATTTTTATTTTTAATCGCTAAATTAATATTGTTTTTATTAATTTCTATGTAAATCATTGTGGTGTTGCAATTAAAGTGTTGTCTATCTATCTATATAAATTGGCTTTGTTAGCTATTAAAAAAAAGTAAATGAGTAAGTAAAGTAGAAATGTTGTTTTTTGAATAAAAATTTAAAGCTTTTCGGGCATCAAACTGTTCAGTTTTTCGGTTTGAATTAATCCAACAGTACAGAATAACCTCTCCGACGCCACAGACGATGGTTTGATTGAGAGATATTTTTTTCTAACTGTTTTAGGAAACAATATTGTGTGGTTTTTTTTAAGGAAAATAAATGTCAAAAGTAATCTCTAAATAATCGATATATTGGACGATTGTGATTCTCGTGAAATATCAATAACCGTCGATTACGTTTAATCGAAATCGTTTTCGTTTCAACGCTAATAAAAATCTATTGCGTGGTTGAGAAGAATAAAGCGGAGCTACAGACACTGGAATGCAGCGACTATCTATATATACTTTTACTTATAATATTATAAAGCTAAAGAGTTTGTTTGCTTGAACGCGCTAATCTCAGAAACTACTGGTCCGATTTGAAAAAATATTTCAGTGTAAAGGCTACTATAATTTGCTTAGGTATGGGTACACGGGTAGTAACCCATGCGAAGCCGGGGCGGGTCGCTAGGTATTTATAATATGTATTAATATTGATGATGATAATGATTAAAGTATATGCAAACAGTACCTACTCATTGAACCTATAAACCGTGTCACGTAGCGGTGAAAAAATACTACCACCATCTCTCTTCCCTTGGGTGTCGTAAAAGGCGACTTACGGACTACAGACTGTACATACATCCAACAGCTTAAAACGGCGATGGACTCACTACTTGTCACGCTAAGCAGTCGCTATTTGGTGAAAAGCGGACTATGGCAGAGGACTGCTTCTGCGGTCCTCATTGCCTAGTCTCTGACTAACCCTTCGGGGATAATAGTCGTCATTATACCTACTTATTGATAAGAAACATAATTAGCATTTGGCGTTAGCCAGCATTTGGAGTAGCCACTAGTCTATTAAGGCAGCGATCTAAAAAGCTAACTCCACGTATAGTTACCCCAACCCTTCGATGTTCTTCTAAAAATGATTAAAAATAGGTGGCGGTGCGTGCGCGTCCGGTCATTACGACCGGGCTATAAGTTTTTCATCGAACCACCCCCGTTCCGGGTTAATATTGATGAGGATTCTTTGCGTTGCTAGTTATGATACTGGGGTAAATTAGTCGACGATTAATTTTAGTGTTTTTTTTAAGTTTTTTTTTTTAGGTAGGCATATAAATATTGAGAACTTATAAAGTCGTTGTATATGATAGAGAGACAATACTAATATTGCAACATTAGAATAAGAAGAAAGAGATTTAATAAAAATCTGTATAAAACTTAGTATTTTACTAAGTTTCAATTTATTTTAATTACCTATTAACTCTTAAAGTATCATTTGTCTTAATACATGCGTAGTATAATGCATTCCCAGAGTATCGCATTATTGTAAGGTTATAAAATTGAAGTCTCTGAGTAACCCTTCGGAGGTTCTTGGCGGGAAAGTGAAGTGTCATGTCTGCAGTTTTGTATTATTTTCTATAATTTGTATTTTGTCGAATATTAACGTGAAAAAATGGTGGATTATTTACTGTTAAGTGTTCGTGAACGTGCATGAGTGTTAGCAAATAAAACAAAACAGTGCAACATCACTTTTCGAATTCTCAAGAAGTCCGTGTGAGACCTCAATACAGCCCCACAGCTTTATTAAGTCTCGAGGGGTTTGGGAGAAAACCATTTACCATTAAACGTTCATTATCACTCATTATCATTCACATATTGTAAAGAAAATAATAATTACTATTACATCTTACTTGACACTGGCTGTTGTGATAGCACAAAGCCATTATTTAAGAGAAAAAAACGTATACATAATACTTATTATTATAATTACGACTATTATCCCCGAAGGGTTAGTCAGAGACTAGGCAATAAGGACAGCAAAGGCGTAGTCCTATGCCATAGTCCACTTTTCACCAAATAGCTACACATGTGCATTATAATGTGTTATATAGGTATAATATTAAAGTTATACATACAAAACAATCGAAGTGGTATCTAAACCAAGTAAAATAGTTTGCTTCGTATATTAGAGCATCAGAAATATATATATTAGAGCATTAGAAATATATATATTATAACCTATCAAAGTCATTCAACCCTAAAACATCCCACGGCTGGGTTTAATCATGGACATTCTATAATTATTTTTAGATTTTTTTTATGATTAATTAAATTAAAACTAATGAATTAATTTAATTATTTTACGCTCACACGAATTATCTAAACCAACATAAGTATTCTTTTGCAATTCGGTAATATGTAACGATAACGGATAAATATACTATATAATTATTAATAAAATGTTAAATAAAAACTCTCATAGATAAAAATTGGTACCTACCTAACTTGTATAAGTATTTTGTACTTTAGCAAAACTAAATACGAGGAAATGCAACTGAAAAAATACCACCTCGAGATTTGAACCCGTGCCCCTAATGACGATGAGATTAAATAAGTGCACGTTTGATTGGTCGATCAGTGCAGCGGGTTTATAATTAATCATATTCTATTAGGAAAACACAAGTGGTCGGCATTGATGCGTCATGAGTACCTACCTACTACCTACATACCTAAATGTATATGATAATATAAACTCTAAAAAAAAAACTTTTCTACACTCACACCAATTATGTAACCCAAGAGAAGCTTCGAAGAAACTCGTTAAATGTTTACTGGACAACGGATAAACATACTTAAAATACCTCAATACATACTTATTATTACATAGAAAACACCCAGACCCGAGACAATTCAGAAAAACAATAATTTCTAAATTGACCCGACCGGGGTCGAACCCGGGACCTCAGAGATGGCGACACCATGAAAACCGGTGTACAAACCACTCGACCAAGGAGGTCGTCAAATATGTTGTATATTAAGTAGATTTAGAAGATTTTTCTTTTTACTACATACATATAAATTCATCTGCTTAAAATTTTTTCAATATATTATTCTTGTTGTATTTTATATTGTGTTGTGCAAGTCTAATGATTCTTATCTTATCTTATCTTGTCGCTGGGAAACCAACCTTTAGGTCCGTGACAGGTGGTCTAACCAACTTTCTGTAATCCATTGCTCCGTTTTGACGTTAACACAGATCAAACAAACGGACTATCACAATGACATTTAAAGTGATTTATTGACAAAATATTTAATACATTATTTTGTCTAATTTTACCGTACTGCATTACGTTGCTAACTGGCTATCTTTAAAAAAAAAAATACTTCACTATTTTCTCACGTACAAAAAGCGCAGTGCAGTTCAAGTATCAAAATTCATAGAGAACAAAACCTCTTTTATCTTCGCAATCTTCTTCGCAACTTTCCCATAGGCATAGACAACAAAGAGCCATCCCCAAAATTAAATGTGCCGACCAAAAAACATCAAAACTGGTTTCCTTTACAAGCGTTTGTTTTAGACTACAAAAAGACATTAAAAAAAAACAACGCAACTATTCGCGACATTATTAGGACCCTTGTAAAGGTATTCTACGGGTATTCAATCAAAACGGAATTTGCATAATTTGTGTAGGGTCAAACGGATATCCTTTTGATGGGTTTTTTCTAGTGTCGACTGGAGTTGGCGCGACGAATAGGTGTTGCACCTTGTGTTGTATAGTTTCGAGATTTAATAATACGATTTGTATTTTTAATTTAGTTAGATGAACCGTGTGCTATAGTGACTTACTATAAGAATACTACCAAGCCCTCTCTTCCCTGGGTGTCGTAAAAGGCGACTAACGGACTAAAGACTGCACATACATGCGACAGCATAGAACGGTTAATAATAATTATAAAAATTAGTTTTTAATGCAATCTTTAGTGCCATTTAATTTTGTATTTACCTGTAAGTGTTTTTAGGTACATTTAGTTACCTGTTTACCTATGTATGATCTGTGTAGAAACAATGAATACCTAATAAATAAATAAATTTAAAAAATACTGCGCAATACAAACGCGTAAGCCACCACGCCACTCAGCTCCACCTTCTCATCTCATACAATCTTTAATCTCATTGTTTAACTGATTGGTATCATACACCTTATTTCATGGCTGGTTGGTTTATTAAACTATGATGGTCATTAAATGATGTCATTGTGACTATTAGACTAGTGCCATTTTACATACGGTCTTATTCTTCTACAGGGTGTTTAGTTTTTTATGTAATCCAGCCACTGAGCGATTCTATTTAGTGAATAAAACCACTATTTGTATGGTGTTACTCTTGAAATAAAATCAGTAATTTATCTAAGAGTGTTACATATCTTTAAAATAATTGTAATAATGTTTTTGATAATAATATCTACAATACTTTTTATTATAAGTTCTTAAACAATATTAAGATTCGCTTGGAATCGTTTTGGTATACTATTTATACAAAAATGGAATAAAGATATGTAGTGGTAATTCATCTAACTTATTAATTAACACATACCTTAGGAATTAACACATACTTACTTACATATTTTTATTCTATTTTTGTATGTAAGATGGATTTCCGCAAAATAACGCCTGGCTCTATTCAATAAGTTCACTTAATTTATTTAAAAAATAACAAAATTAAACGTCTAAAAAGTTTTTAAAGGACTTCTTGGATGGAAAGTGAAGGGTCATGTCTGCAGTTTTGTATTATTTTGTTTTGTCGAATATTAATGTGAAATAATGGTGGATTATTTACTGTTAAGTGTCCGTTAACGTACATGAGTGTTAGCAAATAAAACAAAACAGTGCAACATCACTTTTCCAATTCTCTCAAGAAGTCCGTGTGAGACCTCAATGAAGTCCCACAGCTTTATTGAGTCTTGAAGGGTTTGAGGGAAAATCATTTTTTTTTTTTTTATAAAAGAGGGAGGCAAACGAGCAGGCGGGTCACCTGATGGAGAGTAATCACCGCCGCCCATGGACACCCGCAAAACCAGAGGAATCGCAGACGCGTTGCCGGCCTTTAAGGGAGGAATAGGTTTAAGGAAGGAATAGAAATTGGGAGGAGGGTAGGGGGGGGGGGAAGGGGCCTCCGGAACCCTCACTGGTCGGACGAAACACAACAGCACCAAGTGCCATTATTTTACGCCGAATATTAGAGAGAGGGTAGTATTACGCCGGGCGAGCCGGCCCAACGTGTGCTGCAACGCAGCGTGGCTCTACCACTCAGTTGGTGTCACTCATTTAGCACCACCCAGGGATCACGTGTAGGGTCTCAAGGGTAAACCTACGGACGCGAGCAACTTTAACCCCCAAAAACGTTCATTATCACTTATTATCATCCACTTAAATGTAAAGAAAATAATAATTACTATTTAAAACTTGACACTGGCTGAATGTGCTGATTGCACGAAGCCATTATTAAGGAGAAAAAAAATGTTTTTAAACAAAAGAGTCTGCGTTCGTCTAGTACGATTAGCAGCGTAACGCAAAACGAATAGTGTTGTTCTTTGCACTTAATATACTGGACCAGTTGCGGGACTAAACGCCTTTACGAGACACCCTGTAAATACAAACCATTGTCTTAGTAGGTAGCTCAGATAAAAAGATTGTTTTACATACATATAATCACGACTATTATCCCCGAAGGGTTAGTCAGAGACTAGGCAATGAGGACCGCAAAAGCAGTCCTCTACCATAGTCCACTTTTCACCAATAGCGACTGCACGTGACCTCAACGTTACAGGCGGTGAGCCGATTGCCGCTCTATGCTGTTAGATGTATGTGCAGTCTTTGGACCGTTAGTCGCCTTTTACTACACCCATGGGAAGAGAGGGGGTGGTAGTATTCTTTCACCGCTACGCGACACAATTAGACTATTTTAACTTAACTTATCCCTACTTTCCCACTGCTGGGCAAACGTATCCCCCATTTCTTTTCAGTCCTCTCTTTTCTAAGCCAGCACTAACCAATAAAGAACACTCGCCTATTTTTATTGCGAACTAGCGATCCGCCCCGGCTTTGCACGGGTTACTACCCGTACCCTTACCCGTACCAAAACAAATTATAGCCTATAGCCTTCCTCGATAAATGGGCTATCTAACACTGAAAGATTTTTCAAATCGGACCAGTAGTTCCTGAGATTAGCGCGTTCAAGCAAACAAACTCTTTAGCTTTATAATATTAGTGTAGATATTTTAGTTAATTTCAATGTTATTTACCTACATCTGGTAAAATAATGAACACAAAGAGTGGTAGTAGATTGTTTTTTTATTAAGTTTCATGTACAATTAAAAGTACAATTACATTGTTGGAGAAGTTTCAAAACAATAAAAAAAAAACATAGAAGTGTCACGAATGCGTACAAATAAAGTTTCAAATAAATTTTAAAAAACCATTATATAAGTGTCACGAATGCGTACAAATATGATAAATCGATCGTAAAGTTATAAAAAAAAACGAATTTTACAATATTTTTATGTAGTAATCTTCTTATTAAACATGGATTACAAGATGTTTAATGATATGAGGTCACGGAATAAGGTCTTATCTTCTTTTTTTAAGAGACTAATTGTTTGTTTAGACTCAAACAATTTATCCCAAAAAATGTAGTCCTTAAAATAATATGTTAGCCCTGCATACAAAACCATGTGCTAAGACGATCTACTTAGCAATATTTATTGTCACCTTGTATCACATAAGATTTTATGCAAAAGATTTTTGATAGCAGAAGGTACTTACCTACCTAAGTCTTAAGAGATTGCTCGTATTTAAAAAAAAAGTTTAATCTTTATAAGTATAAGCAAAAAAAACCTCTATAACCTTCACGATATAACATGTTAAAACTTTTAAAAACTTAAACATAACATAAATGTATCGTCTAAAATTATTTTTCCTAAAATTATTGTATCAATGTTACCTGTTCAACAGAAAAAAAAGGTTCTTACATTATCCTTCAGTACTTCGACATGAACCCTATTTTCCGCGAACCTCGCTGGCTTTTCGCGCGCACCCTTAGCGTCTACTTCTAAACGAACCATTGTTGGGGATGAGATTTTGGTTCTAGTAGATGTATAAGACAGGGTTCATGTAGACGACACATTTGCAAGGCGGCACTTGACATAGAAAGTTTTTCTTAAATAATATATTATAACATTACCAAATTATATACATTGTAAATGTTTAGAGATAACAGAAACAACACTTAAACACACATTGCTCAATTCGATACAGTAGGTAAAATCCAACCATATATTTAGAACAGCTCAAAATTTACTTGTTATTGGTAAATAACAAATGAGGTAGTTAGGTAAGTAGTATATATCCATTGAGGCAATATAAATAAAAATCCTTAAAGAAAATATTAAAGTTTGTCAATAGTTTATACAAAAACGATAAATTAGATAATTCTGAACAGTATAAACGGTACAGGGCGTCGAGACGAGACGTCTAGCTCCGTACCGCGCGTCGCTACAACTTTGACAAGAACCATGGTTCTAAGTTTCATACATTTATTGAAACCATCTAACAAGCACCTTAAATTACTACCTACAATAAATAATCATGAAAGGCAAAGCAAAGGCATTTGATATAGAAATAATAATATAAATATATTTATTGCTGGTACTGTATTATTGATATTTATTAGGTACCTACTATTACAAAATAGTATTTAAAGTTACTAATGTTTTATATGTTGCGTCTCTCTAAAAGTACCTATTTGGGAAAAAGTACGTTGTCTAACTTATGTCAAAATTATGTAGTAAGACCGTTAGTCTCAAGAACTTAATTCAAAAGGTAATACAATACCTATTTCAAAGTAAGTGATCAATCACATAGATATAATTTTGAAACGAAAGCTTAACCTACCTAAACATGATAATATTATAAAGACGAAACAATAAATACTTTTAAACGTCCTCTAAAACCAAATCATTTGTTTCTCATTTGACAACTACTTACTTATTTTAAAACAAAAAGTACCTACTTTGTAATACTTTCCAAATTCAAATCTCCATTTACATTTAAACATTTAAATTTAGAACGTCTGTAATGTCTATCGTTACAGGCATTCTTAATTTAAATGTTTTTAATTATATCGAACTTTTTTCTAATAACGCGCTTAACCATCGAACATTTAAATTAGGAACGTTGCAGAATTCTTTTTCGAACAACACGGCGTCGTCACGGCCAGTCGCGTCCACCGACTATTGGAGCACAGTCATATTCACACAGCGCGACCGAAGAATAGTAGTCACTCCCATGCGGTTAGACCACGCCTGTAGTGAACGTTCTCATCGAGTTGTTATACGTAAAGACGACACCGGGAAGCAAGTTTTTGCGCACTAATTTGCGGCTGCAAGCTCCACAATTGCTTGCATCACTGAGGCGTTTGCAGCTCAAGGGCCGCTAGTCATTGCGCAAAAACTTGCTTCGCGGTGCTGTCTCTTAGTTATTATACCTCAATGATTGTAACACGGTAATTGTGTTGTAGTACAGCTAAATGATTTCTAGATAAATGCCGTCATGTGATGGGCTGCGAGTCGTCCGCCCATGCATTATCGTCGGTGATCTGCAGAAAAATAAGACGTGTGTTAATTTGCGTTACGCTGCTAATCGTAGATGTAGGTAGGTACTAGACAGACTTCTTGTTTAAAAAGTTTTTATTATCTACATTTAATTTTGTTCTATTTTTAAATACCTATACCAAAGATAATGGAAATCTTAAAAATGAATAAAAGTATGTAGTGTCAATTAATAAGTTAGGTTCATTAATTTGAAGAGCAGGTTAAACCCATTAAAAACACCAGCTCCCCCTGTGCCTACATAATTTTTAATTCCGATTTTTTTTAATTTATAGGTACCTACTGTTATGTTTTTTGTTATGAGAAATAAATGTAAAAACGTAAACATAAAACGTCATTGATTAATAAGTTTACGGGGTGAACACTACTTGCTTAGATTTTTATTACATTTTTGTATAAATATACCAAAATAAAATCTTAAACGGTTACAAGCGAATAATATTGTAAACAACAAAAACTTTTGAGAATTATTGTAGATATCAAAAACATTATTAAAATTAATTTAAAGATTTACTCTTACCTCAATTACCGATTTCATTTCAAGAATAATCCTATTTCGTTATGAATGTTGAATGAAAATGTAAGGTTGACGTTCAAGAGAACGTTTCTTAAGTTCAACCCAAGGCTGCTACGACTGTCGTAGCATACAGCGCCATCTGTTGCGGGGTAGCGAAGCCGTTTCATCTCAGCGGAGACGCGTAGATGAGTGATTAGTTCGAAATTAACCGAATCTTCCTGCATAAAGATTTTTTAAAGAAAATATTGCTTAATCGTTCCTTAGTTGATTTTTAACATTTTTTGTTCTATAAAATATTATGGCACGATTCATTTAAAGATAATGCTAATGTTTAGTGATCAGTAATGCTAGAAAACTTTATTAAAATGTCCAAGTATGCAAGCTTACAAAGTTTAGGTAATTCAACACGGAAATGCCACATTTAACACCGTTGGCTAATACCACATAAGCTAAGCCACGCCTGAGTAAAAAAAAACGCACAATAATAAAAGAGGCGTCACGAAAAGAAATCCCTTAAAAATCCAACCGAAACAACGCTATACGAGCGACCCTAGGCGTGAGCGAGACAAACGTCACTAAGAAAAAAATCACAAAGAAACCCATTCTTTTCCATTTCCTCCCTCGATTAGAAAAAAATGGGGTGAGCTAACCGTCCCTTTCTAACGCGTAGGGGTGGTTCGCGCAAGAGGTCGAGCGAGCGAGAGGGGCGCCACCCCGCGCGTCCTTCGCCCATTTTAATAGTTCTTATTGCGGCCGTGGTCCGAGCGGTCCGTCACGCGTTTTTGGAAAATGTCCGAGTGTCCGGGCGGGGGGGAGGGCACTCGGCGGGCGCCGGTCGCCGGACGCGCCGTCTTTTCCTTGACCGGACACAGTTTTCCGCGGAAAAAAGCGGCGGGCGCGTGCGCCCCGCGGTGGGGATGTTCTTGAGCCGTCTAAGGCGGCGGGGGCGGCGCCGCGTCTTGCTAGTTGGTGCGGCGTCTTCGGCTGGCGCGCGCGTCCGCCCCACCCCGCAAGAAAGCGTCGCGACGCCAAGTTTTCCACCAAGAAGTTAGTCGTCGCCCGCCCGCGTCTCAAGGAGGTCCGCTTCCGCTTTCCCGCCTTCACATTTTCCGGGGTGACTTTTCACGAATCTTCCCAACTTTTGGGGAAACTTGTTAAATAAATAAAAATACGTGCGCGACTTAAAAACCCGCTTGTTGCGTTCCAGATTCGCGACACCGAAGCGAGGAGTGTAATAACAACGCGAGAGATCGCATGAATCGGTTGTGACGATACGTTCAAAGCTGGAATTAATGTTGAAATACTTCAATGAGAATATATCCCTAGCGCTGCAGGAGAGGTATAGGGACCTCCATGAGTATCGGAAGACGGAAGCGGTAGAGGAAGGGTCACCTAGGGAGGCTAAAGTTCCAAAAATAGCTGAGGAAGGGGAGCAGGTCGGCGGCGAGGGCGCGTTCGAGCCGAGCGCCGCGCCGCCGTTCCGGCTGCTGGAGCCTCCCAAGGAGGAGGACAGCTTCGTGGCGAGCTGGCTGCAGAACTCGTTCAAGATGACCGCCGCGGAAGGCAACGAGTCTGCGGCCGCTGCGAGCGCTCTAGACCTGCGAGCGGCGCCGCTGTCCCTACAAATCCCTGCAGCGCTGCAGCAGGCCGCCGAGGCGCAGCGGTTCAAGATGCAGGACTTCTGGTCGCGCAGCCGGCCGGGCTCGCCGGCCCAGGAGCCGATGGAGCACAGCCAGCCGGGGCCGCCGCCGACGCCGCAGCCGCCCGCGACGCCCGACCACAAGGTCATGACTGAGAAACTCGTCAACGAGATTCAGGTGAGTGCTTTTTCAATTTCGAACGTAGGCTGTTTTGTTTTTAGTTGGACAAATTGGAACGGCAGCAAATTTTTTGGTGTTATTTTAATTTGACAAATTGGAACGGCAGCAAATTTTTTGGTGTTATTTTAATTTGACAATTTAAAAGTAAATTAGCGGCAGTAATTTTTAGGATTATTAAAAAAATTGTTCATTTTGTTTATTTGAACTAAGCTTCGAAAAGCAGTTTTTATATTTTTCTTAAAAAAAAAATATCATAACGTGTTTAGTATAAAATAATTGGCGCCGGTTACAGAAACAATTTTTGGCCGACGGCTACGCTCGGTACAAACAAACAACTTACCGGTACGGTGACGAATTATTTAATTTATAGTTCTGATTTATTTTTGACTCACGAAATTATTAATAGGTATAATGTGCACACAGTAAAAGGCTCCTAACCTAAACTTAAACTTTGCAAAAACTCAATCACTCGTATGAATAATGTTTGTGTAAAATCAACGTGTATCGTCTCCAAAGAATCTTTATCAACTGACCTCAACACATTAAACGGGGTCTCAGAACTCGTTCCAAATTTGAATGATCCCTTCTTCCTAAAAAAAACAACACAAGAAGCCAAGGCAACATATTGTAAAGCTTTTGTTAACCCAAGAAAGGGTTAAAGGCCTTGTAGTCAAACTTATTATTAAATCGTTTTTGTCCTTATGTCGCATCCGGTTTCACAAAGGATATGTAAATTACGATAATCTGTGATAATTCTATTATTTCTGTATTAGCCTGTGATCAACTTGTCTTCGGTGTTTTCGATTTCGTTTCTTTTATTCGTCACTGTCCACAACAAATGTTTGTTTAGGGCATATGGCTTATGATTATTTTATTGGTGACGTTCCGCCTAACGATTACTTTTATTTGGGGCTAATATTTATTTTCTTTCCCGTATCCCTTTAATTTAAAACCCACTGACTGTAACAAGAAACGCCGCTTTCGAATTATACAAAAAAGCTTAATAGTTCCGCTCGTTCTTTATTCAAAATTTAAAAACAAAAGTTGAAAGTATTCGATTAAAAACGAGGGAACTGCAATGTCTGTTCCTAATTCAAATATTAAAAACGGAAGACGAAACAATATTACTTTTTAAATTAGTTTCGGATTCGCTCACCTTGCATTTGCGTATTTCCCACGGCGCGGCGGATTAGGGGTTCATTGTGATTTTATTTTTAATTTTTTGTGCTGCGCTTTGTTTCACGGAAGGGGTGTTGACAGTTATTTGTTGCTACGAATCTGTTCTCGTTTCATTTTTTTTGTTTTAACATTCTGTTTGAATTAGGAACCGGTTATGAACGGGGTATCCCGTTCATGTTTCACATTCATAGTTCGTATTTTTTTCGTAAATTGAGATTTAACGGTTCGTCGCTTTGAAGTAGTTGTGCTTTTGTGGTTACACTTTTTTTATAAATAACGGTTAATTAAAATTTGATTTATTATTGTTCTTGAAGCTGGAGAGTGTACAGTTAAAATAACTTATGTGGATTTTTATTTCATTTATAAGGGACGCTAAATATATTTTTTCTATTTATACTTTTAAACTTCCGTTTAACATTTTATCTAATATATCTAACCAGCCAGTTACACCCACTGCTAGGTAAAGGCCTCTTCTTTTTTCAGCCACTCCATGCAATCCTGTAAACAAAATTATAAACAAAATATTAAAACAGGGTTCCACACAAAAGTTATGCATGCACAAAACTTATGCCCTTAGCACTTGAACGTTAAACCCCGTTAAAAGTATTTAATTTTTCATTTGTAAATTTTATTCCGTTTTTACTTTTGAAATGACCTTAGACTTAGAGTAAGGTAATTCAGTGAGAATACTGAATTATGAGGCCTAAGAAAAAGATCTAGGGCATCAAAATTCAATATCGCTATCTCTTTTTTTCACGCTATCTCCTCGTACGTTGGAATGGGACAGCAACAGCAGCAATCACCGTCTGCCGACTCGACGATGAGCGAGAGGTCCCTCGTACCGTTTGCTCTGGTAAATTTACTGTCCTCACTCAATAATATTGATGTAAATACATTTTTTTCACTTATCAGCTAATTTTGTTGTTTTGTCACGTGGAGTGTTTTTGGTATTTTTTGAGATTTTTTAACAAAATAGATTTGTGTAGTATTTTGTCATTTTTAATTTAGTCACGCGGAAGTGCTTTAACACTGAATTTACGTTGCGCTTTTACGTAAATAACATTTATGTTTTTATTTTTTTATACCTAAGCATGAGTTACAAGTGTTGTGTAGTTTGTTTTTTGGTTGTAGGTAAGTTCCTTTTGTGGTAATTAACATTTTTTTTATCAACTTTGCTTATTAAATTAATCCAAAATGTTATTTTTTCATGTGAATGGCTAAAACATAATTGCTTATCTAAATTGACTCGAGTTGTGATTTTTGATTATTAAAACGTTTCGTTAAAAACTACCTAAACCTCTTTTTCAAACAAATGAAAAGAAAAAAATAACAGTTTTTGTCATGTTTTTGTCACTTCATTTCGAAACAAATGACAAACGTCGAACACGCAAAAAATCGAGAACAACAGCTCCAAAACAATTGACGCGCGGCATCCGCACAAGTCAAGTGAGAGCTTTATTCACCATTCGATCACTTTAACGACAACAAAAATTTTCTTAGATACCTACATCACGCACGATTCCCGGAGGAGTGGTCAGAGACCATAACTTGACACTATCTTTCGCTTCATTTACGATAATTTGTATGGAAAATAACACTGGTTTGTCGATAGACGAAGGCGATATATCACACAATATCGTTAACGTGATCTAATGCTAAATTAAACTCACACTAAACACTTGGATGGCTTATCGAAGCGGTGTTAACCGTAAAGCTTTTTAGTGTCACCTCTACTAATCTTTGACTAATCATTGGTTAACTTCGACTAACCATGGGACCATCTTTGAATAATCGTCGATTATTTCTAACTAACTATCGGTTTACCGAGACCTCTTGCCTTATAAAGGCGATACTAAAAAACTAACCATCGGTTATCTCTGTCTAATCCTTGGTTAATTTTGACTAACCAACATTTCCTCTTACCTCTTACCTTAAAAGAGAAGTAAAGGTGATACTAAAACGGTAAAAAATTGTGTTACTTAATAGCTAACTACCGGTTACAGTAGACTAACAATCGGTTATTTTTCTTAACAGTCGCAGCAGTCGCCGACGGGGGAGCCGGGCGGCGATCGCAACGCCATGTTGCCTTTCGCTTTGGTAAATGTCCTGAATAACCTCAATATTGATGTAATTATAATAACAATTTTCGTTCCTTCCATTTTATTGTTTTTTGTAGGGGTGCTCGCAGTTTTCATTCGACACGTTTTTTTTTATACTTTTGCAACAAATTTTGCTGGTCAAAGTTAGCGCTAAACATGACATTTCCTTTTTTTAAATTATGATTTTGTCTATTGTTCTACAAAGATAACGATATTTATAACGAAATTGAAATAAATACTTTTTGAAACGCTTTTTCATACTATTTCATGACGGTTCTAATCCTAGGCAATGTCGGGGACCACAAAGGACTAAAATTCATAATTCAATAAAATGTCTTGTTATTAATTCTTGACTTTAAAAAACTTTTGTATGTTAACACTAAGCGGTCTATAGGGATACTGCTTTTAACCATACAACTATGGCCGCGCGCTGATCAGTGCTTAATGAGTAGATTTTTTTTTTATAGTAAGTGTAAATATAGTATAACTGACGCGATATCACATAATTATTATGTAATAATATATCCGTTATAAGTGTTTTATATGATAAAAAAATTATTTAATACTTCAATAATTAGTTCCGGTACAACTTCTACAAATTTATTGAAATTTGTTTGGCTCAATTCTTATCTAATTAGTGAAATGTGTGGCAAGTAGACTGATGATACTTTTAATAAATAATTTAAGGACTTAAACATGGTTGCAGTTGATTAAAGAAGATGGTTTAAGAATTTCCTGAAAGCTGCTACTGTGGCGCATCATTTTATTTACTTACACATCTAAGGTTTGTTTCAAATTGTAAAGATAGTATTTTTGAAAACTAAAATCATTAATACATACATACATCATTAATTACGTCGTCGCAACAATTGCAATACAAGGAATTGAGAAAGTATTTTTTATCAATTGTGACTTGTGAATACGTAATAATGAAGTCTGGCCAACGAAAGCTGAACCTGTAGTTATTTGATTGGCAACACTTTGCCTCTATGTGTGTCTATCTGAGGTGTCATGTCGTATGTTAAATTGATTTTTTTCTGAGAAAATTGCAACTGTGTGAATGACCCTCTGTTACCTTGTCTTGATTTTTTTTAATTTTCCGCGTTTTTCCTGGTTCAGCTTTCGTTGGTCAGACTTTACCTATTAACAATAAAATTAAGTACCTGAATTTAGATTTAATCAAGCTATAAACATCGAAAAAAAAAAAAAATTAAGTAAGTAATTCAAAGAAGCATTTCAAAGAAGATTCAGTTACTTAAGTCATTGAATAATTTAGTGATTTCGTATGGTAGCGATAATTAGTTACAAAGTAGGACTTTTCGATCAATATCACACAATACGAAAAGTTATCAAAACTAAAAGTATTTTAAAGTTGAGACATTCAAACTTATTAATGTTGACATGTACAAATTATCGTATTATTTCTTTAGGTTTAAAGACATTTATTCTCGTATAAACTAGGTCTCTTACAATGAGCTAAAGATATAGATCTTTTACAATCTAAAATCGCCGAAGATTTTAAATTCTAAGTAATAAGTACGATTGAAAACTGCGAGTTTCCCAGCCACGCTCGCCTCACATAACAGTTTGCCTTATCCCTATAGGGTTAGAGTTGCCTTTCACATGCCCTATTCCTACGTACGCAAATTTTTATTTTCAATAATGGGATAATATTCACCGTATAACGTAAATGCAGAATAAAAAAAATGGCTTTGACAAGGTTAGGTTTTTTGTCATTTTTCGAAATATATGTATTTTTTGTACTAACATTAAAATTCGTTTAACGTTTGCTTGCAAGCATTTACTAACGGGAGGGTCATAGCTAGTGTTATTTTTGTTGACTTTAATCTGTATAAACTTTTTGTAAAGCAAGTATTTCTTATAACCAGAATTTCTACAGTTATAAAATTCTAAAATTTTCATTAAAAAAAAGAAAACAATCGACTTCCAAAAAGTTTTTACATTCATAACCTAATGCCTTCTTGTAAAGCTGTCATTAAAATTAAACGTACGTTCCGTTCCACGCAGCAACAAGCACGCTCCGGGCAGAGCATCAGCGAGCGTACCCTGGAAGAGTGCTGGTCGACACTGCAGCGAGTGAGTTGGCATCTGTTTCAATGCGTATTGTTATCTTCCAAACACGGCGGGGTGCGTGGAGGGGGTTGCGTTCCGAATTCAAATGTTATAAAACTTAATAAAACAAACGAATAATTCAACTTTTCCATTCTATAACTTGCAAATTTTGAGCATCTTTGACGTGCTTGAAAAATCTTTAAAAGTATACCAATTTTTTTATGTAAGTATACCAAAGAGGTTTGATAATATTCGACTTTTGGCTTTTTTACTTGTGTTGGTTGATGGTTGGTTGGTACCTTATGGGTTTGTTAAATAAAGAAAGGAAGAGGAACCATTTATTGACATTTTAATACGATTTTAACATAAAACCTTATAAGTATGAATTTAACGGAACCCCTTCAATGCGCCACCGAATAAATGGGGGTATTGGTGCAAACCAATTGCTCTCACAAATAATTTTAAGGTGAGTTTTTTTTAAATAATATTCCCACATGTTGTACTTTAGTTTAACGTTTTAAGATTTTATCGAAATCTACATAGCCGCGGGTGGCAAAGGAAACACTCCGAAGGCATAGATAAGAAATGTTTTTTCCACAGGAACTATGAAGTATCTAGGCGATCTATAAAATGCATATTCATGAATCGAGGAAGCAGTTTTCGCATAGAATCGATTAAGATTGAAAAAACGCAGGCTACGATAAACCGCTGAAGGCGTGCTAACAATTTATTTAATCGAGATACGGACGCCATGTTTTTTTATCAGTGTTGTTTTTTTATTTTGTTCTTTTAAAGCAAGTCTAACCATCTGCGTACAAGGTGGTGTATGCAAGTTGCTGTACCGTCCAGGAAGTACGATGTACGGTCTGTAATGTTATTGGTAACATCTGCATTTAGATTGTTAAGGTTCAGTATCGAGTAGGTACTTATCGATTAGCAAAAATAAATCGGTCGATTATCTTAAAATTTTAATGTTGCTGTTTTAAGAACCTGAAAGTCTCTAGGTCTAGTAAAAAATTAAACTAATTTATGAATATAAATCATAGCTTAGTAAAGTATAAACAAACAAAGTAGGTAAATAATCTAAGTCTTTATCAGGCTGTCCTAAGAAATAGTGTTAAGCCGAATACCAGAGGTAGATTAGCTCTAGAGGCACACGAAACATTCATGTGGCAGGTTCGAATCCTGAACGGGTAATAAAGAAAATGGCAAAAAACTCAATTTAAATAAAAAAGTATCGGTTGCAAATTCCTCCAAAAGACCATAACTACACAGAATATTATAAGTAAAAATATTAAATTTCGAATAAACTCATTTTTCCAACAAACATTTTGCACATTGTGTTAAACATACTTATTAACAGTTACTATGAAAACTCAAAAGAAGCAGTTTAATAACCATAACAATTTATTGTGCAGCATTTGGTTGCCAAACATAAAAATGGGTGTTACAACAAAAAGCCTAGCAAACATTGTAGGTCCGGTCTAAAAAGCACAGGTGCTCATAAAAAAACTTTAAAAAGCACAAGTTAACCCCCTGAACGTCGGCGGAACGGAAAAGTACACTCGGCCCGAATAAAAAGTGCACTCTTTGTGCGGAATCGGGCACTTGATCTTTGGAGGTGAGGAGAAATAGGGGCTGTGTGGAGAGGCTTTTTCAGGTTTTTTTTCACAACTTTCACCTATCATTCAGCCCTAAACTAAACATATGTAGGAGGACGTTTAGTGATGTTAAAGTAGATATTTTTTTTATATAATTTTAACGTAAATTTTGTTGCGAACAATTTACAAATTGAAAAATGTTAAAAAACTTCTACGAGCAAGATTCAAACCTCTGGCAATCAGGATCAGGTGCTCTTCCAGTTAAGCTACCGTGGACTTATCCACGGTATGTATTTACTTTTTACTTTGATGATGTAATGGTAATGGTTGCCAACTATTAGACAAGATAAAAAGCTGGTTATAATTTTCTTTCTATTTAAATGCCTTAACCAATTCTCAGATTGAACTCAGTTTAAAAAAGTTATTTATTACATAATTTCAGACTTAACCTTTTATTTATATTGAAACTAAAACAAAAATAAATTTCAACGAATTATATTGGAACTGATAATAATACCATGATAACCCATGAAGGTCACTAACAAAATGTATTTATTTATTTATTTATTTCTTAAATATTTGTATTAAAAACATTACCAACAAACCCACATAACTAAGCGCATCACAAATATTATTGTCCCAGCCGTCTCCACTCCACCACTGTCCATAACAAAAGAACACGTACGCGCGTTGTCAAAAAAAAATCACCCAACATTTGCATGTCGATCGCAATGAATTTATCGTTATTGCCTCGAGATTTATTAGGCTCGCCCGCTTTCCGAAAAAATCCCAGCGAAACGAGCGCGATTCCAAATTTAAAATTCAAATTGCAATTGTTTTTCCGCTCGAAATTGAGACGATTTTGACGTCCGCCGTCCGTCCGAGACATGTGTTCCTTTTTTGTTTTAAATTTTGCTTTTAAACTTGGCAAGTTCCGTCCCCGCCGCCCGCTTTTTCAGTTCGCAACCTCTTTTTATTATATTTATAATGTTGCGTTTATTTGTTTTTTTGCGATAGTAAATCAATTGTGTTGTCTCACTCCGGCGAGGCGGTCCCTCTGTTACAAATATTATTTAAAAAATGTTTTTAATGATAAACGAAGCGAAGGAAGTGTTGTTGAGTATTTTATGGGCCGCGCTTAGATCTGTTTCTTTTATTCCGCCGACAGACGTTGAATATTTTTAACGTACACTTCTTTTATTTTTCATTAAATTCTCTTCGTATCCGTCGCTAAAGTGTGGTTCCTGAGTTTTTTTAATCTGACTTGACTGTAACATCTTGTTACAAGTGGCGGGCAGGAGGGGGGGCTCGCGGTAATTATGAAAAGTGTCTTAAGGGGGGGAGGAAAAATAACTCGGGGTGAGGACGTTTAAAAAAAGCGGTGTAATGACCGAAAGGCTTTCAAACTTAATAGGTTTGGAAAGATAGCTTCGGTGCCTTTTTCTTAGGTGTGTGTTATTTTGCGACAGGGCTGACGACGTATAAATTGTGATTGTTTTTGCGTCATTTTTGCCTTAGTGAATATTGTAGGTATTACTTTTTAAATTATTGTACTTTTGCAATAATTTGATGCAATGCAAAACAAAAGTTTTATTTAAGTAACACGACAGCAACACTTTCACTGGAAAGCTTTGAATAAAATTGTTTTTTTTTTAAATTACACTGACCTGTTCAATTTTGGAGCTCTGATTGTATTGTTACTTCCGTATAGATAGTTAAACAATGGTTTTTATGTCAAGTCTGTGTTACATAGAAAACTTGCTTTACACAAGTCCAAAGGTTTTATTACAATCTCATACTGTGTTGACACCAGTGTCTAATGAAATGTAGAGAAAAATAAATAATAATGAGTAAAATTAATAAGTTAGCTTCACTTTCCGAAGCATTAACAATCAGTATTGAATCTAGGCATCGGTTCTTTATAGCCCAGTGATGGGTTATAATGGGCTATGGCCCGATCTCCCTAAGTACTACTGTCCATATGGGAAAGTCTGTGCTATTATAAACTGATGTTAAGGAAAGTTGCTGCTATCAAAATATAAGTAAAAAATAAAACCATACCTACTACATTGAGTTATAATGTACTACGTACTAGAGGAGCTATCCCAAGCAAAAGTCTTGTTCTATTTTTTTAAACGTTAAAACAAGCGCTGCAGCGCTAAATTTATCGTCTTTCTAAACAATCCAAACATACAGCGCTTCTTTTCTCGCAACCAAAAAGTCTAAAGCTCCGAAACTCTCGGCGATTTGATAAAATAATTAGTCAAATGCATGTTAGATCGATAATTTAGTACGTATTTACAGGTGAATAGTGATTCGTTTAGTTTTATTTGTTTTCCTGAATTCTTTAAACAGTACCTTAGCACACATGAAGGCGGCTCACTTTCTAGACGCTAATGCCGTATCTTCCCTTTTTGTTTTAATCTAAGCATATTTTAATAAAATAGAACACAGAATCGGTACACACGTATTGTTGCGTCTAGCGCCTGCCACAGACTTATATAGTTGGAGCGAGCTGACTCTAACGTGTGTAGCAAACAATCTAGTTGGGACGTCTTTTCTAGTACGTAGTACATAATAACTCAATGACCTACTATTTATTTTTAAACCGATCGAGTTAGAGTTCTTATTTCAAACATTTTCGAACGCACCATAAATTCGCGTCGCGGCAGCCCTGCAGCGTCACGACAAGCGTTATAAATTAAAAAAGATATAAAATTAAGAGCTCCGCCCGTTAGTCGCGGCGGCGCCGACTCGCTCCCGATCATTTTTCTCACTTTTTTCTCCATCTCTCATCATAATTTCCTTCAACTATATCGCGTGCAGTTCGTAGTGGAAAAAAAAAACTTTTAAATATTTTATGTTATTTTATGGTTTTTTTTAACCGTTAACCGTAGCGATGAAAGAATATTACTACCCCCTCTCTTCCCTTCGGTGTCGTAAAAGGCGACTACGGACTTAAGACTGCACATACATCTAACAGCATAGAGCGGCGATGGGCTCACCACCTGTCACGCTCAGCACATGTGCAGTCGATATTTGGCGAAAAGTGGACTATGGTTACTAACCTAACCTACTCTGACTAACCCTTCCGGGATAATAGTCGTGATTTTAATATGTATGTACTTATGTATGTATATTTTTTTAGCAATGTCTTTGTGTTGTTATCACATTCAGCCTGTGTCAAGTAAGAGATATAATAGAAAATATTTTTTAAGTTATTTTTAAAGTACCTAGATGATAATGAGTGATCATAATGTTTAATAGTAAGTAAATGATAAAGTAAACCCTTTGAGTTTCAGTAATGATTTGGGACTTTACTTATGCAAACGCACGCATTTTATAAACTTAGGTATATTTTTAAATGATTTTTAGTACCTAGAACTAAATTGATTCAATATCTACGAATAGGCGTCGCTGTTAAAAATGTTAAACATAATAATTAACTTCGAATAATTTTTTTTCGCCGCCATTACTCATTGCGGGGACAAGGTTTTTTGGGCGGGAAACTTGAAAATTTATTTAGCAATTAGTGGTCGGAACGCGGCGACATTATTAGAAAACTTCCTTAGTGCTCGTAAAAAATGTCCGCCGGTTTTTTCGGACACCTGCTCTCTGACTCTGACGCTTTACACATTTAAGGGTTTCATGTTTTTTGGCGGTTTTTAACACGGGTCACACTTAAAACAACGGTACCGTAGAACGGGGCTTTTTGGTAAAAAAGTAGGGATAAAAGTTGAATATTTATTTTTCCTTTAATTTTTAACAGATAAAGAAGTATGTTTTGCTTAATACAGATATAACTCTTTAAAAATAAAAACATAGAATGAACAAACAGTAAGGTTTATTTTAAAAAAGAAGGTGCCTTTCTAAATAGCCCCCAGGGTGGGGTTACTTGGTATTCATACAAAATGACATAGAAAATATCTTTATAAACTGTTTTTATTTCAATATAAACACGGACGGCGATATTTGGTAACATACATATAAAAAATTACAAATAATGCAAAAGTCAACACTAAATAATTTAAAATTTTTACTTAAAAACTAATTTCTAACAAAACTGACAGACTCGCTAAATGTAGTTCATAACATCACACGCGCGGTGTTCTTTTCTCTGATTGGTCGAGATTGACAGATAACGGAGTTACCAAATGTTAGAGAATAAAATGGATGCGTTCACGTTAGTATGTTTGCGTTCGTGCAAAAATTTTTTTTTTTCCAAAAAGCGCCACGGTTACCAAATTGCCCCGTTCTACCGGTACTTATTTTGATGGAAAAGATTTGTTGTTGGCTGCGTGTTGCCTTTACAGCGTAACCGGGTTTATGGCAAATACATAGGGTACATATCACTATAACGAATATTGTCCCAAAAGGGTTTGTCAGAGACTAAGCAATGATGACCGCAAAGCATGCACTACCACCAGTCCACGGCACACCCCATAACGCGAGCACACACGTGCTCAGCTTATAAGTGGTGAGCCTATCGCAACTTAAGCTGTTGGATGTGTGTGCAGTCTTTAGTCCATTAGTCGCCTTTTACGACACACAAAGGAAGAGAGCATTGATTTTATTTATGCATATTTTTTACTTTTTTATTTCATTACACGAACTTGCAAGTTAAACCACTTTTATATTTGCATGGTAAAAGTTCATTCCAATTTCAACCAACCATTAAATATAAATACTTAAAAAATTATCCCCGAAGGGTTAATCAGTTTAACCACAAAAGCAGTCCTTTACTATTGTCCACTTTTTATTAAATATACTTACTAAAAAAATTGCTATTCCTAAAACAAAATGCTAAGTTCTGTGTTGTTACGAAAGGTATTGAATGTTTAAATAAATTGGTCATTGATTAACATAAGAACGGCTTTCGCTCTGACCTCGTCAGTCAGGACAGTTAACGAACTAATTAAAGAGCGTTTAAAAAAGGAGACGTTTTAAGGTTGGAATGGTTCACAAACACACACAAATTGGCGGGAAAACAGCGCCCTCCCGGGACGGCGGAATAAGAGAAAAACTCTACAAAAATTAGATTTCTTCCGTGAAGTTGGACTTGTTTATTTGACACTTTGAAGGTGTTGCAGAATAAAAAAAATGTTGTAATATAATTATTTGGTATGAATTTATGAAAGTAGACAGTATTCAAGTACATTATTGTAATTTAGTTCAACTTATTTTTAAATTTCCAATCAGCCATAAAAATACACATTCCTCCTCAGTAACCAAACGTGGATGTGAGCGGTTGTCGCTCCTTGTCCTATGGTTGACCAGTAGAGAGAATAAAATTTGACATTGAGCTCATATTTATTATCGCTTGTAACAACATTGCATATATTGTGTTCCAAGAACTGCTTATAGTACATAATATTCAAAACAAATACTTCATAAAGCGTTACAAAAACGTATTACCTTACCTACCCTTGGTAAATCTTACACTATAGATGTCACATTAATTATTCAAACATACAAAATGACATAGAAAAACTGGATGACGCGTAAATCATCGGCACAGCTCTAATAAAAACCTTTTTACAACACCCAAGAGTATTCCAACAAAAAAACGTATATTGCCAGCAGCTAGCAACTACGCCTCTCCAATCAAGTATCAAGATTGTTTTTGCGCAGTACACGGGAGCTAATGGCTTGTGCTACACAGTAAAAAAGAGAGTCCCGTTCGAGATAAAAATTAGCTGAAATTAAAAGATGCTAACGAACGCCATTCTGGTACCGCCCGCGCCCCCTCCCGCCCCCCTTGGCGTCTCATTCTTGCCTTATTTGCCCGTTTCTGGGAAAAATCGTCTTATGTTTGGGAAAAGTTTAATTTTCGCTTGTGTTTTGTTTCTACTTATTTTGTTCTTCTTAACTTACTTTTATGTCGTCTGTTATGTTGTATTTTAGTGCGTGCGTCTTAGGTTAACGTCTATTATTATGACACTATGGTCATCATATCACAAGTCTTATACCTACTACCTAAGAACAAACATGAAAAAAATAGGTGAGTACAAGATAAATATTTTCATCTCAAAAAAACGCAACGAAGCTTTGATCCCCTTTCGATATTTTATCACATCAGCCTATAAACATCCCCACCCACTGCTGGACTTGCAAGTGGAAATTGGGCTTCAACCCACCATTCTGGCCCAACAGTACTAGGCTCAATTATACAAGACTCGATGATAATTTTTATATTTACATCAATCTTGGAACCACTAAATCTTAGATATATATTATTCAACTTGGATTATTTCAAAACATTTTTTTTACAAGTTTCAACTGCAAAAAACTTTACAGTTAATTCGTTGTCTTTTATGAAAATATTATGAATAACTAACTTAATTTTCATTAAATCCAAAGCTCACCATATTTAATTCCTTGTTCTTTTAAAAAAACAAAACTAAAGTGGCATCAATACGTATACATCCAGCGCCGTCACCCCGTGTTGACAGTAGCGGCACTGACAAAGCCGTCATTACGCTGCCCCCTAATTTAGTGCATTTACCGCTCGGCTGGGCCCTAACTGCGGACCTGAAGAACTAAGTAACGACAAGCGACACTTTTTTTGTATACAACAAAGTGTTGTTTCCTTGAAAAAGGTTTTAAGTCAACATTTAAGCTTTTTCACGGTAGCTAGGCTTGGCTAATTGTGTTAGTCAAATTAAGAGTTGCGGATAAAAGTAATGTCTGCTTTTAAATGGAAAATAGTATTTAAGAATTTGGTTCTTAGGTACTCTTAGTGGCGTGGATATATGTTTGATAAAGTATCTACACGCATGTCTATTCTTTTTTCTTATATTCATAGGTAATAGTCAAATAAAATTATATGTTCTTAGCATATTTTTATGTTTTACGTAACTGGTTATCTACTTCATGTCTCTATATTGTATGTTATCCATAACAAGGATTACAAAAGTAAAACAAAAAAATTAATGGCACCAGTTAAAGGCTTAGAACTTCGCATTATGATGATTAGAAAATTAAATCATTCTGATCATCATCATCGCCCTTTAAACGTCTCACATCTAAGCTCAGGTCTTCCTCTATGAATAGGTACTATCTCCATATGAAGATTGTTCCATTACCCTCCACGCTGTACCAATGCGGGTTGTGAGGTTTAAAACTCCATCTTAGGATAACAAACCGCCTGCTGAGTAGCTATATCAATCGTATTAAATATGAATATTAGTAAAAAAACGTTCTTCTGAAGCATAATATCAAAATAATATCAAACGTATTAAAAGTATGAACATTCGTTTTTGTAATTTCCAATCTGGACCACCTACGTCTACTATGAAAAATATTTGAAGAGACAAAAAAAATCAACAATAAAAAGTATTTCTTACAAGAAAGCACGGCACAGGACGAATAAGGCGGGTTATAAAAACGCGACTTGTAAAAAAACCCAGCCGGCACGAGAGCGGCGCAATGAAAAAGTGCATGTAGTTCTATCTCGGTCGCACGCCAGCTATCGCCTAGTCGGATGGACGCATCTTGAGTGTTTGCAGTGAGTTAATTTCGCGAACGTTTGTGAAACAACTTACTGTTGTTAGTAGGAAATGAAATATTGTTTTCTTGTTATAATATTTGAAAGCGATGCAATTCACTTCAAATGACATAACGCATGCTTAGTATTTTTTTTTTATAAAAGAAGAAGGCAAACGAGCAGGCGGGTCACCTGATGGAGAGTAATCACCGTCGATGGACACTGCTCTACCAGACAGTTAGTGTCACTCATTTAGCACTACTCAGGGATCACGTGTAGGGTCTCAAAGGATAAAGACCTACAGACGCGAGTAACTTTAACCTCCAAAAATAGTAAAAATAGACCGAACTCAAAACTTTTATTTACTGAAATAAAGATTAAAAAGAATTTACAACTTTAGTAAGTAGGTCAGTATTTCAGTGGCTATAATAACATAGCCAGCGACTGTATTGCGCCAGCGTGGTGGGTCATCTAATGTCCTCATGCGCCGTTGTCCATGTAGGAAGGCCTATGTCCAGCAGTGGGACGTTTATGGTCTGATTATGATAACTTTTTAAACTGCCACCGTCACTAACTTTACGATAAATAATACTGTTATCACGTGTTCGTTGTATTTGAAAATCGGCATGTTGTTACATTTGCTTACCAACGAAATGATCAGGGCAGTAATGAATACTTGTAGAGTTCACATGGTAGGTCAATGATCACAAGTTTTCAATAAAAATCTCAGTATAATATGAATAACAAGTCAAATTTTAAAGTTTTGTCACTGCTTGTCATATTTTATTAGATAATCCTTAATTATATTATTTCGTTATAAAACTGGTTACACGAAGTCAAAGCTCTCTTTTACTAACGAAGTCACTATAAAAACTTAAAGTTTTACAGTTATTTGCCACACAAACGCAACATTTCCCATGGAATAGTTAACAAAAGTTAAAGCTGTTTAGTATTTTTTTTCATTACGTAACACAAAAAGTATCAAGTCGTGTCATGCCGCGCGAACACGCAAGCCTCAAACTAAGGAACCGCGCGGATATAACAGACTATAATAAAAAACTTAGCGAGTACCTACACATAAGTGCATTACGATGCCATACTAACTTCTCTACAACTATAGTACTTATAAACAGAACGCCTACGGCCCACGAGCCGAGTGCACAACCATTTTTTGCCGCTAACAGACATTTGAAAAATACATTTTGACGAAAACGGACTTATTTCGCGTTGAAAAGGTTTAAAAAAGAAATTTTTTAAAAAGGGGCCGTAGGGCGCGCGCTCTCTATGCTTCGGTGTTCGATGTGTTCTAAATTTAAACTCGGGTGACGTAACGAGTAAGTTTGACACTGATTTTGAGCAAATCCTTTTGCGAATGAAGTGAAGTGATACCGGTGAGGACACCGTGTGAGATGCGCGGCTTCCATAGTGCTTGTCGCTGGTTCTCGGACGAGTGTAGTCGATGCAGGTATTCCTATTTCAAAAAATAAATATAATTAATCTTCTCTTTTGTTTTGGTTGATTAAATAGTTTCATTTATAAACCTGGTTAGTAGATTATTTTCTTTATTTTTTATTGGAGATTTCAACTTCTTTTTAAAAAGTATAGGAAATACTTTTTGAGAGTTTGGGTTTATTTAGTAGTTATTAAAATGTAGATATATCAATGTGCTGGTAATATTCAATTAGAAAAACATTTAATAATTAATGGTACCTACTACCTAAGTTTTTTATTAAGTTTGGATAGAGACACATAGGAATTCATACTGACATCTACATACTAACATTTTGTTAATAAACGTAAGAGGCGAGGCAATAAATTCTTAGAAAACGAATTATTCAGTCATGATTAAATGACAAAATTAAGTTATTATAACATAATAATTAATTTATTACTAATAAATACTATTGAGAAGTGTATGGAAACTAAAAACAAAGTATTATGGGAATTGTGCAATCTTACTACACAGTGAAGCAATGACCCAACGACCCGTTCGAAGTGCTAGCGTTGGTCACAAATATTACACGGTCACCCATCCGAGTATAACCCCTCATAACCCGTATTTTTTACACCACATTTTGAGACCATCACGCTTACAACCTGATGGTAGGTAACTGTAGCCTATCGATGTAATATAAGAGCTCAACTGTGGTATCATCATCATCATCATCATCAGCCTAAAACGTGGACGTGGACAATAGCACGTGGGGATATTGGGCCATAACCCACCGCGCTGGCCCAATGCGGGTTGGTAGGTTTTAACGACTGCCATCTTGCGACAACAACCGGGACCAACGGCTTAACGTGCCTTCCGAAGCAAGGAGGAGCTCAAGACGTTTTTAATTGGTCACCCATCAGGCGACCCAGCATTGCGAAAGTTGCTTAGCGGGCAAGATCGCAAGCCCAAAGCGCTAACCGCTGCGCCATCGAGCTCCTCAATACTGTGGTATACCAGAAACAATTGAAAATCAATTGTTACCAACCTCTTAGAGCCTTCACCGCAGACAAGGCGTAACTAGAGTTGCCAGCGCGAAGCATTTTTTTGCGCACTGATTTCGGGTTTGAGAATCTTTATTTCTCATAAGAATTGGGAAATTCACTTAGATAAGAAACATTATACTCGTAACTAACTTAAAAATAAAAAATAAAGTTTAGATTTATTCTCTTGAGCCATTATTCTACAATAAAAGGTAATACATTGCAATTTACTAAAGTAATTCAATAATTAGGACAGAACTTCATCAAAATATTGTAGATCAAAAACTTAAATAACATCCATATCGAAAATAATAAAACCACAATAGACAGCACAGATTTGCAATCCGCAAGATCCACAGTCGCTCGGATCACTCGCAACTACAGAGACGTTTGCAGCCCATGAGTCGTCTTCGCGATGCGTCTCTAGTTATAACACCTCAATACCGTACTGCCATAGCATATGGACGTTGGCAACACTAGAGGTATCACTTATTTGTAGTCGATTTGCTTCGGAAGGAACGTAAAGCCGTTGGACCTGGTTGTAGTCGTAAGATAGCATACATACATATAACACGACTATTATCCCCGAAGGGTTAGTCAGAGACTAGGCAATGACCGCAAAAGCAGTAGTCTGCCATAGTCCACTTTTTGCAAAATAGCGACTGCTCATGTGCTCAGCGTGATACGTGGTGACGCCATCGCCGCTCTATGCTGTTGGATGTACGTGCAGTCTTAAGTCCGTTAGTCGCCTTTTACGAGAACCAAAGGAAGAGAGGGGGTGGTAGCATTCTTTCATCGCTACCCAACACGTAAGAAAGTCGTTGCAACCTACCAAACCGCATTGGGCCAGGGTAGTGAAGTAATTTCTCATGTGTGGTCCATGTAGGAAGGCCTGAGCCCAGCATTGGGACGTTTATAGGCTGCCTAGATGATGATGTTGCGTACACTAAAGATACAAAATTGAATGTCGAATTACAGATACTTACAAACTAATTTTTTTTTTGTAAAAGTAAGAGGCAAACGAGCAGGCGGGTCACCTGATGGAGAGTAATCGCCGCCGCTCATGGACTTTGAAAAGGCGATCATTACGAATTGCTAAGCAACGATCGTGTATAGTAAGCAACTTTCACAATCTATTGTCTCTATACGGGTGATCAAATATAATTGCTTAAAGTTACTTGGTTCTTCAGAATGTAAGTATGTAAGGTCGTTAGTCCTGTTAGACCCACATGCGTAACTAGGCATAGGCCAAGCCAATGTGGATATACTCGTAGCTCTATTTTCCCAATTATTATGCTACTGTTCAAATAGAAAAAACAAAACTCAGGTGCAGATGATGATTAATTACTTTAAAATATATAAAAGAATAAGTATTCATCCATTGCCCATTACAAAAAAGAGGAAGAAATGTGATAAATTTAAACAACGCAACTAAAAACTTTGGCTGTTTGGCAACCAAAAAATCGAAATAAGTTTTCAAAATACGAAAAAACAAACGATCGACATTCTAATTTTGAAAGAAAAGTATCCGTAATTATGGAAACCTTAGCCCAACAGTGGGAGTTTACCCAAAAATAATTAAGTACTTAGGTACTGAAAACAAATTCTTAAAATACAACAACCGAAAGACGTATGTAAGTATAGTCTTATATTCTCAAACAAAACGGGCAACATTCAAATTGCGTAACACACACGGAACGCAGACATTTAAGCCGTTGCGGTAGGTCAAGACACCTCACCCACACACGCGGCGAAAAAACCGAGAGACCACCGCCACTACATTAATAAAAAAAACACAACCATAGACGAATTTTATATACTTTTTAACAGTATTTCGCAAATCACACAGTTTCCTTACATTTCGTATGTAATGTAACGTTATTGTAATAGTACACCCTTTGTCCTTTTATCTAGGACATTTTAATGCTTAGTAAGACGGCGGATACTGGCAACGCTGACGGCATGTTTACACAATTTGAGGTAGGTACTGTTGCGTTGGGAGATTTGAAAAATTACTCATACTTTGAGTAGTAACGTTACGTTGAAATCAAACACTTTTTACTTGTATTCGCGTTCAGTGAGTACAATATTAGATTATTTTAATTAAAATAATGTAAGAAAGCAAGAAAGAAAGAATAGAAATAGTAGATCGTTGGCGTAAAAACTTAGAAAACAATTGCATTACGTGTATGAAATTCGAACATTCTATTGTTTTCGAAAAAAGAATCGAAAACAAGGCCGGCTGAAAAAGTAATTTAGTGAAAAATAAAGTTTATAAAAGTTTTTCGGTATTCAACATTACGAGTTTGAATTAAAATTCAAACATTCCATTCTATTGTTTTACAACGGATTAGAACATGAAAAAAGTATACTTACCAACTAAAAAAATATTCTACAAGAATGACAAAGAGTTGAAAAAGTATTTATTCCGCAAACGGCAAAGCTAAGAGTAAGCAAAAGCCGTACCTAAAAAGAGAATAATATTTCTTCCGTTTGTCTAAACTCGTTCGGCGCACGCGCTGCGCTCGTCTGTGTGGGTAGCATGTTCGTGTGTGGGTGACCGCTGTACGGAGCCGACCTACAAACGCGCTGGTGTGCGATGCGTACGCGCACTCTTGTCTTAGGTTAGGGAGGTGAGCGACCTCTCTCGTTTTGCGCGCACTCCATTTATTTTTATTGTGGCCGACACGTGGACCGGCCATCGACAGATACTGCGATTTTATTACGTTATCTTCCTCTGGGAAGGAATTTATGGCGTTTAGAAAAAAACTAGTTAAAAATGTTAATTGCGTATCCTGTTTTAAAAAAGGTAATACCTATTAAAAGTTTTTAGTTATAATATTGTCTTTTGTTAAAAAAATGTTGAAAAGAGGTTTGTCACTTTTTCTGTAATTAAATGTTACCAGCGCATAACATAAAAAAAAAACTAAATTAAAATTTTACACACAATCGCATGCATTGCCAATTTGGAGCACAGTATCCGTTTGTTATTATGAAAAAGCGTGTTTTAGGCAAGCAGAGCGCTGTTTATCGATCGAATCGATTTAAAAATGCAAGTTCGACGTCCCTGATCGTGACCTGCGCAGTCGCATGAATACTGTATGAACGTCACATTGTGATTTTCAAATTAAATCGATATAGTAAGGTTGGAGGACACGGCAGTTGGTTGGGTTATTGTGATATTCGACTTTGTAGTTTTTCTTGAAACTTGAATTATAGCAAGTTGTTTTAGGATACTAGAACAAATCAAAAATGTGGCAGAAATTATTTTTATGTTTATCAAAGAATAATTTATTAAAAACTGATGTTAAAGTAAATTTAAAAAAATACCTATAATTAAAAGGCAAAAATAATTTTACTGAAAAAAAATTTCTCTATTCAGAAAGTTCCCTATATTTTTCGTTAAAATCAGTCTCCACATTCCAGCTACGAATATGAATAACATGGTATAAACGCTCCCCCGTCCCTGTTTCCTAATGGCTTCCTACAGAATTGCTATGCCGTATTCGTTCCCTTGGCTAAGATCAATTCCTAGTTTGGCGTTCGAATAAAGAATTTTAAACGCGTTCGCATTACATACCAATACGAATAGAAATGCTTTCGCGAGGGGAAAATATGATTTTCAAAACCATCATAGGTAGTACGAGAGGTACCTACGAGAAACAGAACTTTTTGGAATAGACAATTGCAAACATTTATTTTATTTTAAGGCTAAAATTTAAATCCACCGGTTAAACATAAACATCTGATAAAATATTATGTATACGCAATCAACCTAAAACGTCACCAGTAAAAAAAGGAAAGATCTAAAATATGACAATATATTTTCAAAATGTAATTGAAAAAACGGCCCTAACAAAAATACCCATTCTATATTCAAATTTGTGAAAAATAAAAGTTTTAGAACAATACACGTAAAGTTATACTCTTTTGTTTTACAATACTCTTTTGTTTACAAAAAAATAATTCTTGCGTTCTTTTATTTAAATAAAAACGTTGATTCAGAGTGACTGTAATCGGCGCGTAATTTTTTTTATCGTAAAAACATAACGATTCAAGGCCTCGCAGTTCAGCGACCACGCGATGAAATGCTTATACGCACAGTGATAGCCCTTTGTTCCTTATCACTTAGCCCTGAAGGTGCGTTAGCCCTCATTTTTAAGGTCTTCCTTTAAGTAAGTACTTGTCTTTTTATTGTCATAAAGTGATATCATATTTGCTTGTGATTATTTATTTACCTACTAATAGAAAACATATAATGTAACCAACCAGGCTATTAACTTGACTATCTAATGTGAATAGAGTCCTTCTAAACTCACATCAGCAGTGGCACATTCAGTCGTAAATGTCATAGTTAGATTTAGGTCTAAATACAAAAAATTGGATCCACATTTCAATGCTAGTTAATGCAATATTATTATTTCAAAGCCAATTTCTCAGCAGAGTCATAATGGTTCGATCATTTTGAGAAGTCAAATAAAAAATCTATTATGTGAACTATTACTTATAAAACAGTAAACAGTAACTTAGACCGTTAAACTTAAAATCAAATCAATAATCGATCAAAAAATTCAAACTCCTTATTTGATAGTACAATAGTGACGCAACACGGGATAATACAAGAGAACGACACGGGCGCAACAAAAGCATACGAGTAATCCCAACAACAACATTGTGAAACAGGACGTGTGATGACGACAAAAATGTTATATAATCGAATAAAAATGCGCGACGCACAATTTCTCCGATAAACATGATTAGCTATTGCATCACCGCGCGGATGGGTTGCGGCTGTGTGCGTGTATTGTGGTTGGCGGGAATGGTTGATGCATTGAGGTATTATAACTGGAGGCAACACAGTGAAGCAAGTTATTGCGTACTAATTTTCGGCCGCAAGCTCTACAATCACAGACATTTTTAACCCATGGACCGCACCTCCATGCGCAAAAACTTGTGTCGCGGTGACGTATCTAGTTATAATACCTCATTGGATAGATGCAGTTTGTTACTCCTTGGAGTGGAACGTTCCAATTTTGAAAAAGGTGCGGGATACCCTCTTCTAAAAAATAAAAAATTGAAACATAAAATTATAATGTACCTCCATGGCGTTCCAAATTAAAAATACGTGGCAGGACACTTTCTTTTTAAATGCAGCTACAGACATAGAGTTTGATACCATTGTTTAAAATACTTAACGATGCTCATTGCAATGTATATTAAGACAAAAATAATTTTAAACTTTAATCTTCGACTATATCACAAGACCAAAGTTAGTCAGAGACTAGGCCATGAGGACCACTTAAGCAGCGAACTGCCACACTCCACGTTTCACCTAATAGCAACTGCACACGTGCTCAGTGATAGCTGATGAGCCCATTGCTTTATCCTGTTAGATATTTTCATAAAAGTATAAGGTATTGGAAGATACAATTATTGTTAGTTGAAATTATTAAGGAGTGTGTCTTTATCTGTCCACGAGCACGTTCTTGTAAGCACCAGTGCAATTGAAATGGCGCATGTGTGCGATAAAGAAAGAAATGAGGTTATCTGGAATTGGCTGCCGTTGTCTGTACGGATTCAATTCGTAGACGTAGGTACGAAGTAGAGGCAGTCGAGCTTTCTACATATTTTTTTGTGTAGGTACTTTTGTTTGTGTGTTATTAAATTACTGGTTTCAATATCATCCTATGAACGTAATATTGGGATAGTCAAAGTCAATATGAAGATATTGGGCCATATCCCCACCACACTGTACCAAAGTGGGTGATCCTCTATAGTTTATCTAAGCAGCATTTCTGGTTTAAACATAAGAAATACCAAGCCATTTGTTATTTCGTTTATTGGTTTTTGGATTCGTTGTTTATTCAACCTCCTTTAAATCTGCATAGGTACTTACTTTTAAAAAGTTGTCTGAAAAAGTATCTACTTATAGTGTGTCTTCTATTTTCAAATTACAAGCATAAAATATTCTCTTTTTTTAACTTTCAACAGTCTGCAACGATCGCTTTATGTAATACAAACACAAACACACACACATACACACATACGACGCGCTCGCTATCTGCGTTTGTTGACATAGGTCAGTGACGGCTCGTTTATTGCGTTTTTTTATTGACGATGCTCACTCAGGGCACGGCTGATGAGAATGCGTGGATTTTTTTAATGTATTCAGTGGAAAGACATTATACATTTTATGCTTACATAGGTAGGTATAGTAGGTAAAAGTAACTAATTAAAGACGGCGGATTACTAAAACTGTCTAATGGTCAATCGACTTCCTAATATTTATTACTCACTCTTTTATAGTAATAGCTACTAAAAATACAGACTGAAAAAAAACAAAATGTCATGCTTTCAATGAAGAAGATCAAACTGACTTTGTCATGTTCAAAGTTGCTAAACATGGTTTATTTTTTAATGTTTTTGCGTTATTAACGTTCCGATGTAAGTAACTTTACCTAATGAAACTTTGAAAAAAAACCACTACCTCAGATTGGACTCTACCTCACGTCTTCCGCATACCGAGCGGCTGTTTGACCTCTCCGCCATTGAGGAATTGGGCTGTAAAACAATTTAAAAGAAAATTCAAACCAAGTAGGTTAGTTAGTACTATGTAATGAAATAACAATAAACAATAGCACCAACCTCTATAGTTGGAATTAAAAAAGAGGCCTTCATTTTTAAAAAAGTGGAACGTCTTTTTAACGTACGAACTTAATCCCCTCACTGTTGACCAATGATTTCCGAATACTTTCATTCTCAATTTGAAAACAGTAAAATAAATAAAACCACAAACCCGTATTGGGCCAGAGTGGTAGGTAATGGCACAATCTCCCCCTTGTTCATGTGGGAGTCCTGTGCCCAGCAGTGGGACATGTATAAGCTGATGGTGAAAATAAATAAAGAGAGAAACAAAAAATACTTCTCTTTCTTAAGCAATCCGGTATACCCAACTAGCAAAGTAATCCTATAAAGAAAGATTATAAGTCTGTCACTACTTATAACGTTCTTATAAAGACATTGCTGTAGACTATTTAACTTATAATAGCATTTGCCAAGCCTTAAGATTTAAGTGCATTCGTTTTTATATCTCGGTCTTATAGTTCGCTACAACACTGACCTACAAAACATCTATAGGACACTTTTACTAGTAATAGCATTTCAGAAACGTAGATATTCTCAAGAGGATTTGTCTTTGTAAGTTAGTCTTATAGTTAGCTACAAGATTTTCTTTTAGGACACTTTTAGGAATAAGTCTCCTATAATTGTTTACTGTAAAACTAAATAATCTAGAATAACATTTTGATCCTATAGTAACATTTTGTAAGAAAACAAGATATAATAATATAGTTAGCTGAGATTACTATAAGTTTGCGCCGGTATAGTTTTGCTCGAGACTCTTTTAAATCTAATAGTACTTAATAAGAGCGCTATTTGATCAAAAAAGCTTATAAGCTACTACAAATTACTTTATTAGTAAACGTCAGCCATTTTGTTGAGATTCAGTTGTTCCCCTTCGTCTTGAGGAAATAAGTTGAACATGATTTTAAGCGGTTGGAAACGATTGAAAAGGAGTAATGGTTACAGGAGAAAAGTGACAAAAAGGTATAGAGAATTAATGAAGCCATGTTCTTCAGGAAAAAAATCAACAGGATCAGGAAGTAAATCAAGCGCGTCAAGTTCGAACGCAGGTGAAGTAAATGAGGGTTCTGCGACCAAAAATATTTTTTCACCCCTAGCCCACCACTCAGAAAGTGAAGAAGATGAAAATTGGGAAAAAGAATACGATTTACATATCGAAGAAAACACTGACTATGAAAAAAAATATGAATTGCATAAAGATATGCAAAGCTGGGCTATAAAATTTAATATACCACACCTAGCCCTCAACGAACTATCTACTATTTTGAACAAAAGATTAAGTAATGTTTTACCTAAAGATGCTCGGACTTTATTACATACCAACAAAGAAACGTTGCATATTACAATCTCGGATCCAGATCCAGATCTTCGATGTAATGGTCATATATGCTGTACTGAGAGCAAGTCGAGCACCAAAAAAGATTTGATGCAATAAAACTATTATATTTTCTTGACTACAAATGAAATGAGTAGGTCTATACATATTGTTTAAATAAACTGGAAATCCACACCCATTGCAGCTATCGTATAACACAAAATGTGTATTAGTCCAAGGCCATTTCATATTTGTCAGTAAAATCAGTGAATATTTGGTCAAAAAACAGTTGACATCAACAAATACAACCATCTTGTTAACTAAATCCTAAAAAAGTAAATTTAGCATTAGCAGGCGTATTTCAAGGGAACCCTAATTTGTTTTTAAATGGAGGCGAGTTATCTGGACTGAAACTGCTACAAGTACTAATTTACCTACAATGATACTATAAAGTACTTAATGAAGAGCAATTTCAAAACATGGCGAATATTCATAAGAATTGATGAAATATTTTTTTTACAACAATATACTAATGTGCTATTTTTCTGAGGGGATTGTGAAAATAACTAAATTGCGGTACACATTTACAGTAAAAATGACTTCCCCACGAGTTCATACACTATATTGACAATATTTTATTAGTAATTAATGCTTTACAATAATACAAAATAATAGTAATAGAAACCTTCATTTTTATTAAGTATTTACCACAAAACAACCGGAACCACCAGCCGAAGGAACAAAAAAGATAACTTCTAATAAAATATACTTATTACTAATAACTAAGTACATTACTAGTGCATTAAAAACAAGATTGCTTTAGTAAGATACTTATGTCAGATATTAACAAGAGCGTTTGTGCTTGTAATTGTGTAGTCTCATATCATTATAGAAGCTATTGCGCTTCGTCAAGTATATTATAGGGTTTTGTAACATTTTCAAAGATGATTATAAGATAGTTATAGAAATAAACGCTCCTATAACTGCGCCCAAATCCAGCTTTGTAGCATGATACAAGTTTCTTATAAGTGACAATAAAAGTAGACTTGAGATCTTTATAAGTACTTATTTTGCTAGTTGGGTACAAACGAACACGTGGGCGGTCGCGTTGAATGCCGATACATCTACTTATACACCTCTCTCTCTCTCCCTAACTAGACAACTAGCTCCGTCTCGTTCGCACTTACGACTAACTGTATTTTTAATGCATAGAAATACTTACCCAATATACCTACTATTACATTATTTATTAGATGACTGTAGTTCGACGCTGTGTAAAAAGCGTTTTTAGTAAAAACAAACGTCGCAAACGGGAATAAACGTATGAAATATAACAAGTTTACAAAATGCAAATTTTGCATTAGTATTTAATAATGGTTACCAATTGGGAAGTTGTCCAAGGGGAAATAACCCATCTCTACTACAGGTAGTAAGTACTTATTAATTCTTAATCCAAAACGTTAAAAATTTAATAATAGCTTACTAATAAATAATAATGACTTATTAAGAGTGGATGATAATACCTACTGAACGAGAAATATTATTCCCCTATACTCCTCAAGTATACATAAAGATGAGACTTTACAGAAACATCACACGGACTTCTTAATAGAATTTGAAAAGTGACATTACATTGATATATTTATATTATATACAACATTCATAAACTTTCACGCACTTAAAACGTTTAATAATACACAGCTATTCAGCAGAACACAAACTTAAAGAAAACACAACAAAATCGCAAACAATACTTTTCCCCTTCCCGGTCTTATATAGGAGGTCTTAGTAAAGTTACTCTTAAAAGTAAATAAAACAAAATCAAATAGGTGACGCGTGACAGAAAAAATAATTTAAAAAATGGAACATCACAACATGACGTTTGAAAAATTCCCTTTGTGTTTTACTTAGAATGCTAATCGTTACATCCAATAGCAAAGTGATAAAGGTTTGAATGAACGCGTTTTCCTGCCAAGGCTAGTGCAAGGCGAAGAGATAACAAGTATGCAGCTTTAAAGAAATCTGCAAGAAAATAAAAAATAAAGTAAAAAAAATATATTTTATTGCAGTAGCGCTTTTCAATCTACCACCGTTCCAAAATTCGGTTTTGGAATTCTATCGAAAAGAACCCGGTAATATTTGCAAATAGTTGTTACTTTAATAAAAAAACGCTACAAATTATGATTGAATCTTAGTAAACTCATTGTTTACTGACTATTCATTTCTTTATTTGACTTCTTCTCCGGTTTCGTAAATGGTAATAGATATTCTGTACACTACACGCTGGCTCTAATATTCGAAAAAGGAACATTATTATAAAAACATAACATTTTTATAAGTGAACTAAAATGCAAGCGCGCTGTTTACGCACAGCCCAAGGTTGTATTTATTTAAAGAAAGCGACGTGCGATGAGTAACGCTCGCCTTGATTCGATTAAACACTCTTTGTTGCGTTTTTATGCAGTGCGTGGGTGATATTTTTTTTTTCTTCATCTTCCTAGCGTTGTCATGGCCTAGCCTAGTGCCACTTAACTTTAAATATGGTACAACGCGTCGGTAAAATGAAGTAAACAGCTTTAATACTGTCCCACTGCTGGGCAAAGACTACTAAGGAAATAATAAATTAAATTAAATAAGGATTAATCACCATGCTTGCCATATTCGGGTAAGTGATCACAAACGCGGGCTATGCACCAAAAAATTTGAAAACACTTTTCCCAACCTGGAATTTGGACCCTTCGGATATCGAGAACACTTTATCACTAGTGTTGGCCAGGACTCGAGATCTTTAAGTCCTATTTTAAGGACTGAACTCGATTTTTCGAGACTGAACTCGTAAATGAGAGCTCAAGCCTTCTTGTCAGTGATAAGACTCACGAGTCCTTACAATATCACTCAAGAACTCGAGTCTTTTTACAATAATGAGACTCTTATGACAAATTTATTTCTAGTGCCGAAGTCTTTTTGAAACAGTAAGTTTCATATCCATTCTGTTGATATAATGTTCTAGGCCATAGACTAATTGTATAAAGTGTTATACAATTAGGCGTTCGTCAACCACCTCCAAAGCGAGCCAACGCGACGAGTACGCCAATGAGGAAAATAGAAGTTCGAGGAGTTACTACTTCAATCATATTATGTTCGAAGAGTTATATTTATTTACGGAAAAATACTTGCCTATGGAGGTAACGCCTTAGCAAAATAATATGAGTATTATACAATTAAAAAGGTTAGGTTTTATTTAAGAACTTGAGTTCCATAATAAAGGCTCAGTTCAATGAGTCGAGTCCTTTTGCATTAGGACTCGACGAAAGGACTCAAGGTTCAGAACTTAGGACTCATTTTAGTCGGAGTCTTGCGAACTCTGCCAAAATGAGTCCATACCCTAAATTAGGACTTAAAGAACTCGAGTCCTGACCAGCACTATTTACCACTGACCACTGAGAAAAACAAACTGAGCCAAATCAGGACGCGACATTACAGTATACCATGAAATATGTTTTGATCCATCACAGCAATGTCACTTGTCACTCCAGTCTCCAATTTGTAGCGGTGTCTTTGCCATTTCAACGGCCAATTTGTTAGCGCACAGCCCAATAAGCACTTGTTTTGATTACGCTCGTTAAAACCGAGATACATACATAAGTACATACACATAATCACGACTATTATCCCCGTAGGGTTACTCAGAGACTAATAGGCAATGAGGACAGCAAAAGCAGTCCTCTACCATAGTTCACTTTTCACCAAATATCGACTGCAAAGGTACTCAGCGTGACAATTAGTGAGCCCATCTGCTGTTCTATGCTGTTGGTAGTATGTGCAGTCTTTAGTCCGTTAGTCGCTTTTTACGACACCCAAGAGAAGAGATTGAAAGATTACTACCAACCCCTCGGTGGTAGTATTATTTCACCGTTACGCGACACGAAAGATTGTTTATCTGTTTTAAATTTCAAATTTTAAAATTATCTAATCAACTACAATAATAATTTATGAATGTCGCTATGCCATCGGTTCGGAAGTCCTAACTATGGGGCAGGAGCCTTGTGTACTGAGAAGAACCGGTATAAAACTCAGCAAGGGCATTTCTTTTCTCCCTTTCTATTACAGCGTCAATACAAATTGGAAAATGCCCTCCCTATCATAGAAGGACATTGTCCATTATAACATAAAAAACAAGAACACAACACATACAAAATAATATCCAATAAAAGACAGGTATTGCTCAATGTCAAATAAAATAAACAACGTCTTATATCATCTTTGAAACCAGAAAAAGAAAGACTATTTCTATTACAAATGAAAAAAAGAATTCACTTATCCTGTCACGCAGAGCACATGAGCAGTCGCTATTTCGTGAAAAGTGGACTATGGCAGAGGACTGCTTTTGTGGTCTTCATAGCCTAGTCTCAAACTAACCCTTCGGAAATAATAGTCGTGTTTAAAATTAGTAAATAATCCTTACAAAAATACCATTTAAAAGATATGAACAGAAATTGACACACATATCATTAGCAGGGATTTTAAAACAACAAAACATAACACATTCAACATGAAAGCTAACTAAATTAACAATGTACACCTAATAACACATTACAAAACGGTATTACGCCGTTTTTTAATTACACGTCAAACGGGTGGTAATGATAGGCCCCCTCTTCGTTCCGCTTCGAAATTACACGCTCCCAGGAAGTCGATAACTCGAAAATTGTCACCGTGACACCTGTCAACGTTAGCGAATAGTGTAATCTGTGGGAATGTGACATGCACGGGTGACGTTTGACATGTTGGTGACGATATGTCGTGTCGCGACGTTTGGTGCAACGTACGGACGGTGGAAACGAGTATTTTTATTGTACTTCCTTCTCCTTGTCCTCCTTGGCGGAAAAATGTAGTCAGGTTTGCAGATTTTTTTTTGTTTTTGTTTTTTTTATATACTTCTAGCGGCTCGCCCGCGCTTTTGTCTACCTACGCTAACTTAGAAACAACGTCTTCAGACATTTTGTACAAATATAGCCACAAATTATATATTTAAAAAACCATTGTCCTCGATCTTTTTACCAATGAAAACTGAGTAAAAATCAATTTCGTGTTTTGAAAGAAGTAACAGGAGCCAGCCATAGATACAAGAAAACGGCGAATTCCAGGGACACTAGATATTTGCACAAAGAAATGTCATTAAGTAACCGTGTCACGTAGCGGTGAGAGAATAGTACCACCAACTCTCACTTTACTCGGGTGTCGTAAAAGGCGACTAACGGACTGCACATACATCCAACAGCATTTAGCGGCGATGGCCTGCCACCTGTCACGCTGAGCACATGTGCAGTCGCTATTTTGTGAAAAGTGGACTATGGTAGAGGAATGCTTTTGCTGTCCTCATTGCCTAGTCTCTGACTAACCCTTAGGGGATAATAGTCGTGATTATAATGTATGAATATAGATAAATTAATGTTAATAATTTGTTTCAACATTTCTATCGAATTTGACCGTAACCGACGCTTGTATTATATAAGGTATAAGTCACATGAAACGGTCTCGATTTTTGTGAACTTGGCTCCGATTCTTTTGGGCCGCCTCGCTTTTGGTGCGCGGTGATTCACTGACCCGATTTTCTTTTAACTTTTTTCATTTATTTTAAGACTGCAACAGAAGGTGCGATTTTATTATTGACATGTGTTGTTTCTGAGTCGGCAGACATACTTGCCTTCCTGTTGGTAAGCGGTCACCAGACACTACAGGTTGTTTTATAATAGGCTCATAGTAATCCCGGAACGGGGATATATTTGGTGCTAGGAATAACTATAGGACACATTAAAGTACAGTACAGCCTTTTTATTGTCCCACTGCATGGCAAAAGTCTCCATCATTATGAGGATACACAACGTGGAAGTGGAATGCAAAATTCTCATACAAAACACAGAAAAACGATGTTTCGTAGTCCCCTGTTTCCTCCTTCGTATGAGAGTTTTGCATGCCACTTTCACGTAGTGTTTCCTCTTATATGAAGTCATCGCTACTTGATGGTTACTTCCTCAGAACAATAGTTACTTCATTTACTCCAATACCATTCGTCAGTCCATCAAGTGCCACAAAACATAATAAGCTTCCATAATACATAATAATAGACTAAAAAGAGCACTATGGTATACACGAGATCATAACGCTTAAAAAGTATGTTCCCACAAAAGAGGTGCAATCAAAAAACAAAATTGGCGGTTCATAAAAACTTTTTTAACTATCCAACTTTTTTGTTGGCGCCATTTTACACCCGTTTTTAGCGGAAACCATGAAACGGACTTGTAAACAGTGAAAAAAAATCTTGTTAAACGCCTTTCGGGGAGAGTGGAGGGCCGGTCATTTTTCTTAATAGAGTCATAATCGTCGGGGCTCGGCAACAATTTGCACGAAATGTACTCTGCATTTTTCATGGCCGCTCGCTTTTTTTGCTTTAAGCGTTCGGCTTAATGTTTTTTACGCTGCTAATTACGGCCGAGGGCTCCGCTGTTGGGCGGTTTTTTTCTTTAAGAAATTGTTTTTATTGTGTAAGTGGAAAATGTCTCCGTTCGTTCAAGTGAGGTTTGCAGTGGGACGTTTATAGGCTAATGATATTTAATATTTCGGTTTTAATTGCGTTTGTTTAATTTCTGGTTTCATGCACCGCACTAGTTATTATAAAAAAGGAGCGATTTAGGTAATCTAAGAAATTATTTAGGTTATAAAAGCAGAAAGACTATTTTGTTAATTCCACAGATTTTATCACATGGACATGCCTTTGGACATTCGTATTTTTGCACGTTTTTCTTTTTAGACATAAGGATTATGTAGTCCTTCTGTCAGGAAAACATCTCATTCCTCTAAGAGGTAGACAAAGGCAAAGTGGCAAAGAATGTAGTATTATAAAAAAATTACAAACCATATCATTAGACTTTCAACTGCGGCCGCGCACAGTCTATTGTGTCTATGGCGCCTCGTTCTAAGAAGCTCAACTGTCGTAATTACACACACAATAGAAATCCAATTGTTACCAACCTCTAGGAGTCCTTGTGACAGACAAGGGGCTAAGTGTTAAAAAAAAAACTAATTTTAATATCCGCCTACGTTAACTCTTAACAAACTGCAGTAAAGAGATATCAAAGTCTGCCCCGTACAGAGGTAGGCTTGGCTTGATTTTTCATTCCGTCCGTCCGCCGCGTCGGTCGCCAGATTTTTTTTTCCACCGCAAAGGGGTGTTAAGCTAAACGGTTCACGGCTCATTTTTATTCAGTGCCGCTTTCAGTCCCGCGGGACAGCGCCCTAGCGTGCTTCAGTTGGCTTTTTCCCCTCCCCTTTCCTCTTTTTTTCATGGGAAATCACGACTTTTCCCGCTCCGCCGATGAGCGGCCCGTTCGGCAATGATCCGTTTATGGTTCAGCCACCGTGGGATGATGCTCTATTGTTTTTGTTTTTCTTTTTTATTGGTGGCCAATGTGATTGGTCGAGGATTCGATGTTGCTTTCTTTTCGCTTAGAAGTAATGTGTTTCATACATACAGTTGAGTTTTCTGTTGACAACTTTTCGGCGATATTCACTTGCACACGATCCCACTGCTGGGCATAGGCCTCCCACTTGGACAATAGCACGTGGAGATATTAGGCCATAACCAATTAACCCACCACGCTAGCAAAATGCGGGTTGGTGGGTATTAACGACAGCCTCCTTAACGTGCCGTGAGCACGGAGGAGCTCGAGATGTTTTTAATTTGGTCACCTATCCAGCGACCCAGCATTGCGAAAGTTGCTTAAAGGGCAAGATCGCAAGCTGAACGCCTTAGCTCGACCTCCTCGACTGTACTATTGCGGTCTTCGTCGCTTTACCAAAAGGCCAAAATCCTTTGCACACCGCGGCGTCTATTTTGTACGGGCACGTACCCGGGCGGGCGCAATAAGGGGCCATTGGCTCATTTTCATCTCATAAATCTGTAAGTCACATGTCATTAAAGTTATTCATATGTGTTTTTTTCCTGATATTCTTGAATAAATGGGCTTTGAAATAAGATACATTTTGTGAGTATATTTTTAATATTTATAAAAATATATGAACTTAAAAAAGTTACAAGCTAGTTAGAGCATACAAATTGTAACATAAATGACCCCTTAAGCTAAGACACTTTAAAAAAATAGCAAGCAAATCAAAATTAGAGATATTTTTTGATTTTTTTTCATTCCGTCATGTTAGATGCTCATTGCTGTAAAATACGAGCAGGTAGGAGTGCAAATCATAGATTAACTCTTTAGCTACAATTTAAGGTATAATACATGTACCTCCGCAGATTTTTGTAAAAAGGATTTATGAGATGGCTCTCTTAGGCGCCTTCCCATAGTGGGGCGGTGCGCTTCATACGAAAATTTCTGCAAACTGGTAAAGCGACGGTGACTCCGACCGTACATTGGTGACCCAGCGTTCGCTTTTTATGTCGAACGGACGCGCAGAAAAAATGGACGACGCTGACGTTGTTGAATAAGACGTGTTGGCGATGGACACCGTGGTGAGTCGCGTACGCTTGCCACCGCTTTGGCCGGAAGACCCAGAAATATGGTTTGTGCAAGCAGAGGCATAGTTTCAAATATCGAGTGTCAAAAAGGTCGTGATAGTACGGGGTTGCACAAAAGATCCCAATGGGTCGACGTGCTACTGTAAGAGGGAGGGCTCTGCAGGCTTAACTAAGATAAGTTAAAATAGGATAAGATAATCGAGCGATCGTGCTTTCCGAAGGTTTTGTTGTGGTTCAATTCTGAATCCAACGCTTTTTTAGATGTATTCATAAATTTATTAGAATTGTTTACAGGAACGACGCTGTTATGATTCAAATTAAAGGTATGGTTTTTTTGGATGTTATTTCGAATGATTAGTTATTAGTTTGGATGTTAGTTCGAATGATTAGTCCTAACCATATTATTTTAAACCATCATTCATATGATGGTTTATACTCCTGTAGGTAATGTGATAGGTTAGAAATTTAAGACAATCGCAAAGCGCAGCGTAGCGATTGTCTTGGATTTTGAAGTTATTTTTTTTTATTAGATAACAGAAATACTATCTGCCCTACTCCTGTAGGTCACGTGATAGATTATAATTTTAAGACCATCGCGATACTATTTAGGAGTTATAACTATTACAGAAAAGCGTTTCATGGCTTTGAAATATTATGGATTGTATTATTTATGACAAACAAATTTAGGGCATACTGTATTTAGGGATTTTCAATTTTATGACATGTGATATTATGTTACATTAAATTCGAGCAAGTTATCATTCGGACACCATGATGAATATGTCACACACAACACATTATGACACGTTAGAATATGGATAAAAGTTTTATGAGACAAAAATAGAGAACCACATCCAACAGCATTGAGCGGCGATGGTCTCATCACCTGTCACGCTGAGCACATGTGCAGTCGCTATGTGTTGAAAAGTGGACTATGGCGGAGGACTGCTTGTGCTGTCCTCATTGCCTAGTGTCTGACTAACTCTTCGGGGATAATAGTAGTGATTATATGTATGTATGTACTTTTTTAACGCACTTTAAGAAGCACTTTGCTTTTATCTAACCTGATGGTGAGTGACAAAGGTCAAAGAAACGCACTTCACCCCGAATACAACTGCTATCTTATCTTAACGAAGCATAACAACGCTACCAACATTGTTGTAATAGCGACAGCCACATATTATAATATCATGTTAAGAAGGCATTACGTACGTAAGTACAACATGTAAAGTTTACATGTAAATGTAAACTTCTAATATTGCATACTGACTCTAATAGCTGTGCTGTTCGGGGAATAGAACCTTAGACCCTGGCTAATACTGCATCAGAAGCATAAGTTCTTTGCAATTTCATCGTTGCGTGATCCGAGCCTCTAGTTCCACTTTCTAACACGCGTGAAAGGGTTACACTGGCGAGCAAAGAAATATGACACTATGAAAATATATTTTTAAATTTTTTTGTATTTGAAACTGTTTTACTATCATAATTTCTTATTGTTAAAACCGTAAAGTATTGTAATTAATTTATATGAAATTTTTTTTAAATGCTTTATTACTTTCTGCATGACTTAGACTAAACAGAACTAGAAATAAAACATGTTACTAAATTAATCTTACGTCTAAGACTTATCTTGGTAGTAATAGGGGATCCCAAACAAGGCACAGCCTGATTCTTGGGAAACCAATAACAATACAGTAAAAAGATTTTGAATTTTAAGTCTGTTGTATAAAGAATATATTATATAAAATGGCAAAATTTAAACGAAAAAAGAAATGATTTTATATAAAATTAAATTAAATTAAGCGTGGCATGTGATCAGTGTGCTTGTGAATAAGTGTGAATAATGAAGTGACTGATCATCTCTACTAAAATGGTAAAATTGCTTCTGTTGCTGAGTAGTCTAGTGTGTGTAACCAAGTAAACAATGTGGTCTTCGCCTGTCGCAGTGTGGACAGTTTTATGTCTCAGGATTTCAGAATACGGTTAATAATGCTGGAAATGCATAAGCCGAAGATCTTCTTCCAAAACTCGATTTCACTTTAGGGGTTGGAACTTTAAAGACACGTTTCTGGAGTAAAATCTTTACTTTTGAAGAGTTGCATGTGTGAACTTAGACACGCTCTAGCAATGTACAGTTGCCGTACACAGAACCTGAGCCTCCGTATACAAAGCATTAGTAGTCGCGGTTAGTTAATTATATCATAATTAACCGCATATATGTAGGCAACATTCCAGTGATTAAATAAAAATAGAAGCTAATCGAACACATTGAAATTGAATAGATTGCTGAAGCGGAAAAGTATATAACCACACAAAAAACAGCACTGCGTTGTGTGGTCCGTGTTGTGAGATAAAAAAAAAACATTACACTAATAAACAAGGAAGTAGGCATTCTGAAATAAAACAGTTGTGTTATTTAAATAAAATAATTAATATTTTTCGAACGAAATCGTAGCATGGTATGTTTTTAGCAATGTTTTCCTTCCTGAAAAGAACTGCGAACAAAAATATGTAAATGTCGTTTAGTAGCCTATCTTGTAGCTTCATAAACACACATGTTTTAATTTTTTTACGAGCACAATACATTTTAATTGTAATTTTTCAAAAATGTGGGATTACCCTTGCCCGGATTTGCTTCTGGAGGTGATTATGACTATGTGTTTGTTTTTAATAATTTTAAATTAAAATCTTTAGCCATAAAATGCTTTTTTAAAACAAAGCTTTTAAGACGTAAGGTGAAAAAGAGGAAATAACGGTTTATAGTAAAACTTAATCTGTGTTTTGGTTTTATTTAATAGTATCTATTTAAGAAAAACATTCATGTAAAAAACTGAGCCTAGCAGTGTGACGGTAATAAGACTTTTTAAGATGTTGACTTTGTTATAGAATCAAACATTTAAAACAAAAATATTACCATCAGGCTATCTGTTAGACTGCAATTTATTTATTGATTAACAAAAAAAGATACAAAACCGACTACAACAATAAATACAAAAAATAAATGCAATTTTCACTAGTCAAAATTAAATTGTTATCTTATCATCGCTTTAAGATTGTCACGCTGAGCACATGTGCAGTCGCTATTTGGTGAAAAGTGGACTATGGCAGAGGACTGATTTTGCGGTCTCTGACTTACCCTTTGGGGATAATAGTCGTGATTAGGTATATGTATGTACGAGTATGTACTTTTAATTCTTAAACTGTCCCACTAACCTCGGCCTCCATTGCACGCTCGCGTGCCTCCGCTCGTTTCTTTGCAATCGCAGAAACGAAGGGTTTTCAATAAATATACCGGCGTGCAAGTATAAAGTGTGCGGCGCGAGATTATCCCGAGATTAAACCGATTTATACATGCCAACCGTGTTATTGATAAAACTTTGACACACTTCATGGGCTGGCAGTATGGTTGCGACCTGCGTAGCTTGCCAAAGACGTGCCTTCCTGCAAAATATGTAGGAAGAGAGAGGGGGGTGCTGCTTTTAAGAGCTAAGTTAAAAACTACCTACGTTTAATTTCATAGTATCCCTACCTCAGCATGAAAGAATACGTTTTATTTATGGGTAATTTTTTGTAACGGAAAAAAATATGATGAGAATTAGTAGTTTAATTTGACCATTCTGTAAACCTATCTGTATTCTGTGTTAACGTAAAAGTGTTATATTCTTTTTTATTTTATCCTGCCTGCGAAGTGTTTCCTCGGCTAATGAACGATTTCAATAGAATCTTAATACGATTATAAATATAAGATTTTTCATTAATGAAAAGAAAAAGGTTATTTTTGTTACCTATCTAAAAAGGAGGCCTTTGTCTGCCAGTGGGATCTCATGAGATAATCCTAATGAAAGATAATAATAAATATAACAAAAGGTAATAATAGTTAATACAAAATTATGTATGATTGTTTTGCCGTTGCGCTAGAACGGAGCAAAGAGTTAATGAGATTTTTTTACTCAGATAATTGAGATTGACAAACTTTTTAATCCGGTTAGATCATGTATGTGTTTAATAAATAGTAATAACAAAAACCGTAAGTATCAAAAAATTAAAAAGTAAAAATAATGTTTGGCAATTTTTTATTGAAACTGAATAAACTTTTAGAAAGAAGTAAAACCTTATTTCTTTATATTTATTTTTATAATATTTATGGTAAAATTGTATATCATTGAATCAAGGAAGTTATATGAATAAGATCATCGGGGTTTTACAAACTTTTAATTGTAGATAAAAAGCTTTTTAGAATAAAACAATACTAAAAACAAAAAATAGTTACGTGAACCGTTAGCATCGTTGAATACGCGAGCGTTTCAACGAAAGTAAGCTATTTTAAACTAACGTTATTATTATGTTAATATTAAACGCGTTCGCTACAACGAAACTAAGACCTAATACATCGCGGAGACCGGCGATAAATAATTTTAAGTCCATATAACTTTGCTTATCTGCCTTAGAAGGCAATTTCTTTGGCGGAATTATAGGGGCGTCTGACTGCAACCCGACCGCTCATACACACTCATACACACGTATAGGTATAGAATGTGTATAAAGCTCTATAATATACACATATAATAATGCTTCCGACAGACAGTTAGCCCTACGATATCGTAAGTTGGAACTGGAACGTTTTTCGTGCCACTTTGTGAGTTCAAACTCGCTGTTGGTTTCCAATTTGAAGTTGTGCTGCATTCAAATAGTTACCTAGAGTTATTTAACCTCTACATTCCACTGCTGGTCAAAAGACACAATCATTGAACAATGCTACTATTGATCACAGACCAGAGGGCCTAGGTACTTACTTAGGTACTCTTTTTCTCCGAAACAAAGTTTCGGCCGATTTCGTTTGTTATTTCCATTATTATTATTAGTATTCTCTTTATTAAATATACATCTTAAATTTTTTTTTACAATATTTTATATAAAAACATATTTACAATATAAAATATTATAAAAAAACTTAGACCCAAGCTATCGGTGGTTAGGGCTGCAGAGTGAGGAACCCCCTGACAATACGTGCCGTGTCATGGAGTACTGCCTTTTGCATCTGACCCTTGACCCAACCTCTCAGCGAGAGCCTCTCTAGGTGTTGATCGAGGCTCTTGGCTAAAAGACCATTTGCCGAACGGACTATTATCGGTACAATAATGGTTGAATCCACATCCCACATAGCGGTATTAGTATCAATATTAGCGCTTCCCATTTTTTTTGATATTTCAAACAATTTTCTAAAAATAAATACCAAACCTATTTTCTATGAACGAAATTTCGGAAGGAATGGAAGCCGCTGTAAATATATTAAACGAAAATTGGTCGAAGTTTCGTTTCTGTGAAAGAGAGTAGACCCATCGTAACACTGCCGATGCCGGTCCGTAAAATAATAATTGAACTTAGGACCTCCGATATAGGACCGAGAGCTTTACCACTTCTTCAGAAAGAAACAAAAGAAAAGCATTGCTTAAGTTCCATTAGAATTAGAATTAAGCAAAAACAAAATAATAATAATAAGAGCCTTGACCAATATCTAGAGAGGCTCTCGCTAAAAGGTTGAGTCAAGGGTCAGATAAAAGAGGCAGTACTTCTTGACACGGCACGTATTATCAGGAGGTTCCTCACTCTGCAGCCCTAACCACCGATAGCTTGGGTCTATCCCCGCTGCCGGTGGCAACCTAGGTTAAGTTTTTTATACCTAATGTTATGTTGTAAATATGTTTTTTTATATAAAATAATGTAAGAAAGTTTACCTAAATTAAATAAGACAATAGTTGATAATAATGAATAAAATCGCATTGTGTTGAATTAACATTAAAACTCACTTTTAAAATTCGAATCTGGTTCGCATTGTTTTGATTTTTTTTTTTTTACCGGTACCTATTCGCTATAAGTATCATAGATAATTTCTTATTAAACTTTTTGTTTCTTTTTTTTCTAGAAGATATTTTAATAAATTTAAGTAAAAAAGTAATTATTTAAAGATACTATGGTGTTAAGTTATTATTATAAGGTGAAATAACTGTTCTAAAGATACTTAATGGTTCTTAGTTCAACTACATACCATTTATGTATTGCACAAAAGCCGTAATATAAGCCCGCTCGCCTCCATTGAACTGCGTGTAGGAGGTTTGCACAATATTGGCAATAGACTGATTTTTCCAACGCCCACGTGATTCCCACGTTTTTTTCTAAGCTTACTAACAAATTATTATGATAAAAACTAACTTATTACAAATAAATTAGAATAAAATAAAATGATTCACTTTACAAAGTGATTGTATAAAATATTTATTTATATTGAGACTGAAGATTTGCCATAAAAAATACGAAGTTACTTTAATATGATAAATTACAGTTTCGATACAAACAAATACATAAATTTAACAAATTTTGTTTAATCAATTATTAACCATGTTTGAATGCGAAATAAAGTTTCCACAAAATCTTAACACCCACTAACTACAATCACAGCTACAAAAAAGTCATGCTCAACCCTTCTCCACAAAATAATCATGCACGAGAACGCAATAAATATTGTATCCTCTCACCGCGATATTATACTATAACTCCATTCCACAAATTCATCAAACAAAAAACTCATACCCACCCTTACTCCACAGATATTCATGCACAAGAACGCAATGCAGATGCACGCGCGCGAGCTCCAACGAGGATTAGGGGGCGAGGTGAAGCCGCACCAGTGTCAGCAGTGCCTCAAGTCCTTCAGCTCCAACCACCAGCTGGTACAACACATCAGGGTGCATACTGGCGAGAAGCCTTACAAGTGTTCCTACTGTGACAGGCGGTTCAAACAACTCAGCCATGTGCAGCAGCATACCAGGTTACATACAGGTCAGTGGGGTCTATGATGTTATTTTTGTCTATGGAGGTTGTATATATGTTAGTGTTTTTATGTCTATAGGATGGAATGCTGGTCGGTATTTTTTATCTATAGGGCGTAATACAGGCCAGTATTTTTTTTCTATGGGGATGTGTAAACCAGGTCTTCATTTTATGTCTATGGGGTGGAAAACAAGTCGGTGATTTTTTTATCCATGGGGCGAAATACAGGCCAGTGATTTGTTTTGTCTGCAGCATGCTTCGATCCTAGATCTAAACACTAGATACAGCTATAACGCTCTTAAAGTGACGCCTCAAACTAATGTTCCAACCAAGAGTGAGCAATGGATTGTTCTCAGTTGTCATTTGACATTGCCGTCCAAATTTGATACGTACTGTGGTCGTAATAGGGATGAGTATCAAAATTTGTTATGACTATTCGAAAACAAAATTGTACAGAATAGTTGGAACCATTTTTTCAAACTAATTTAAATGGGATTGTGTATCTAGCGTTTAAATGATCGAAAGTCTATGGGTAGAAATTTTATCTGTGGGTAGAAATACAGGCCAGTGATTTTTAGTCTTTGGCACTGTGTGGTCGCTCTCCTGAAGATCGTGGCATTAAATAAAACGCATCAGACACGTCACTGTTAATATTAAACTGGAAACTCGTAAACGGACACGTTCCAAATTTAAATGTGTTCGCCATTGGGATGCAAGCGCTAGACGTTACATTTTGAAAATAGCTTTTTATAAAATGAACTATTCGTAATAACTGATGGTTGATGAGATAATAATGCTGAAATACATTGAAAGATAGGGGAAACGTTAAAAAAAATCTCACAATCGCTATCTTTAAAAGAAGCATTATTTAGTCGTATGAAAAATCTTTAATAACTATTATTTAACTATGTAGTGACGTTCTAATAGTAAGACAATAAGGTCTCATAAACCTTTAGTTAAGTGTTATATTATGTAACAATAAAATACGACATTATCGATTTAACATTTAACTTATAAAGATTCAAAACTAAACAAAGCATAAGTCATTTCATTACCTTTGACCTTAGATTAAAACAAAAAGGGAAGATACGGCATGCTCCTACTTGTAGTCATTCAAAATATAGTCCTACTCAACTACATAAGCAAACACTCACACACGCACACCTAAAAAGTGTAAATCGAGCGAGCGAGACAAAGCGGTAAGTTTCAACGTCAGCGCGAGGGAGTCAGCGAGTAGCGCGTTGACGTCTCGGTCGCTTCGCAACAGACGAGTACGATGAACGTCAGGATTGAGGAGCCACCCCTAATTTTTAAAGGAAAATCATACCATCAATTAGTAGTATAAAAAATAATTTTGTAGGACAAATTCTGGAATTTGTAGTATAATACTTTCTAAGGTACATCAATATAAAGCTGGCTCCTCAATCCATACAGCATGGATTGAGGAGCCACCCTAGAACTCGGAAAGTAATGAAGTTACATTTTTGAAAATTTAGTATGTTTTAGTAGGTATTTTGTAGGTTATCTACAAAAAAATTCAGTGCGGTACTGTTGAAATTAAATAAAATACAATAGTTTTGTTGTGGCTCCTCAGCCCGTATACAAAAGCGTGAATTCCTATGAAATAGATCCACATATTAATATATTCGAACTAATGGACAATTAGTAGTATGTATGCTTGAATTTGTAGTATAGAAATAAAATAGCAAGATAAAGTAAATTAGCTAAAAAAACACATGTCATCTGGCTCCTCAATCCAGACACTTGCATTTAAATAATTGACTATATCTACCTAACTATAGAAGATAATCAAAAGCTTTATATGCCAATATTTAGTAGAAATTTCTACTAAATATCTATGTAGAAAATAACATTGTACAATTTGGTCAAAGGAAGTTATGATGATTATTCGATATTCCATATAATTCACTATATAGGGTGACCATATCGATACTGGCAAAGAGAATAAAAATATGGTTAAGTACCCGTATTAAGGTAGCGTATTGTATGTTTTGCTTCGTATGTACAAAACGTTACGCGAACGTTTATTAATTAATTAATTAATTATTTTATTTATTTATTTAAATAATAAAATGTTATGCGTAGGTTAACTTAAAGTAAATGAGACACTAACCCGCATTAGGCCAGCGTGGGAAAGCCTGTTCCCAGCAGTGGGACGTGTAAGGTTGTTGATGATACTCATGTGGTATTTCCGACTGCTGATACAATTGATTATTAAAATGAATACCTACAACTCTTCATACGCTAGTTTTTGAACACGACCAGAAATGGAATTTATCACAATTGCAGTTATATAGCATTTGTTTAAGTTTATACGAAACATAAACAGAATTTTATTGTACAAATTGTCATGAAACTAACTTAGTTCTGGTAAAGAATCACAGATGGCTCTTTTATTTATTTGTTGATTCCTAAATCACGCAAACAGGTTTACATTCTAAAAATTCTTAAGAAAAATGTAACACTTTATCTAGCTTTCGATCACTACTAATAAACCATACATGTTTTTGTGGTTTTGATTGAATTCTTAACCTCGACCTTTTGATTAGTTATAGTAAGTACTTACCTATATTAAATACTATTGTAGTAATATAAAACTAACTAATTATCAAAGTAAATATAAAAATAAGAAAACCTGAACTATTAAGCATCATAGAATGTAAACTAAAGATTGCGTGGAGAGAGTGCTATATCGTTGTTATTGCTGAGCTGACGTAAATTAACTGTGTAGCGTAGCGGTGATAGAATACTATAACCCTCTTGGGTGACGTAAAAGACAACTTTCGGACTAAAGACTGCACATACATACATCCAACAGCATAGAACGGCGATAGGCTCATCACCTGTCACGCTGAGCACATCAGCACTCGCTATTTATTGAAAAGTGGACTATAGTAAAGGACTGCTTTAATTTGCTGTCCTTATTGCCTAGTCTCTGGCTAACCTTTCGGGAATAATAGTTGTGATTATATGTTAGTATGTGTTTGTACCTACTAATTAAGTTTTCATGGAACATTATCAAAATGCCAAGACAAAATATAGAAATTTGGAGTCATTTTTAAAACTGTAGTAAAACATTATCTTTTAAAGGAACTACCTACAACTAATTTAACATTTTTAAAATATTTTGAAGTACAACTTACGATTTTAATGAACCTTTAATAGAAAGGAGTGAAAATGTTGGTATAATATGTAAAAGTCGAAATCACTTTCATGTTTAAATCTTCGAGTTGGCAACATTACGCTAGAGCTGAGTAATAAGCGTGTATACCTACCAGACTGTTGTAAACCGAAGTTTTGAACAGCGGTTTACAACAGTGTGGACAGTTGTTTGCAACGAAAGGAGACCCGGCGTTTTATGCTTAAGTTGTATACCTACTTTTTAAATTTTTAATCTGTAATTCCTTATCATCTGGCAATATCTGTCAACAAATGACAGTTGTACAGCCGCTAGCTGTAAAATCAAACATACTTGTGACGGAAAACATCAACGGCGGTTGTAAACTAAGTGAAAGCCTTGTTTTCAACAAGTGTGGACGGAATACAACGGGTTGTAAACCAGCCTCCGCCAAGGTGACCTGGTGGGGAGGCTTGTTTACAACAGTCTGGTACACGCTTTTTGTGCGTTACAAGCAGTGTTGCCATTTTTTAGCAGGATCCTGCTTTTTTAGCATTTAGGCTACCTGCAGCAGGATGTTTAGCATTATCGTAAAATTTTTCATATTTGGACATATTTCTGTAAACTGTTTTTTTAATTATTATTTTAATTCTTTCTTCCAGAATCATAAATCCTAAAATTTTTACGTACATAAGCAACAAATCTACTTATTTAATAGCCCTATTGGCATCCCTTCTTTGATATACTTATATAGTATAATTAAACAAAATTTGATCCACTTGATTAATAATAATTTTGTATCTTTATTGTACGTACAATAAAATAAATGAACTTGGCTTTTTTCAGTAACCACGTTGTATGTAGGTTGAAGATAGCGGTGGTATTTGTAATTTTTTTACGGGCAGTGGCAATACTGCTTACGTGGTTTACAACAACGTCCACACAGCGGACCGCCCGCCAGAGGTATCGCAGCAAGTTTTTAAAACGCTCCCGCAAAACAAAGTTCGTGGAAAGGTCAACCGAAATTTCGTAGTATACATCTGTCCACACTGTTGTAAACCGCCGTTGAAAACTTCGGTTTACAACAGCCTGGTACACGGTTTAAGGAAAGTTCATTGCGTTATTTTAACTTAATACTTCATGAGAATATTTTAAACGTACGTGTTTAAAACGACTACTTTAATACATTTTTAAATATAGGAAAAGCAAAGAGATTGATGTGCTAAGCATCATTAGCATTTTTTGTCAAATAAAGGCTGTAATATAAGTGACAACTTATTTCTTTACTTTAGAACTTTAATTTTAACATACAAACATACATATAATTACGACTATTATTCCCGAAGGGTTAGTCAGAGACTAGGCAATTAGGACAGCAAAAGCGACTGCATTAGGTAGAGGATAAACTATGGTAGAGACTCTCTACCGTAGTCCATTTTTCACCTAATAGCGACTGCTCATATGTCAAGTGTAAGTTGTTATTATTATTATTTTTTTTATAAAAGAGGGAGGCAAACGAGCAGGCGGGTCACCTGATGGAGAGTAATCACCGCCGCCCATGGACACCCGCAAAACCAGAGGAATCGCAGACGCGTTGGCGGCCTTTGAGGAAGGAATAGGTTTAAGGAAGGAATAGGAATTGGGAAGAGGGGGGTGGGGGAGGGTCCTCCGGAACCCTCACTGGACGGACGAAACACAACAGCACCAAGTGCCATTATTTCACGCCGAATATTCGTGAGATGGTTGTATTACGCCGGGCGAGCCGGCCCAATGCGTGCGGCAACGCAGCGTGGCTCTACCACTCAGTCAGTGTCACTCATTTAGCACCACCCAGGGGTCACGTGTAGGGTCTCAGGGGTAAACCTACGGACGCGAGTAACTTTAACCCCCAAAATTACTTTTATAAGAATCAATAGTAAAATGTATCGATTAGACTTTTTTATTTATAAGGTTCGGCTCAAAAGCTCTTGATGCCAGTGCTGTAAAGTATTACAAAATGGCAGATGTGGTAGAAAGGATATGATGAAAGTTTTACTTTAATTCCTTTTATAATGTTTAACATAATTTAATAGGTACGAAGTATCTTTTAGATATTTGTTTACATTAATTAGGCTGTAAATTTATTTAAACAATGTATTTTATTTCTCAGATTTATATCTTATATATCTGTCATCAGAAATAGGATCTGATAAAAGTTTTACGTTTTAATCCCATAACAAATGACATTACTGAATAAAAGGAACATGATGTGATTACAACAGTCCAGTGTAATGTAGCTTTTAAAAATGCAAAGCTAGGTATGTATTTATTCAATATCATCGACACTTTTTTATACTTATTATGAAAAAGTGTCGAAAAGAAAGAACAAAATTTGCGTTAAAATTATATAAATAATATTTATAACATTATAATTGTTAAGTTCGTAATAATATATATTTTTATTATTGAAATTTTGCATTCACAATGCTATATAGATATAGGATAAAATGTTTAATAGAAAAAAATCAACCAGTCTCAGGAAGCTCGAGTGGGATTCGAACCCACGACCTTTGGGTTTTTTTTCTAGTAAACATTTTATCCTATTTATATATAGCATTGTGAATGCAAAATTTCAATAATAAAGATATTTATAAGCAATTACGTCTTTATCGATTGTTAAATACTTGCAATAGTATTTCTTTCTAATGTAGACTTCACAGTGACGTAATACCGCTGGCTTGCAGCGTAAATCAAACTACTAGGAAAATTTCAACAAGTCTTCGGGGGTCTCGGTAGCTCAGCGGTTAGAGCAGTGGACCGGCAATCCAAAGGTCGTGCGTTCGAATCCCACTCGAGCTTCCTGAGACTGGTTGATTTTTTTCTAGTAAATTTTTTATCCTATATCTATATAGCACTGTGAATGCAAAATTTCAATAATAAAGATATTTATAAGCAATTACGTCTTTATTGATTGTTAAATACTTGCAATAGTATTTCTTTCGAATGTGAGGGTAGACTACACAGTGACGTAATACCGCTGGCTTGCAGCGTAAATCAAACTACTAGGAAAATTTCAACAAGTCTTCTGGGGTCTCGGTAGCTCAGCGGTTAGAGCAGTGGACCGGCAATTCAAAGGTCGTTGGTTCGAATCCCACTCGAGCTTCCTGAGACTAGTTGTTTTTTTTCCTAGTAAACATTTTATAATATATATTTTGTTAAAACTAAATGTAAAGAACAATTTGTCCTGTTTTCATTCATATAACATGGTCACCCTTAGTGAATTGTATGGAATATCGAATAATCATTATAACTTCCTTTGACCAAATTGTACAATGTTATTTTGTACATAGATATTTAGTAGAAATTTCTACTAAATATTGGCATATAAAGCTTTTGATTATCTTCTATAGTTAGGTAGATACAGTCAATTATTTAAATGCAAGTGTCTGGATTGAGGAGCCAGATGAAATGTGTTTTTTTAGATAATTTACTTAATCTTGCTATTTTATTTCTATACTACAAATTCAAGCATACATACTACTAATTGTCCATTAGTTCGAATAAATTAATATGTGGATCAATTTCATAGGAATTCACGCTTTTGTATACGGGCTGAGGAGCCACAACAAAACTATTGTATTTAATTTAATTTCGGCAGTACCGCACTGAAATTTTTGGTAGATAACCTACAAAATACCTACTAAAACATACTAAATTTTCAAAAATGTAACTTTATTACTTTCCGAGTTCTAGGGTGGCTCCTCAATCCATACTGTATGGATTGAGGAGCCAGCTTTATATTGATGTACCTTAGAAAGTATTATACTACAAATTCCAGAATTTGTCCTACAAAATTATTTTTTATACTACTAATTAATGGTATGATTTTCCTTTAAAAATTAGGGGTGGCTCCTCAGTCCTGACGTTCATCGAGTACGTACGACCGATTCCGACGCCACTGCGGAGTAGCGTCTTTCTCTTTTTCACACTGTAGAATATCTGCAATAGGACGATGTAGCCTGTTCGCTCGGCAAATTGTGACTGAAGTGAAATTGTGCCTTTAGGCCTAATTTTGGCGGCTCACTCACGAGACGCTAATGCCGTATCTTCCCTTTTTGTTTTAATCTAAGCCTTTGACCTATTTATTAGTAACGTGGTTGGTATATGACATATATACTTAATGCTTGTCGTAACATAAATATTATTGTTTATAGGTTCATACCTACGAGGGGCGTTCAAAATATTCTCGGTATTGATACGTTACAACCTCTTTTATATATATATTTGTTACTGGCCGCTAAGATTCATCCATTGACATTAAAAAGTAAAATTGGAACCGAGATGTTCTTTTGTTTTTCTGCAATTGCCGAACAAACATGAACACCATGAGCGAATTAACAATTTTAACGAAATTAGAGCACCGATCCGTCATAAAATTCTTGACAAAACAGGGTAAAAATCAAAAAACCATAAAAGAGGAAATGGATTGTGTTTACCGTGAGTCTGCTCCTTCTTTATCTACTATTCAAAAATGGTCAAGCGAATTTAAGCGTGGAAGGGAGAGTATTGAAGATGACCCTAGACCTGGCCGGCCTGTAGTGGCTACCTCACAAGAAAATATTGATAAAGTGGAAAAACTTATATTGGAAGACGGCCGAGTGAAGGTAAAATCTATAGCTCAAGTAACCAATCTCTCTATTGGTACCGTACATGACATTATACATGACCATCTTAATATGTCAAAAGTAAGTGCAAGATGGGTTCCGCGAATGCTGACGCTTCTTCAAAAGGATATGCGTGTGGCTTGCTGTTCAGATTTTATCGACCTGTGTGGTGAAAATCCCGATGAGGTGCTGCAAAAAATAGTTACTGGAGATGAAACCTGGGTTCATCATTATGACCCAGAGAGCAAACAGGAGTCCATGCAGTGGCACATTAAGGTTTCAGCTCATCCCAAGAAGTTCAAGGTAATCCCGTCAGCTGGCAAGGTCATGGCCACAATATTTTGGGATTGTGAAGGAGTTTTGCTTATCGATTATAAAGAAAAAGGTGTAAATATCACAGGGCAGTACTACGCTAACGTTATACGTCAATTAAGAGATGCGATCAAAGAAAAGAGGCGAGAAAAGTTAACCAAAGGTGTTCTGCTTCTGCATGACAACGCCCCTGTCCATACTGCTCATATTGTTGAATGTGGGTTTGAAACTGTTACTCATCCACCCTATAGTCCGGACTTAGCCCCAAGCGACTTCTTTTTGTTCCCCAATCTTAAAAAGGATCTGCGTGGAAATAAATTTTCTGACGATGAAGCGTTGAAGACGGCCGTGGAGGAGCATTTTTACACCAAAGATAAAAAATATTTTTATGAGGGATTAAAAAAAATAATTGATCGATCTTATAAGTGTATGAACATAGGGGGGGAGTATATTGAAAAATAAAAATATCAAACTTTTCGTACTTCTTTGTTTTTATCCACATACCGAGAATATTTTGAACGCCCCTCGTAGGCATGTTTGTAATAGGTTGTTAAAACACAAACAGATCATATTACGTTATCTTTAAATTGTGACATAATATTTAAACAACAGTTCCTAAATCAAAAGAACATTCTACAATTATTTTATTTATTAAAACGTTGAATAAACTCTTAAAATGCCTAATATAGGTATTGTCCAATAGACTAAAGCCTTAATCACTAAAATCAAGTTTAGTCATCTTTGCAATTATTAGTAAGCGGACCGCTAGCGACTTCGCCTGCGTGGACCCCGTACCCCGTGACGAATTTTTGAAAATACTATATAGCCTATGTCACCCGGAGAAAGTGTAGCTTCCCAACGGTAAAAGAATTTTTCAAGTCGGTCTAGTGTATCGGAACCTATTTAATGCAAACAAACAAACAATAAAAATTTTCTCTTTTTATAATATTAGTATAGATTATAATCTTACGTATACGTGAAAAAGTAAAGTAGGTAGGACTTAAGTATCATTATCATTACCTACTTATTATAAAGTAAAGTCGCCGTTTTCCTCTGTCAGTGGCACCGCACTATTCTCCTAAACCACGCAATGGATTTTTATGCAGGTTTCACTTAAAGATAGAGCGTTAACTGAGGATGGTTTTTGTTATATTTTTTTTAAATGACTGAACTATGACGGTCTTTCTAAGTTAGCGTGGACGAAGGCGCGGGCGGGCCGCTAGTAGCCTATATAATGGTAAAAGGTCTCGTTTAATAAAATCAGGTCTTCGCTATAATTGATAATTAGCTTAATCACCTCACCTAAAAATTTAACCATATCGCGTAGCGGTGAAAGAATACTACCACCCCCACTCTTCCCTTGGGTGTCGTAAAAGGTGACTAACGGACTAAAGACTGCACATAACGTCCAACAGCTTAGAACTGCGATGGGCTGACCACCTGTCACACTGAGCACATGTGCAGTCGCTATTTGGTGAAAAGTGGACTTTTGCGGTCCTCATTTGCTAGTTTCTAACCCTTCGGGGATAAAAGTCTTGATTTTATGTATGTACATTTGTAGGTATATATGTAAAGTCTAAGGATGGTGATCAGAAACCCAAGCTAGGCATCGACAAATTTGAACCACACTTTGTCCGACCATTAGGTATTGAACCCTGGACCTTTGTATATCGTCGAAACAATCGCTTCACCATTCAGAAGCATTGCGAACATATACGTAAAAAATCGCTTTTAAAAAAATATATATTTGTCGAACAAACTATGCAATTCATAATGCGCATTACAATCCAGCGCCGCGATTGGCTAGTTTGCTGACGTGGCGAGAGCACGTGAATTTTTTTCCTAAGCCACGTAGAGTACGTTGCGTGGCGTGCCGCGCGCCCATTGGTCGAGCGGCGCAGGAGGCCGGCCGCTGGCCGCGTTTTTTTTCCCCGCTTTTCACGTCTATTTTTTCACCGTAGACAACGTGACGTACGCGATTGGTCAACACGTACTTTTTTAATTGCTCAAGCTTGTTTTGCGCTGTCTATTTGGATTGCGTTTCGATATGCGTTGGGTTTTTGGAGTATAATCTTTGGTTGGTAAGAGACTTTTCTTGTTATAGAACATCCTCGGTGGCAGAGTGGCTCGACGTAATAACGGAGGTTCAGGGTTCAATACCCAAGTCAATCAAAGTTTTGGTTTGGATTTTTCTATGTTCAGGCTTGTGATCACCTACCTTAAATTTTCGAATGTGGTGATTAATAAAATACTTGGTCTTATCAATTGTAGCGTAGACTAATTTGAATGATGGAGGCCCATTGGGCCCATTGGGCCAGGCCAGCAGTGGGACAGTTTATCCGCTGTACTTTATTCTTAGGTGTATATTGTGTTGACGTGTCCTGTTTGTCTTACTGCTCTGGTGTATAACTACATCGCTAATACGTTATTAAGATTTCGTTTAGTTCTTTTAAATAAGTTTTCAAAGTTAAAGTCAAAGTCAAATTATTTATTCAATGTAAACCTTTACAGGCACTTATTGACGTCAATACTAATAAAAACTAAAAACAGTTAACTAACTTAATAACATTTTAAACTTTCATGGTCACTACAATTATTTTTATGAAAACGAACGGGATTTTTACCATGTCTGAGTTGTTGGTTTTGAGTCCCCGATATTTCAGCTGAGTAACTGAATAAATCAACCAGTCTCAGGAAGCTCGAATGGGATTCGAACCCACGACCTTTGGATTGCCGGTCCACTACTCTAACTTTTTTGTAGTAAACATTTTATCCTGTATTTATATAGCATTGTGAATGCAAAATTTCAACAATAAAGATATTTATAAGCAATTACGTCTTTATCGATTGTTAAATACATGCAATAGTATTTCTTTCGAATGTGAGGGTAGACTTCACAGTGACGTAATACCGCTGGCTTGCAGCGTAAATCAAACTACTAGGAAAAATTCAGCGAGTCTTCTGGGGTCTCGGTAGCTCAGCGGTTAGAGCAGTGGACCGGCAATCCAAAGGTCGTGGGTTCGAATCCCATTCGAGCTTCCCGAGACTGGTTGATTTTTTTTCTAGTAAACATTTTATCACATACAATTACATTCTTACATAATGTAGATGAGCTCGATGGCGCAGCGGCTAGCGCGTTCGGCTTGCGATCTTGCCCGCTAAGCAACTTTCGCAATGCCGGGTCGCTGGATGGGTGACCAAATTAAAAACATCTCGAGCTCCTCCGTGCTTCGGAAGGCACGTTAAGTCGTTGTTCCCGGTTGTTGTCGTAAGATGACAGTCGCTAAAACCCACCAACCCGCATTGGGCCAGCGTGTGGGTTATGGCCCAATATCCCCACGTGCTATTGTCCACGTGGGAGGCCTGTGCCCAGCAGTGGGACGTTTATAGGCTGATGATGATGATGATGATGACATTCATATCCATTCACTCACGACTATTATCCCCAAAGGGTTAATCAGAGACTAGGCAACGAGGACAGCAAAAGCAGTGCACTGCAACTGTCCACGTTTCCCACAATAAAACTGCACATGTGCTCAGCGAGATACGTGGTGAGTCCATCGCAGCATTATGCTGTTGGATGTAGGTACCAGTTAGGGTTGCCACCCGTACTCTAAAATAGAGTATTGTACTCTTTTTCATGTATGCGTACTCTATAATCTACGACACCAATAGAGTACGCTAAAATACTCTATTTACGAAAACCTGATCGTTACAGGTTAAGAGTACTTCAGAGTTCACTGAGAGAGTCTTCTCTCTTATGAATGTAAAGTGGAGAGACGAAAGGAATGGAGCTACCCTAAATTTAATAAAAAACGAGCTGATTATATAATTTTAATCTAAATTATGATTGCAAAGAGGCTGTAATATCTTCAAGAATGACAAATATTTGTTCAATGTCGCAAAGAGCAACAAAAAATACGTTTTTAAGGACAATTTTACAAATACTCTTTTTAAATGCTATGTACTCTATTTTTGTTCTAACAAAACGAAAAAATACTCTTTTTATCTTAAAATAAGGTAGCAACCCTAGTACCAGTATATGCAGTCTTTAACTCGAAAGTCGCATTTCACGACGCCCAAGAAAAGCGATATGTTTGGTTCATAAAATAATAAGTCGCCACCACAGTTAAGTAGGGTATTAAACTCAAATACAAAAGGAATATGCAATCAGACTGACGTCTGACAGTTTTCCCACGCCTAATGGCCGGCATTTTTCGCGCCATAGGCAAATAGTTGCAGCAACGGATCATTAAATTGGCCGTCGCCGTGACGACAGGCCGCAATGACTTTTTTTTAATTGTTATGTAATTGCCACCTCGCCTTGCTCATAGCAACCCCTTATAAAGTGTTCTATGGAAGCTATTGATTTTGTATGAAGGAATGGTATTGAAACGCCTTTTCAGAATCTAATTAAACACTTTTAAAATGTTTTTATTTGTACTTTTGTTTTGTCATTGTTGACAAGTGCTGATCCATTATTTTTAAATATTTTTTGATTTAATTACATTACTCTATAGGTCTACTTTATAGTCCTGTTAGAAAGAAATAGCAAACGACTTCGTTCACGTAAATACCATCAGGAAATCTGAGGAAATCCTGGCTCATCTTCTTCCTACGTCATGAAAGAGCAGAATAGCAGCGTCCTAGGTCCAGCCGTTTGGGCTGTGCGGTGATGATCTGTTCTTCAATCAGGATTTTTTCTTACTACGTATACTTACTTTGTGGAATTTTGTAATATCACTTGAAGGGAAAGTACTCTTAAAACTGTAGATAGAAAATTTTACTCAAAGAAAACATTCCTTTATTTTTGAAAAGAAAGAAAACTGCATTTAGATCTTTAGAAAATTCGCTTGCCACACCCGGGAATCGAATCGACAAAAATCTGTAAAAATTACACCCTGTACTTTTATTGTATCGATCACTAGGGTCAATTATAAGGATGAAATCTCTCTTACAAACTTGATGAATTAAATGAAAGGAAACCATGAAATCTGGACCTATAAACTCTATGTCAAGATAAAGCACTTTTACTGGAAGACCCATCTGTTTACTTATGTTAGTAATTAATAATTTCGTGATTTCCTTTCATTTAATTATCAAGTTAGTTAAAGAGATTTCATCCTTATAATTGACCCTTACGATCAATGCAAGTACAAGTTGTAATTTTTAGGTATTTTAGTCGTTTGATTCCCGGGTGTGGCGAGCGAATTTTCGAAAATATTTGAATACAGTTTTCTTTCTTTTCAAAAATAAAGGAAAGGGTCTTTGTTTTTAATTTTCTATCTAAAGTATTAAGAGTACTTTCCCTTCAGGTGGCATTACAAAATTCCACTCCTTACCTACATTATATAATATTTCCGTGCTTTGGAAGGCAAAGCCGTCGGTCCCGGTTGTCGTCACAGTCGCACGGCAGTCGTTAGATCATCATCATCATCATCATCATCATCATCAGATGATGAAACCACATTTTTCCATTTGCTACGGATCCTGACACACTGCCTTTGCTTCATTTTCTTTCATAACAATCTTCGTACTCTTAACTTCTCTTTTTATCGAAGGATTTTAAAACAATAACTAAAATAATGGTGCAAATAGAAATATCATTCATTTGCGTTAGAATAAGGTACACAGTAGATGTTCGTAGCAAAATATATAAAATCTGCCTATTCAGCCATTACAAACAGCATGCAAATATCTTTAATTATACATCAAAATTAAAAATCAAATTAATGTCAAAGTATGAAAATTTAATTATCGTATTTAATTTAAATTACATATTATTATTATATACAAGTAAATAACGTTAGTATAATGATATAAATATTACGAATAACCGTGTCGCGGTGAAAGAATACTACCCATAGACTCCCTCTCTTTCCTTAGGTGTCGGTGTCGCTATTTAGTGAAAAGTGGACTACGGCAGAGGACTGCTTTTGCGGTCCTCATTGCCTAGTCTCTGACTAACCCTTCGGGGATAATAGTCGCGATTATATGTATGAGTATGTAAGTTTTACGAATAACATGTGGAATTATGTTCATACCTGTGTAGTTTGATTATTAAATTAAGTCATAATAAAAACTAAAAATAACTTTGCGGTTTTTGATTATGTCCTCGAAACTAATGTTGCTGCTTTAAGTCTAAGTGATATAGCAACGAATATTATAGTATTAGTTATTGAGGATGAAGATTTACTCTCTGGTTATATTTACAAAACTCGTTTTGATAATTAGTTACCATCATACCTGTTAATTTCGTTAGAAATCAGATCTCTACGTTACTGCTTGGAGGGACTAAATCCGTAAGTAAAATACTCAGACATAACATTATTTAGGTAGTGGTGCGACAATAATTGTCTTACTACTTGAATTGTTATTATTATACATTACATTAGCGATTCAACTTTAAAAAATAGTTAGTATCTAAACAATCAAACACCACAACGAAATCTATCATAACGAAACGAAGGCTTCCATTTGCTTTTTCTGTGCGCCCTTAATAATTACACGGCCGCATTAATAGAGCTTTCATGCAAGGAAAAACTACCGGTTGTCAGCCATTTAATATTTGAATAATTCGCCTTTAACCACACACTGGCTGTTCAGCGCACTGAATTATTGGGAGGCCGCCATTTTGTTTCTTACACTGCATTTTACTTATATACTGTGTTCTGAAAAATGTATTGGGAATATTTTGTGTAAAGTATTTTATACATATTGTATAGGAACAAACTTAATGAATATTTCAGGAGATGCCTTATTAAATTTGAAAAACATAGTAAATAGTATTTGTTGCGGTAGACTAAGATTTTCGTTTTTAATGTTTTTTCTGTTTTTAAATTTTTGTTTTTTTTGTGTTTTAATGTTTTTTCATTGTGGTATTAACTCAAACAAAAGGCTTTTTACAAAACGTTCTTAAAATTACATGTATTAATTACACCTTCAATGCATCTAAAAGAACAACTGTCTGTAAAGGAAAAACAAAAGCTCCGAAAAGAAGTTTTTAAAATTAAGGCACGCAAATCTATCGTGCCTACAGATATTGATCAGCCAGTCGTGTCGTTCCGTCAATTTGTTTCCTTCGCGTTAACATGACAAAAGAACAAAAAACATTACGAGAAAGTTGGGTGACAATTTCTTAGCTGTTTTAAATCTTTTGTAAAAACGTGAATGGACATTTTGGAGGGAGATATCTGTTAAAATTTGAGTACAAAATTGTCTCCTTTTATTGAACATTTATTTCTTTAATATTTAAAATATTAACTTGATAGGTCATAAACTACAAACAGATAAATCTTACGTTTCTATCTTCAACACAGAATTCGGACTAAATATATAAAATGTTGCAAAGTTTCGAGTTTAGACAACCTCTTTGCCATTTTGGCGGGGCGCAGATAAAAAAATAGCAGGTGGACCGTACAGTTTCATCTTTACTTTTTGTTTGAACCGTGAAAACTCGATATTAAACTTCGCAAGTTGGGAGAAGAGCGGAGTGAAAAATTCGTGGAAGCAACGAACAAAGACTGTCCGAGTCCGCCAGGGAAATATTTTAATAATTCTCCGACCTTTTTCCTCCCCTTTGCTAACTGTTGGCAAGTTTTACTTTCTTTTTTTTCTATTAACACGAATACCTTGTGTCATTGAAACTTTTTAAACGGTCTTTTTGGAACGCTTTTTTCTATTCATTTTTATTCACGCGTAAATCGTTTTTACTATAAGACATTGACATTTAAAAATCTAATAACATAGTTTTTACACCACAGACCTTTAAAGGGAAGTATGGAAATAGGACTATTCAGCTTTACAGAGAAGGGTCATAATAATTATTATTAGATGGAAGATCGATACTGAGAGTTACTTTTGGTGAACGCTTCTATGGTATTCTATTGTGTTAACAAAAAATTCTATTGACCTAATTTAGCGGGTTTGCTCTAATGTAGAGTATGTTTCTACTGTGATTTTTGATTTATTTAATAGAAATTGCATAGTTTCATATTTTTTTCAAAATAATACATTGTTTATACATACACATATCACATAGCAATGTTCTTCATGCATGCACGTCGATATATAATGGTACCTATGATTGACATGACCTTTAATGAGAACGAACTGTGTTCAGGATAAGTGATTTAAACCATTTTCAAATGATTTCTATTACGTTTGTACTTCCCTAAAATGCTTATAATCGTCTACACGTTAGTGTTATCTTGTTGTCATATGAACGTTTTGAGAATAAGTGAAGCAAAATATGTGGGTCAGGATTGCAGCAAATGCGAATATGTGGTCTCTTCCTACTGTAAAAACGTAAATGTATGTTTCCATAAAAAAATTGTCTACGCTCACACCAATTATCTAGATTCTAGACCAAGATAAGTATTCTTTTGAAATTCATTAATATGGTAAGGTAACGGATAAATATACATAAACATAGGAAAAACACCCAGACCCGAAATCAATTTAGAAAAACAGTTTTTCTCTAAATTGACCGGGAATTGAACCCGGGACCTCAGAGATGAAGCGACGCCAGACCCGGCGTGCTAACCATTCGACCACGGAGGTAGTCAAATGTGTAAATGTATGTATGTGTAGTGTTGTCTGACACATTTGCCCCTTTGTTCATATCGTGTCTTAAAAATAAAATAAAAGTTCGTCTAATTGTCCCAAAACATACAAGAAAAGTATTTAAGTCTTAACACGAACCAATGTAGTTCTGTACATATAATATATAAATATAATCACGACTGTTATCCCTGAAAGGCTAGTCAGAGACTAGGCAATGAGGGCAGCAGAAGTAGTCCTGTATCATAATCCACTTTTCACCAAATATCAACCGCACATGTGCGCGTGACAGGTGGAGAGCCCATCGCCGCCCTATGCCGTTATGTATGTGCAGTCTTTAGTCCGTTAGTCGCTTTTTACGACACCAAAGGGAAGAGAGGGGGTGGTAGTTTTCTTTTACCACTACGCAGCACAGTTAAAAAATTTCGATGATTTAAATATTTTATAAGGAAAAACCTCATTTTGTAGTAATTTAGGCAATACTCACCTATAGTAGCGATTGATATCATTAGGATGATTAAGGGTTTATCCCAACATTGGGACAGTTACCTACAGGCTATATATTTTTAATATGCCCAGTTATCTTACGGATTTAGTCCGTCCAAGCAGTAATGTAGAGATCTGATTTCTAACGAAATTAACAGGTATGAAGGTAACTCATTATCAAAACGAGTTTTGTAAATATAACCAGAGAGTAAATCTTCATCCTCAATAACTAATATAACAATTTTCGTTACTATATCACTTAAATTTAAGGTAGCAATAGAAGTGCTTCCACTGGGAATTGGGAAACTTCTATGAAGATTGTCGTTGCGAGTTAAACAGAGCCCGCTCCGCTCTTAGTGGAAGGCGGGCATAATATCGGCATCATCATCATCCGCCCGTGTTAGCCCACTGCTGGGCGTAGACCTCTCCTAATGCATGCCACTGCACATTTTAGCTCTTCTTATCCATCTGCTGTTTTCTTTTTTTGTTTGTAATTATCAGTATAAGTATTTATGAAAGACAATTTATAAGCAGCTTTCAATGCGTTAGTATCTTTAGCGATTAAAATAAGAGATAGGTTGGTAGTATTTTTGGGTTAGCGGCGTTTTTCCCCAGTTTCATATTCACCAGAAAATATTACAAAATATAAATTACTATGAATCAGTTGTAATTTCGTGTGCCATTCTCATAGATCTGCATAACTAAATTCATCCAAAAAAAGACAGGTAGTGGTGAATCTAAAGGTGTTTTAGTCTTTTTTGGCCGCCATTACACGTCTCATGTTTCTCTTGTCTTTTTAATATAAATGCAATTTTCCATTTATTGTTAAACGCCATTTTTTGTAAACTAACTAACTAACTTTTCGTTGTTCACACATCCCAGTAAATGCATGCATGCGTAATTTGTCACTACACGGAATGGTGGGGGTTGGGCGGCTGTCATTAATGTATTTACATAACCGTATGTACGGCCGAGTAGGGCCATCTCGTGCGCTCGCGGGGGGTAAGGGGGGTAAAAGAGGGGTGGGGGGATAGTGGAAATCAATAGAATCATTGCGCTGCGGGCCACACCGCTGCTGATTTGTAAAAGTCCGTCATCGGGAACGATGTGAGTGCGAAATGGTGTATGATGATTTTTTTGAAGTCTTTAATATTGAAGTATATTAGTGATGAAATTAATTAACATAAACTAAGTTGAACATTAAATATAGACTAGACAAGTAAACGTTGGAGGACAGCTGTGACTATAATCGCGAAAGGTTCGAGTCATATCTAATGTAGTCTAAAGGTAGGCCTAAGAGCCAGCAGCAAACTCAACTAGATCATTTCTTTTTTCCCGTGTTGCGTAGCGGTCAAAAATACTACCATCCCCTCTCTTCCCTTGGGTGTCGTAAAAGATGACTAATGGACTAAAGACTGCACATACATCCAACAGCATAAAGCAGCGTTGGGCTCACCACCTGTCGCGCTAAGCACAAGCGCAGTCGCTATTTGGTGAAAATTGGACTATGGTAGAGGACTGCTTTTGTGGTCCTCATTGCCTAGTCTCTGACTAACCCTTCGGGGATAACAGACGTGATTATATGTATGGTAACATCAGTTTATCAAAGTCCCACTAACAACAATGTTAATTACATTGTTGTGTTCCGACAGTTTAGAGATGAGACAGTTCCTCAGGTTCAAGATTCTGTGAAGCGCGCTTCCACCTTCGGATCCCGGAGACTCATGTCTCCCGGGCCCTATTGTCACTTACCACCAGGTGAGATGAAGGCCAAACACTTACCCGTAATGGATAAAAAAGCAAAATAAAACATTGTAATAATTTGGTTCGTTAATTGGCTACTAGATAACAGTTTCTTTGGCGAAATCGCAAACGATTCTTTCAATTAATGACCCAAAAAAATTGTAATGTGAACTCCAAGTCGTTTTCCACGGTCCAAAGGCCGCGCAAACTCCCAACTTTATACACTTTTAACCAATATTAAAATGGAGATGGGATTCCGTTTTTGCCAAATATTCTCTGTACCAAAGCACTGCGGATGCTGCAAAATGCATTCACGTTTCAAGTTATTAAGCTAATGTATAGCTATACACCAACCGCGTCGCGTAGCGGTGAAAGAATCTTATCTACCCCCTCTCTACCCTTGGGTGTCGTAAAAGGCGACTAACGGACTAAATACTGCACATACATCCAACAGCATAGAGCGGCGATGGACTCACCACCTGTCACGCTGAGCACATTGTGCAGTCGCTATTTGGTGAAAAGTGGACTATTGCAGAGGAATGCTTTTGCGGTCTTCGTTGCCTAGTCTCTGACTAACCCTTCGGGAATAATAGTCGTGATTATATTGAATGAGACGAAATGATATGGACTGCAAAAGTAGAGCACTGACACTGACACACTTCCCTTTTCACCAATTAGCGACTGCACATGTGCTCAGCGTGACAGGTGGTGAGCCCATCGCCGCTCTATGCTGTTTGATGTGCAGTCTTTAATCCATTAGTCGCCTTTTACGACACCCAATGGGTTGGTACTATTATGTCAATAATTAGCCGATATAATATACTCGCAACTAATCTTAGTATGATAAAATAATATTCTTTAAAACTTATCAAAATGTCATTAGTTCTTAAAATAGTGTTATACCTTTTTATAGAGCTTTCTAATATTTTATCCAATCGTAGGTCTAAAATCAAATCTTTAAACTGCAGACTCCATTTTTAATCCTTCTAGCAAGAGGTAATCTTCTACTCCGCCTAAAATCATTCTAACATTAAAATTCCATAAAAAAATTACCTCAAAATATGAAGGGGATAATGAACCGCAATCCCACGGGGGTTGACGTAACTTGATCACGTAATCCATCTTATCATTTAGCGAAAAAAATATACTTACTAATGGAAACTTTTGTGGCGCGAAAGAAATCTTTAGCCCTCTGGGAAATGGGGAGATTTATATATTATGTAGTCGTTTACATATATAAAATGGGGGATTCATAGTAATATGTAGCCACTGGGGGAATAAAAAAAAATATACTAGAACATTGAACCTATAACTAAAAACCTAAAAAATATAATATAATAACTAAAATATATTAATAAAAGGAGTTCCTTTAGGCAAGGTTCCGAAGATACTGGCAGCGTTCCCCCTTTGAATAGCAAGACTAATTCTTTGTCCGAGGTAGCTGCCAGTTCTTCGGTCTCCTGTGATGTCGACTAATTTATACCTGTAGCCATTTATATAATCATTGATTATGTCTATTATAATGTATAAATCTTGGTAGATAATTAAAATCATCATCAAACTCCAAATATGAATGTTAAGAGAGTGAGTGGAGCAATACAAGAGAAAATGACGTAGCAAATAGAATGCCGCGGCTCGCGTCTGGAGAAAGCCGAACATAGTTAAGCTTTTTGATTGCGTGTCCGGCCAAAATAAACGGTGTCCGGCTTGTCCGGCTTTTTTTAGGCTTTTTACATTTCGCAAACTAGCGAGCGCCGAGCGTGGCCGAGCGCAGGCGAGGCGCTGCTGCTCCCGAAAATGTAGGGAGTCCGGTGTCTTTTTACCTAAATGTCCGGCCAAACTGGCTGGTCTGCTCGGCTATTAGGTTTGGCAACCATGGCAACACTACTTTCGAGAAACGGGCATGAAGTAAGTTTTTAATTATATTTATGTACGTTACAGCTCTGTAGGTATACTCGTCCTGCTACGTTCAGTCTTTTCCAAAATATGATACAAAAACCAACTATTACGCCTAACCAATTCTGGTCAGCTTTCAACCATTTATCTGAGAGCATAACGAACCTTCCAATGAGGAGCTCAAGATACTTCAATTTGGTCACCCATCCCGATATGTAAAGTTGCTTGACTTCCAAGATCTCCACCCAAACGCGTCATCTCTTTACGATCTATGTATCAATGACGCTTGTAGGTTAAACGCTACAAAAAAGTTTTTTAATGTTGACTTCTTTTGATATATTTCAACCTCTTTTGTCTATAGAGTACACTCACTCTCTATGGTAGATAAACAAATTTAAAATTCTAATTCATTATTTGCAATAACAGAGTTGATAAGTCTTCACATTTTCACTAAAGTACCAATAATAAGGTTTGTCCTAGAATAGTTTCGCAACAGATCTCTGTTTAGCCACATTTTTCACTAGCCGCCCGTCTGACCTTTATGTCCCAGCCCGTAATCGAATAAGACTGCGCCATTTTGCTCAATGTCGTGGCAAATAAAAACGTTAGCCAATAAACTCGTAATTTCTATGATTGGACGGAGTCGCGGGGACCCAGTTGTGTTTTTCACATTTTTTTCTGTTATTTTCCATCACGTCTTTGTACCACCCTCGAGGAAAGAGGGCACATTTTGTAGTACGATTTGGATGACTTGATATTTGATACGATTAATTTGTAGAGTTGGCTAATTCATGTTAATTAATTAAAAATTACAGTAAGTTATCGGATGGATCATGAATTATGCTCTATTAATAAAAAAGTGTATATTATTATTACATTATAACTGCGTAATAATTAATTAAGTCAAATTATTATGAAAACAATCTTTAATGGTTCCTAATGAATTATTTTAAATTCATTAAAATGTCATTTCAAGCCCACCTATTAATGAAATTAGAGTACCTATAAGGACAAACTAATATTGATTAACTAATACTCAATAAATGGATTCCAAAAATACCCAGACAGCCAAATAACACACGGTAATGTAAAGAATTTATTTATTTAGGTGGTGTTCTAATAACAACGATATGACATCCTGTCACATATCATTCGGATGGACTGCGTATGGTTCCTGAACAAGGAAAGAGGTAGTTTTATTATTATTGTCATACCGAGCCTCTGTTTACCGTTACGTTTTAATCAGTCAAATGTTGTAATGTAATATTTATATTATCATCAACCAATAACAATAAACTTTAATTAAGAGTATGAAAATAGAAGTTTAAACAAATAGGATGTTGTACCTATGTATCGCTTACTACAAGTATTGTCGAATGGGTTGTATAAATTATTTATTACGGTTAGGATATTACTTTTATTTTTTTAATTTAATTGTATTTTAACACTTAGTATTTCTAGAGAAACATCTTTAACCAACAATCTGATATTGCCAACGTGTGAATTTTTTAATAAATAAAATAAATAAATAAATTTTGTTTACGCTCACACCAATTATCTAGACCAAGATGAGTATTCTTGTGAAACTCGTTTATGTGGTAAGATAACGGATAAATATACATAAACATAGAAAAAACACCCAGACCCGAAATCAATTTAGAAAAACAGTATTTCTCTAAATTGACCCGACCGGGGATCGAACCCGGGACCTCAGAGATGGCGACACCATGAAAACCGGTGTACAAACCACTCGACCAAGGAGGTCGTCAAATCGTTTCGTTTAATGTTTCGTAATTTACTGTATTCATTTTTCTAATACTCTAAAAAAAGTAGTTTGTTCAGTAGTTTTTTTTACAAAACTACCGTAATATGTTATGGTTTATTTTCTGTATTTTCTAGTACAAAAGTACAATAAAAAGTTGTCAAGGCAAGTATCAAACACCGCCAGTCGCGGTACAAAGACGCCTATTTGCAGATGGCGAGTTGGAAAAAAGGATGTTTCGCGCGATCGGCTTTTATTTGATTCCACCAATGTTTGCGTTCAAATTACTCCGCGTCGGTACCTCCTGATGGTTTCATTTGTTTTCCTCCATCATTTTTCGCAGATTGTTTATCTTTTTTTTCGCAGAAGCGTTTTGAAAACATAATGTTGGTTTTGCGTGATTCGGGAGATTCGTTTAATTTGTCGTCGTCGTCGCTCACGGTTGTTGTAGTACGACAGTCAAAAACTACTCCTACTCGCAGTAGTCAAGGTTCTTGCCTTCCTTCCCATGTTGTATTGTTCTTAAAGGAAGATCTAAGCCCAGTAGTGGGATAGTTATATTCTTGTGATGATGACGATTTTCGTTATGCGAAATAATTGGCTGTATGGAATATCGCCTTTGCTGATACCATAGATAAACTTACCATAAACAAATGAATGGAAAAATTAATAGGCTATGATGTAGTTCGCTAAGAATGTGGTCTCAGCAAATTATAATAACAAAATACATTGGTTATCTTTTCATTATAATATAGCTATTTGCTATATAAATTAATGTTTATATTTACACAAAAAGGCTATGAAATTTAATTTAAAACAAACTCTTTCTAAATCTTTGCTTTTTTATTATAAATGTACGAACCCTTTAAGTTATCTTTTAATTAAGCTGAGAGTGTTTTTTCTCTGTTAAAATTAAGATTTGGGCAAGTTTATGTAGATGATACAATTTTAAATTCGTTTAGGCAGAGTCAAAGTTTAGTAATGAAATTGTTTTTTTTTTATTAGACTTTTTTGTTTCTTCGTTAGGATTTCACACGAAATATTGTAATGATTTAGTTGAAGTATCACGACATCATGATCAATTCCCCCTTTTCAAATTACAGAGACCAATGTTTTTTAATTTATTTTAGCGTTTTAATAACACTTAAATATAAAAAAGTAAAATTTTAAACACTGAAAATAGAGTCAACCTCAGGCGGGAATCGAACCACGCACCTTCCGCATTCCGGGCGGCTGCCTTTACCACTTGGTACTCTTAACCACTTTAACACCTCGGTAGCCACAACCTCCTCTGCACAAAAAGAGCAGATAAGTACCTAGCGAGATGGTAGGGCACTCATTTCGTTTCTTAGATAGATAGATAGATAGATATATAGATATATAAAACGCTTTATTGCACACACAAAAATATAGAAAACATAAAATAAGCATATTAAAACTATTGTGGGCAAAGGCGGTCTTATCGATCAAAGCTATTACTTCCAAACAACCGGTGCGGTATAGATCAACAAAAAAGAGCGACAAGCAGTGCACCAGAAACAAGCAAATATGAAATTTAAAAAAAATAGAATTGAAATCCTACCTAGTTATTACTTAATAAAAAAATTTAAAAACTTACGATACAGATAACTACTATAGATTATAAAAATAAATATTTATTAAACTAGTAATATAATAAAATACTAGTAGTAGGTACTACTAGGTAGTATGCAAGCTAGGGGTCAACGTGACGAAAAGCTCATAAAAAATTGGCAAAAATTGACAAAGCTGTCACTATTCCGCCACGATTTAGTGTAGGATTGTGTACCTATCTAGTTTTTTTTAGGAGTTTCCCCCGTGTTCGTATAGCAACAACACGTGTTGTGAGACTCCATTTTATTTCTACCTACCGTACAATACTAAATATACTTTAAATAATTAAATCACATGAAAATTGGCTTAATACTACACACGATAGCCATTAATTAAGATATGATAATAAATAAAATCTAGTTTTTACATGTAATCGAAGACTGTCACATAAAGATTGGCAAAAAACCAATAAAGATTTTTTTTTAATTTTACAAAGATTATGCGCCGAAACAACCTCATTACGGCCAACCCACACTCGAGTACACACTTCCCACCTCTTGTAGGTGCCGATGTGATGGGGAAGTACCCAGCCCCATCTCCACGGCCCCGGGCAGATGGCGCTGCGATCTGAGAGGAATGAGCCTCGCGCCTAATTTATTTTTTGCCACCTTCTTTTGCTCGGTAAATATTGACATGGGCTAGAGTAGGGCGGATAAGACTTTTTAGGTGAACGTAGAATTTTTCAGTATTTAATAATAAGGCATTTTATTCAATTAATTTTAACTTAATATCATTTATTCAGTTTACGCAACAATAATTCAGCACTCATGAATGTCGTTATTCCAGATAAGTCCATGCTCCGTGGTTAAATCTATAGGGCGAGAGACCTTGTACTGAGAAAAATCAGCAAGAAACTCAGAAAGGGCCCTTTTATCTCTCTATCTTTTATAGCTATTCCATTTCAATTACTGTTACAATAATTATAAGCATTTACTATGTCCACAACAATGACTACCAAAATTGTTCTATGTCTGTGGCTACCAAATGGACAGCACTTTTATATAAAAATATATTTTTCTCAATATTATTCCTCTTCGAAAGGTATTTCGAAAGGGAATAATATTACGTGGTATCGTAAAAAACTTTTTGAAGCCTTATTTTAATAAAATAATTTGTCAGCTTATAATGATTTATACATATAATAGGCACTTTGTATAAAATTTGAGCCGTCTGGTATAACGGCTAAATAAAAGAATACTACCAACCCATCTCTACCCTTTGGTGTCGTAAAAGGCGACTAACGTTATAAAGACTGCACATACATCCAACAGTATAAAGCGGCGATGGCATCACCACCTATCACCCACACGTGCAGTTTTTATTCGGTGAAGACTGTGGCAGTGGACTGCTTCTGCGGTTCTCGTTGCTGACTAGGCAAACTAGTAACTCTTTGGAGATATTTTTTTTTTTATAAAAGAGGAGTTTTGGCCGAAGGTTGTCCTGTTCCGGCGGTCCCGTGATCGGCTACCGGACACCGCGCTGCGTCATACGTCGCCGTGTTTACGTGTAAAATAGTGATAAGGTTTATATTGTATGTATGTTATTTATGTATGGGCCTGCGTTGCTTGAATACAAATAAATAAATTAAAAAAATAGAAATGAAAATACGTAGTCGTGAATCTATGTAAGTACTAGCGGCCGCTCGCGGTTTCACCCGCGTGGTTCCCGTTCCCGTGAGAATATCGGCATAAAAAGTATCCTATGTGTTAATCCAGACTATAACCTATCTGTATGCTAAATTTAATCGAAATCCATTCAGTAGTTTTTGCGTGAAAGAGTAACAAACATCCATCCATACTTACAGACTTTCGCGTTTATAATATTAGTAGTATCGGGATAAAAAGTATCCTATGTGTTAATCCAGGTTAAAACCTATCTGTATGCCGAATTTCATCCAAATTTATTTAGTAGTTTTTACGTGAAAGAGTAACAAACATCCATCCATACTTACAAACTTTCGCGTTTATAATATTAGTTAGGATATATAAAATTTTATAAAAGTGACCTGACCACCTTTGCTCACCATTGTTCGTTAACTTATCTAGTAGGTGTGTTTTTAAAAATAAAGAATTTATAAGAAAAAGTCTTATCCACCCAAATCGAATCGTGACAAGACGGGCGCTCTGGTCGCGTCTTGAGTTTTTTGCCCGGAAACGGACGCTCGGCCCAGTGATTAGGAAATTATATTGGGGACGCGATTTCTTCACCCGCCTTTTTTCCCTCTGGGAGACGCTCCCGATTGGTTATTAAATCGTACTTACGGTCTTACCCTCTTTTTAATTGTCGTCGCAACTTTTTTTATTATTAAAACCTTTATGGATTGTTTTAAAAAAATGCGATAAATAGTCTATGGTTTTTTTTGTGCCTCTTTTGATAACTCGACCTTTATTTCACCAAAAGGTAAGCAATGTTAAGGCAGTGAAGGAGCGAAGAAAAATACGTCACCCAAAATCGTTTACTAACAAGGAACTGGCTATCCTATCTGTCGAAACACAAAGTTATATCGTCAGGATAAATAAATAAATTATCAGTTGTTCAATCATCAAATCACCATCAAACGACGAAAGTATTGATTAAAAGTATCCGACGTTGTTACCATATTACCAAAGAGAAACTCTTTCTTTTAAACAATTTGTTTTCTTAAGAAACAGTCACTAATTACAACTTACTATTCTGATTCCAAAAAAATTATGCAACAGAAAAAAACAATACAACCCTTACAATGGTGAATGGTGAAGAAAAATAGCGACTCCCAAAATTAATTTTTTACGAAAGCCCCATACAAAAGCGCAGCTAATTGGCGATATTAATTAGAGCGTTAATTATAACGCTTTTTTTGTTTTATTTCTTTGCGTTCACCCTTCGCTTCGGACACTATTGTTCCGCCATATGGTTCTACTTTTATGAGTTACTGTTTATGATTTTGGAAATGATAAATACCTAGGTACCTACTCTTTGGTGTGAAACTTTTTAACATACCTAGTACATTTAGGTCGATTCAAGAAGTTTTTTTTTATTTAATTTCTACGCTACGGTTGTGCAATTGGCCTTCATCTCACTTGAAAGTAAGTGACGTTGAGGCCGAAAGTAGATGCGCGCTTCACCCGGAATCCTCAACCGCTGAGGAACTGGCTATCTTATCTCTCTAAACTGTCGGAACACAACAATGTTTTTATTGCGCGGGAACTTCTGGGTCTAAGACTGGTAGCTTAGCCACTAAGACTACAAGGCGGTTAGAAAGAAAGACAGAACAAAGAAAAGTACTTAGGTGAAAACAGGCATTAGTGCCTGGTGGTAAGATTTTGCCCCAAAAACCGACTGATAGTGAACAATCTAATACTGTTCTGCCACCACACAACATTATAGTGTAACAGAATTATTTAAAGAAGTACCTTTTAACTACTATTAAATGTATTATTTTATTTTATAACACACAGTTATATAAATATTAGTTTGCAAGTCTCCACCCATCTATTATGCAGTGTAGCGTTTTTATATGTAAAATGTATGTACATACATAAAAAAAAACTCAAGCAAAGACACCATTACCTACGCGTTTAGTTTCCGCGGTTTTTCTCCGCACCCATAGACAAGCGGCATAATGAATCGAGGCCGCCATTTGTAAAACAAAGATGTCCGACTTAACATGACAATTAAAGCGGTATAATGATGAGACACGAGCGAAACAATATTGTTACAGAAAAACAGGTTTCCTGCTTTGAATGCATTCAATTTGGTATGACAAAGAATTTTGCTAGAATGAAACAGATGAAAATTTTCACACAAAGTGGGGTTACCTGTTTAAATAAATGACCGTGTGTTTTGTTTCTATTAAAGCAATAGAGACTATTTTTTACGAGTGGAATGTTCTTAAATTCTTGTTTAAATATATTTTAGCGTTTTTTTATTAACGCTTAAATATATTTGAGTAAACTTTTTAAAAACTAAAGAAAGACGACAACCTCAGGCGGGAATCGAACCATGCACCTTCCGCACTCCGGGCAGCTGCAAAAAAAATCTTAAAAATATTTTTTTTCTATTAAATGTTTTTACGAAAACTACAGTACTTAACAGTTTTTATTTTCATTTTAAGATAGTTTACCAACTTATTAATATCATATAAGTATTATATAAGTATGATCTTAAGTGATATATATTTTTTTTACATTTAACCGACTTAGTGCCATTATAATATCCTAAATATTGGGATTTGGTGAAAATTCTTTGACTAAATCTTCGGGAATAATAGTCGTCATTGCAAGTACTATGTAATAACCTTAATAATAATAACATAATTTTTTAAACATCTAACAACTGTTGATGATGGCCAATCGGTTTGTTTTAATTAAATCTATTCTCGTCATAATAGCTACCAATACCCAAAAAGCGCAGTAAAAAAATAATCACAGGTCAGCACCTGATACAAGTTTTGTTATTAAGATTACAACACTATAAATAACCGTGGAATCAATATCAAAAATCGATTTCGGGTAAAAAACCGGCAACAGATGGCGCGATCTGATACGGTCGTTAAGTTGCGTTCCTTTTTTAAACGTAATCTCCGAAAAACCGGAAAACGCTCATCAATATCCGTGGTAGTGATTTTTTACAAAGATTTTTGGGAACATCCGAGAACAGATGTTCGGCGGCGCACTTTATATATCGCCGCATTTTTGTTAATACTCTTCTCGATTAAATAAACAAGGAACAATCTGACTCCCGGGATGTCATTAACCTTTAAACTCCAAGGCAGAGCAACAAAGACTCATAAAAGAACTCAAACGAAACAAAAAAAGATCAAATCTGGCGGCACAACAGTTACTACAAAAATAATTCAAAAATGGAATCCCACAACTGACGCGGACATGCAAACTCGCTCTCGTTCCGTTCTCGAGTCCCCGCGCTTTTGTCTTTTGTTTATTCCATTCTTTTTAGCGCGAACCTCCTAACTTGCTACTTAAGCGTTTCTTTCATTCTTCTGTTTCTTTAATTAGCAACAAAGAATGGGATTGCGTGCTGCTTTTACTTTTTTAATTTAATTACGGGGCACCGGAAAGACAATGGCAATAATGCGTACTGCCATTACGGCGTTGTTATGACATGCAAATTTTTCGTTCGTCTTTTGTCTTTTCGTGTGGCGGCAAAAAAACTCTCACGTTATACACGAAACAGTTTATTTATAAGCGATTTTCGCTCGCTGTCCGTGGATAAGTGCACTATTATGTTATTATAGGCATCAAAAGTTGCATCAGTACCAGATGCTAGGTAACGGGACCCGACTGTGCAATACCGCGCGTTGCCGTCCAAAACTGGTTTTTGTTTAGCAAAAATATGTAGATGTATAACGCGTTTGGTTTTCGTTGCGTGCGGGCATTCGCGACCTTTTAGCTGGGAGGGGTTAAGTTATTTATCGCCTAAATACCATTAGCTTTTAACTATATTTTATATAGGCACAGCTAATTAAGAAACGCACAGAAAATCTTTAGCCCATAACTATTGGCCAACATCGATATTTTAACGCTGAACAAATGTGTAAATAGCCATAAACAATTCTCTAACGGTCGAAAAGATATTATAACTTGTTCGAAACACTTAAAACTGACAGTTATTGGGATTCTAAAAACAACTTTTTTCCAGCCAGTATCGATTCGGCTTAACCTTTGGCGCGCCTAAAAAGTTTTCCAAGTTTTTTCACTTAATTTAAACTCAAAAGATACTCGAGATAATTGCTCTCCGCGCGCCATTCATTCGATTCGAAAGCATTTCTCGCCATTTTCCCCATTTTTTGGCATTCTCCGCGGGGCGGGACGATCGACAAGCTATTGTGAGTAAAGAATCGGTGATTAAAATTCAATTTTGGAACAATCAGCCCCGATGTGTTGGAGGGTTAAGACGGTGCATTTTAATTGGATAGAATAATTTTGGCGGCAATTATTCTAATATTCCGACGGTTCGAAAGCTTTTAAAGGTTTTGTTTTTTTTCTTCGCCGGTCATTAGAACGAGAGTGAATGACGATTAAATATCGATAAAGGCGAATTAGGTTCCCGTTATTACAGTAATTACACATAGATTGTCATACGCTATTGGATTGGTTTAAAATAAGAAGTACTAAGAACAAATAATATTAACGCTGCCTTCATCATCATCAGCCTAATTAATGTTATGTTGGGATTAGACCCAGGCAGATAAATGGGAAGATCGGGCCGTCATAACCCACCATACTCGCCCAATTAACTATAACAATAACACTACACAACTTTTACAATTAACACTAAACCACTTTAAAACGTCACACAATCTAGACCAAACATTTCGTAGCACACAACTCGAGAGTTAACCCCAAACTGCTCACTTGCACCGGAACAGAACATATGCTCCAATACTCGCGATATAATAATTCATCAAAATTAGTCACGTACCGGGACCGGACACGTAAGTTCGACAAAAAAACAAAAAACGAACTTCAACCCTTTCGCTAAAAACACAGGCCACAATAGCCGATGGCCCATCGCGGAAGACGTCCTACCTGTGAAATAATAGCTTTCGCATGCGCATTACCATAATAATAGTGTCACTACTATTATTTTTTTTCGGGATGGACTTTCCTGGCATGCCCTAAGGGCAGCTGCTGCTATCAGGTCATTGTCCGTTAGGATTCCGACGTTTCGGTAATAATAGCGAATTGTGAAAGGTTGCCCTTTGCTGAGCTGTTGTATAATTGTGTGCTGGTCGGAATCAGTTTTTAAATGCCGCTTGCACTTCGTTGGGCGGTTGCGTAACGCTGGGTTAATTGTACAATGGTGATTAGAATCTGTGCAAGAAAATCGAGTGGTGCTCATTTGGAATGGGACGTGTTTGAAAATGATCTGTCTTTACATATTGGATTGATCGTTTTTACAGGTGTCTGTTTGTTTTATTCTTAAGTGTTTGTTTATTTTATTTGATAAAAATTAAAAATAATAAAAACATACCTATTTGTTTTATTCTACTTATTGAAACTATAGTATAACTTTTTAAAATGTACATATTACTTAATAATATTATGGCGTCCCATTAAACAGTGACGTTATAATATAAATAATAGTAAGTATTAAAAATTAGTTTAGTAAAGCTTAGATAGAAAAATTAACACGAATTCAATGTAAATCCTCCGTTTGCACATGCAATTAATAAAAATCCGTTTGCATACGCCGAAATAATAATTAACAACAGTAAAAAATTTATAAGGATTGACATACCGGACCCTTCGGACCGGGACAAAAAGCGGCAGGTAACGAAAGGGTTAAGTTTTAAGGGACAATAGTACCCAAATATAAAAATGAAGGGTTAATTTCTATGCGGAAGAGTTATAGGCGAACATGTTGTTTTTTTTCACTATCATTGAAAACGGTCAAGTTTATTGTTGACGGTTCAAAAACAATGAACCGAATGTGGTTTTATTGAGAGCAGTTTTGTGAGTTGCTCGAGCGCTCAGGAGCCTTTACCATCGACTCTTAGAGCAGTAATAGGTGACAGTATGGGCCCAGGTCGCGTTCTTGCGTGTAAAGCAACTTTCCCAATGTCATAATCGATGGATGGGTAGCAAAATCCAGACTTAGACTAAATAATGTTCCCGGTTGTGGTACTAAGATGACAGTCGTTAGAAATACCTCTACCACCCGTGTTTCGCCAGTCAGTGTGATGAGTTCATCCTAATATCTCATGTGTTGTTTGTAGGTTAAGTTCAACAATGGGTATTAAAAATGTATTTATTAGAATTGTGATACTTTTATGCCAAAATCTTCCCTCTTTATGAACCCTCAATAACTACTTAACCGATTGTTCAATTATTTGTAAAAATATTTTTTTCGGATCTCTGAGGTGAAACCTTCTAAGATTTGATGAAGCAATGTTGACTAAAAACATAAGCATTAAGCACTGACAAATTTCGACGGGTGAAAACCAGACCTCGGTAGCCAAGTGGTTAAGGCAGCCGCCCGGAATGCGGAAGGTGCGTGGTTCGATTCCCGCCTGAGGTTGTCGTCTTTTTTCAGTGTTTAAAATTTTACTTATGTATATTTAAGCGTTAATTTAACGCTAAAATATATAAAAAACATTAACCCTCAATAAAATTTTGTAAACATTGTAAACGAGGTTAATTGTTTAAAGTGATCAATAATCAGTCAGCCTCGAACTTTGCCTAAGCTTATACGAGTAGTTAAAAACTTTAACGAAAAACGAACGAATACCTATTATTTATTAGACTTTCCAATCTTCAATTGCTATAATCCCATTCACCACTCCGTACCTACGGCGATTCACTTTGTTTTCTTACCTTTTTTTCTTAAAAAGTACAAAGTAAATCGTTCTTCAAGAAGTTTTCCACCTCGCCTCCCGGGTTAGTTCTTTCATTCGTTCCAATGAATCCGGACCGCGATCCGAATGCAGATGAATTTTTTAAATCCAAACTCTTGTGCGGTGCAGACATCTTTTTTAGGACTTAAGCGCAGACTGCCTAGGGGATGCAGAATTGAGAATTCGAAGTAAAATAATAATTTTATCTATGTTTAACCAATGTCAACTGTCGTGTAATGACCATAGTAAATACTACATTTTGGAGTTTCAATTCGATATTTTAACATGAAAACTGACGTGTACGGTTATTTGTGTAGTTACTTATTTTTTGTAGAAATCAATTTTCTTGAGAGAAAGAGAATAATCTTAATTCTAATCTTCACAATAGTAAAGAATAAAAATAATGATAATTTGTCTTAAATTAAAATGCGTGTTTGAATGTTGTTTAAGCAACTGTGCATACTACGTTTTGTGTTAGTATAGGAATTACTATACTGCTGTATTCAGAGTAAACTATATTACAGTTAAGTATTTTAGTTTAATAATTGTTGTAAGTTTATTTATTTATTTGAAACAACAAAACTTAATACTACCATTACAGAAAAAAAATCCAATGCGATAGTAACATTGTAGTTGAATAACTACAATATTAATATGAGCCTCCTCGCTTAGAATCAGAAGTTATGGCGTGGTATAAGTATGTCAAAACTATGGTTTAAACTACCTCTGTAGTTTTCAGTATACAGTCCATCGGTTTTATACCCGGAAATCTTTGTTCTCGATTCCCACGAGTCAAGATTTATTGCAAAAAAAGTATTACCGACATGAATTATTAGATTGCCAGTTAAATAAAGAAAGTACACATTTTCTACTTCATCCTTATTGTTCAAAGATGATCACAAGAGAAATAATCTCGGCTCAAAGAAGTTTCTTCGTGTTTGACGTTCTTGCCAAGATAAGATTCTTCAAAGCTAGATGTTTTTTTTTCTGTAATTCTGCTACGTCTACTCTGAGACGTGGCAGTCTTGAATGACGCATTCAACCCTTAACTATCCACACAATCTTAGTTACTCACAGGGCTGTCACAGAGCCATCAAACAATTGAAAGAATAACATACAACGAAGTAGAGTTTCTCCCGTGTTATTTTAGCAACAACACGTGTTGTGAGACTCCATTTTAATTCAATCTACCGTACAATATTAAATGTACTTTAAAAATATATACCACTTGAAATTGGATTAATGCTAAACGCGAAGCCATTAATTAAGTTATATATTATACAACTAAGTAGAAAGATCACAAACCCGTGATAAAAATTAAAATAAATTGTGAAAAACTGTTTGTTCCTGAATAAAGACGACCTCCTTGGTCGAGTGGTTTGTACACCGGTTTTCATGGTGTCGCCATCTCTGAGGTCCCGGGTTCGATCCCCGGTCGGTTCAATTTAGAAATTATTGTTTTTCTAAATTGTTTCGGGTCTGGGTGTTTTCTATATATAATAAGTATGTATTTTAAATATTTTAAGTATGTTTATCCGTTGTCTAGTAACCATTTAACGAGTTTCATAACGAATTTATTATTATTATTATTATAAAGAGGGAAAAAAAACTCGTATTTTGCAAGCGTGGTTATTGAACCAATTCCCATCCAATGTTACGATGATGAAGGCCTTTGCCCAGCAGTGGGACAGTACATAGGCTAATGCTTTACTATGTATGAAGAAAACTTTTTAATCATCATCATCATCATTTGTTTATAAACGTCTTACTACTGGGATCAGAACTTCCACATAAACAATATACATGGGTAAATAGAGCTATAACCTACCACGTTGGTTCAATGCGTATTGGTGTGTTCTAACGACTCCCATCTTGCTACAACAACCGGGACCAACGGCTAGTGCCCTCCGAAGTTTTGATACACGGGCAGCTGATGACATTTTAACTTGGTCACATAACCTATATGGCGAACGTTGCTTAACTCGTGACGCAATCCAACACAAACGCGCAAGCCACTGTTCCATTAAGTTCAAATAACAAAAACAACCATTATCAGCATAACTATAAACGTCCCACTGCTAGGCACACCTTTCCCACATGAGCACATGAGGAGAATGGGTTATCCCCCACCTCGCTGGCCCAATGCCCAGTTTCCGGTTTCCTATTTTTACGCGTTCAAACTACTGTTGTATAGTTGCTCTACTTCCGTTCCGGTAACAAAAAAAAACTTTCAAACATTTCCCCACGAGCAGTAAAAACGTTCGTAAATTAACGTGCGCAGATAAAAACCAACAAAAGTCGTTAGTGGCAACCCTGGCGCCAGGAAAACTTGCCAAGTGTACTATTCTCGTTCTCTTTGCATTTTTGCCGAGCACAAAACGGTTATACACTTCTTTTATTTCTTACCCCCTCTACTGCCCTGCCCTCCTCCGCGCCCCCCACTTGGCTGAATCTTTTTACTCTCCGCTCTTGAAACGTGTACCCTTTTCAGAAGTTGGCTGGCTATCTTTCTTAACTTGACTGCTCCGAAATGAAGTGGTGTGGAGTAGATAATACATAAAATAATTTGGAAAGTTTACTTTTTGTCTTCTCTATTTGTAAATAGACGGAAATTGGGCTTCCACTTTTATCTTGTATTTGTAAATAGATACAAGGGTACCCTTAACTATATGTTTACAGTAAAACGTAAAGCAATTGGAAATCATAAAATAATAAAACAAAAAATCTTTCATTCATTGTTATATTCATTCATAACTTTTCAGAGTATAAGTGAAGTATAATAGCTCATATAATGTCCCACTGCAAACACTCCATCATTCAATAACAGTCTTTACGACATTGATATTACAAAAACAACAGACATTTAAAAAAGTCTTAATAATAATTAACTTAAAAAGTTACAAAATAAGTTCCAATTAACGAAGTCTCCACGCCACCCGCTGTTCCTTGAAAACTCCTTAAGTTTTTATTTGACCACTGAAGCATTCGCTAGATAGCGGCGCTGCGGTAAAAAAAAAACTCGCGCACCGTAGAGAAAAAAGAAAGAGTGAAAGAAAACTCTCTGAATCTCTCCAAGGAGTTTTCCCGCTGAAGGGTGAATGTTTTTTATTGCTCACAAACTTTGCTCGGTCGTGTCAAGTTTGTTTATTTCAATAATTACATTTAGTAAGAGATATATTTGAGTAGGAAAGTTACCATTCCTTGCGTATTACCTAAGAGCTTGGTCAGATTTATGTGCTTAGGCGTAAGCTAAGCTATGAGTATGTTTATTGTTTTTACCGCTTGTATGGGGTAGTATTTCTAGTAGATAGATCACAGGTCACAAACCCAGAGTCTAAAGATCGATTTCTAGTTAGGGTGCTCGTTTTAGTTGATGGTAAAAGTCTTGTTATAAGCCATAAACAATGTGCAGCAATGGGAAAAATATTTTTTCATTGCACTTCTTTAGTTAAGTATGCTCCTTATCTGTCAGGTATGATTACAATTATATACAACTAGCGGCTGCTCGCAGTTTCACCCGAGTGGTTCTAGTTCCCGCGGGAATATCGAGATAAAAAGTATCCTATGTGTTAATCCGGTTATAAATATCTGTATGCCAAATTTCATCCAAATCCATTCAGTACTTTTTACGTGAAAGAGTAACAAACATCCATCCATACTTACAAACTTTCGCGTTTATAATATTAGTAGGATACCTACATACACTCACTAATATCACCCCTAAAGGGCTAAGAAACTAGGCAATGAAGTCCCACACTACACGGCACACCAAATTGCCAAATAAAAATTGCACATACACTGTGCTCAGCATGATAGGTGCTGTGTTTAGTCCGTTAGTCGCTTTTTACGACACTCAAGAGAAGAGAAGGTTTAATAGTATAATTCAATAATGAGCCGGCACCACATAGCTCATCCACGAATAAAAAACAAAAGAGCACGCACCGAAATTCGAATTCCGAACGCACGGCCATTTTATAATAATGACCATCCATATTGATTTAAAACAAAATGGCGGACCAATCCAATGTTTGCCAATACGCCGTACGCAGGTGGAATAGCGATACTTTTTTGCTGCCCGCACCGCGGCCGGCGCCCCCCAAATAGTTTGGGGGCGCGGATAGTTGGGGTGGGACCCCACTCCCGCCCCCGCCCCCACTGCACTCTCCCGGGCATGTGTGCACGCAATGCTCAATAATTTAAATTTCCGATAGATATGATTAATGCTGTTAATTTTATGTGCTCGGCCTGCGGACACTTAATAATGTATGTAAAATACATAGGTAGGTATATAGGTGGGTGTGCACGCATGGTGTATTCAATTAATTTGGTTAATTGTGTTGTGGATTTAACTGTTTTAGAGGTGTAGGTACGATATAAAGAAAACTACGTACTTTTGTTTGGTAGGTTACATAGTGAGATAAAGTTTATTATAGAGTATGTTTACAATACAAATAAAGAAATCTGTACAACAAAAGGCGTCCTTAGTAGCACTTTCTGCCAGTCAACCTTTGGGCTAGAGAAACCATAATAATAGTAAAAGGTAATAAAAAAGTTGAGTGAAAATGTTTCTGCCTTATTATCACATGGTGGATTATCACACGCTATTAAGAAAATATCTGTCAATAGAAATCACGTCAATATTCATAGCAAAATAGAAGAACAGGCACACAGTTCGTTCGCAGCAGATGTGAACTCGCGTTTACGACTACAAGCCCAGCGTTAAATCAAACGAATTAATAAACGCGCGGGAAAACACGCAGGAATTATTCGCGGGCAAGTCAAAATGGCGCATAAGTCTGCGTTCCAAATTCAAAAATAAATTCGTTACACGCACGCGCCGCCATGTCGTGTTTTAAAATCGACGCGATCCCGCCAACTGCAGTGCGAATTGTAAAAATAGTTTTTATGCCACTGAAAAGTAAGACGGTACGAATGAAACCTCTGTGGGCATACGCTATCCCACATAGACAAGAGCACTAGCTTATGCGGGTAGGTTGGTATGGAACGATTGCCATCTTATGACAATATATACATACATATTACACGACTATTTATCCCCGAAGGGTTAGTCAGAGACTAGGCAATGAGGATAGCAAAAGCAGTCCTCTACCATAGTTCACTTTTCACCAAATAGCGACTGTACATGTGCTCAAGCATGAGAGGTGGTGAGCCTGTCGCTGGTCTATGCTGTTGGATGTATGTGCAGTCTTTAGTCCGTAAGTCGCCTACTACGACACCATAGGGAAGAGAGGGATGGTAGTATTCTTCACCGCTACGCAACAACTGGGAAAAACGGCTTGCCTTCCGTAGCGGAAGGAGGAGGAGCTTGAGATGTTTTTAATTTGGTCACCCATCTGTGACCCGGCATTGGGAAAGTTGATTAACTGGCAAGATCGCAAAAAGCTTTAGCCGGTGCGCCATCGAGCTCCTCGAAAGCCTAAATACTTGACCTTATTTCAATTTTGTCGAGCTTCGGAAGGCACGTTAAGCCGTTGGTCCCGGTTGTTGTCGTAAGATGACAGTCTTTAAAACCCACCAACCCGCATTGGGCCAGCATGGTGGGTTATGACCCAATATCCCCACGTGCTGTGCCTGTGCCCAGCAGTGGGACTATTGTAGGCTGATGATGATGATTTCAATTTAGCCGTCTACTCAAAGTCAGTGATTAGATGATACGTTCTAATTACTTCATTAAAGTAAAGTTCTTCTTTTTTGATTTCCATCACTGGTCAATAGTCATGCGTAGGTCAACGATCAAAGGGAAATGTTGTAGTTCATTTCAAGTCTGTTCTGTACAAAAAACATGTTTCTAAAACGTACTGTTTATATTAGGCATTTATACAGAACTGTAAGTACGTCATATTTAACTAGGTACTTATTTTTTTTTTTGTTTTTATTTACATGATACTTACTTCACTTTACGTAAATTATACATAAATCAATATTTTTTCTCTACTCTCCAAAGTCCATTTTTGCCTACATGATTATCGATAGTAATGTAAAGCTTTAATTGTGTCTACCATAGAGAATTCGAGATTCAATTACAATTTACAATGTTACAATCATTGGGAGTAAAAAGAAATAGATTCCATTCTCCGAATTGGAACTTTTTAATCAAAAACTAAACACTACACAATTTAACTTTGGAATACTAAACGAAAAGTTATAATTATATTTTTTTTTCATTTAATGTCATTCACGAATCAGATGAATTCTATTTTTCAAAATGTCTTGTCTATGTTTTACATTTTTCTCAACAATCGGTACCAGCCAGGCACAGTCAAGAATGCTTTATGCCTACGCTTTGAGTCAAAAGGTGCTTGTGTTACTTGGGAAGTACTTTTGTATGTAAATCGAATGCGTAGGCTTAGCTTGGCTAAGTCTTTGTAAGTGCCAGACCTGTTTATCAATACCTATAAAGCTAGACGTATTTTAGGCATCTAATTGTGAACCTAAAGTTCTGAAATAAACTGTACACGTAACAATTAAAAAAATATATAAAAAAGTGTAACAAAGCAATGGTTTGCTAAGATGCAACAGAAACAAAAGATCATTCTTTGTGTGTTTAAAATCACGGTTTCATAACAAACAAAAATATAGCCAAAGATAACTAAAAAAAAACTTGAATAGGTAGACTTCAAGAAACTACTTGTGTCTAACATCGCTAACACACAAATAAGCAGAAGTACCAGAAAAATACTCGAAACGTGTTTCATAAACACACATTCCGCCGACTTTCCTTCGCCTAACGACATGTAAACACGACAATTGCAATAGAATTTACACAGCCACGTGTTTCATACATTAAAATTATTATTGTCCATAGCATATAAATTCCCGCTCAATACGAATAGATAGAACATCCTTTATATCATCGTGCATCATGTAAACTGTGCTAAGGCGAACGCCTTTCCCTTCCCTACATTTATTCATAGAGAAATAACAAAAATAGCCATACTCAGCACGGCCAGTGTAAGCTGAGCCGCGTCGTGTATCTCTTAAGTATTTTTTGGATGAGGGTGAGCGGACGCGGGGCTCTAGCTTCACTGGCCAGTAAAAACGCGTAGGTTGTATAGGTTGAAAAATGGCCGCTCAGCCACAATAGTATGGAGACCGGCGAACCCGGAAATGTTTGCTATAGACAAGTTTAATGTTATAAGATATTGTTAGATTTTTCTCAGTTGGAAAGACAAAACGACAGGGTCGTATATAAAGTGTTACAATATGTTTTGTTTTGAATGCGTTTGAATGTATATTGTGAATATGAATACTTAAACGTAACAATAAAAATGTTAACAATTTTTGAAAACAAAATAACATACATTTTTTTTTACCTCATGATTTCACATAGACTAGAAATGAGGATTCATAAAAAAATGTAAATCCTTTTTCAATTTTCTTTTCTTTATTAGTAAATTCCTACGCCACTGCCAGAGGAATCAAGAATAACGTTACTTTTTATTCGCGTTCCAAATTTAAATAAATCAGAATCTATGGTCAAACTGGACGGTTCGTTTGCCTGACAGCACAGCAGAGCTAACGTCTAATTATTTTTAAATCTGTTGCAAAATGGTGCAAAGTGAGTCCCGGTGGCTCTCAGAGTCGTATCCCGTTCCTGGTATGTACGATAGCCTTTTCTGGTGCGATTAGCATCACCTAATAATGTTCTATGCACGGCTTTTCTTGTTAGTTTTTGTTCAATTTTGAAATTTAATGGCGAAGATATAAAATCGAATTTTGCGGTGCGCGATGGCAACAGAATTGCGTTAGTATTATTAGCCAATGCCCTTAGTATTTGCTTTGCACGCAAGACTTTAAGTTTTATAGAAATTTAAGGCAATATTTTTATTTGTTCGATTTTGTATTTTAATGATGTGAAAGCCGCTCTTGAATGATTCAACATTTTATTAATCTTTCATTCATTCTCATAAGAGAATCTTGTATGTAATTAAGTAGGTAAGTACTTAATAAAATTCGTAATTATCTTTCAAAATTTGGGCATAAATATCTGGGTCCAAAAGTTTGTAACGTAATACAATAACTTAAATATTAACAACTACATTTTTATTTGCTGGAGATTGTCTGGACACTGAAGTGTGATATTCTCAGTAAAGACAAAAATAAACAGCGTCAGTTTAATCCCAGGATTAACTTTAGTATCTGTTTTGAAATATCTAGTTCATAATTATAAAAAAACACAAGTTTTTTCAGTAACACAATTACGGTAAAAAGTGACTAAAGAGGATATAAATAGAAACCTCTAACTCAGCAAGTAGTCTTTAAAGACGTTTTGTACCCATGTCAGCTAAAATATCCAACTCGCTTATAAGGTTTATACCTATTTGTAGTATTAAAACTAACATTTGAGCGTAGTATAGAACCGTTTAAATTTCTTGTTACTCCCCTTGTCTGCTTTTTTTTTGTCTGTTACGAAGAATCCTAGAGGTTGCTTACAATTGAACTTCTATTGTGTCTTTTATTACGATATCTGAGCTTTTATATTGTAATTTAAAAAAAGAATGAATGTAACGATGGTGGTTCCTGGCCATCCAGAAGGATGTGTGGTAACCTTACCACCGATTAAAGAAATAAAGAAAGAACACATTTGCAATTCCTCAGTTAATAGATCCAGTAAGCTCAATAAGTATCGGCCATTACAAATCGAGTCGATACTCGTAGATACTTTCAAATGTTCACCTCAACTATAAACCTATCTACAGTATAAAGGTATTCCGTAACAAACAATTACTAATAAAATACACGCAGCCCTAACCATCATAAAGGGCTTGAATAACGCAATATTTTACCCACACTTTTATCTACAAAACCAACCCAGTAAAACGAACTCAGTTATAAAATTTAGTGCTAATAAATAAAGCAATCGAACCGTTAGTGCCCGATTAGCTATACAAGGCACACAGCCCGCCAATATTTCTATACATTTCGCTGTGTCAAGCCTCGCACAAAACCATATATCTATCGTGTGGCATCTAGGAAATAATTCTACAATATCTCTCCTTACGAACGCACTCATATTATACACACGCATTCTTCTCAAACATGCAAAATCACTAACACAAGCCAACCACAGGACTATGCAGAAAAGATATCAGCGTGTACGTACGGGCCTCGACGGCGGCGCCTGTGTGTGTGTGAGTCAACGACCCCAGCATTTGCTTGCAGTACAGGCTAAAAGTATGCGTTCGCTTTATTATGGTCTTATTTTAAAAATGGAACGGGCCGGTCATCGCTTTCTTTCGCGTTGGGTTAGGTCGCGCACGGATTTTGGCGGCAAGTTTTCGTAATGGCGACCGGAGTGGAGACGCGACGGGTGCTGTGACCGTTCGGTTGTGTTGTAACCTTTGGGGTTACCGTTACACCCGCCGGAGGTTCCGATTTCAAGTTGCCTAGTGCCCTTTTGGGCAATCCTTTTTTCTGGTTTTTTGTTTTTACGGTTCCCGCTGGCGTTCGAGAATCGAGAAGGTCGAACTCGTGAATAGTTGTCTATGGCTTTGTAATTCACTTCCGGGCTTAGATACTTTTTTAAATAATTTGTTGGAGTAAGGCATTTGTTTGTGGCATCCTACAAAATGTCTAGCCGTACAAGCTTGAGGTATTCGAAGAATGCTTTGATTGAAAATGTCCTAACTGGTTTGCCCAGATGTCCCTGTTTGATACTGCTATTCAACTGCGCTGAGCAAAATCACCATTATAGCTCGGTAATGACTGAATTAAAGTTAATTGCAATGAAACATAGCTATGTTTCTTTCGAGCTATTGATAGGGTTTTTTGTTTAATATTTTTTATTGTTTGTTAGACGTAGAGGGATAATTACTAAGTTTTCTAGTCAATAAATACTACTCATTCGATGAAATTACACTGTGTTTATAACATTATTACTGTAATAAAATGTTGATAGTTTTTCTAATAGGATTTACACAAAAGGATAAACCACAGAGGCGGTTGCAATTGTCTCAAGAAGTCCGTGTGAGATCTCAGTAAAATCCCACATGTTTACTGAAACTCAAGGGGTTTAGGGGAATATCATTTACCATTACACGTTCATATTATCACTCATTATTTTATGAAAATAAAAAAAAATGTAAATACAAAGATTTAGATAGAATACTTCGTTATTTATTTATTATAAAATTACTTATAAACAATATCCTTTCTTGAAGTAATAAACTGTTCACTCTTTATATTTTTTAAAGAACAACACGTAATTTTGTTACTTTTTTATAATAAAACGAGGCAAACGAGCAGGCGGATCATCTGATGGAGAGCAATTATAATCACTAGCATGCAAATTATTACCATTTCACAGGTTTTTTAAGCTTTAACTTCAATGTGTTTTGTTCTTTTTTTGAAAAAAAATATATTTGGTTCTAAACGTACTCTACGTTCTTTCCAGGAGAACGTCCGTACAAATGCCACCTACCCGACTGCGGGAGAGCCTTCATACAGCTCTCGAACCTGCAACAGCACCTAAGGAACCATGACGCTCAAGTGGAGAGAGCTAAGAACAGGCCCTTCCATTGCAATATTTGTGGTAAAGGGTTTGCCACCGAGAGCAGCCTTAGAACCCACACGGCAAAGGTCAGTATCTTAAAAAATATAATTTTTTGAATTTTTTTAACTAACATTGAATTTTTTTATGCATACTTTTAGTAATGATATTGAATGAAATAAGAAGCTACGTACTTTTAGATGCATGTCGTTAGTTAAAATCTTGTTCTTTGATATCAAATTGATATCAATTTCCTGATATTTTTTATGTGATTACAAAACTATGTCCTTCATGTGGAATTGGCAACAGAAGAGTTACACACTACAGTCTTTAATTTTACAAATTAAACAAAAAAACGAAACCGTTTTGGCAATTTTACTAATTTATTTTCAAAATTCCTTTTGGCCGTTACCATTTATTTGTGGCATTACATCAAAAATTTAAATTTTTCGGTCATTTACGAAATTATAATTTCAAAATTCCCTTTCGACTGTTGTTTTTATAAGTATTATTTTTGTTCACATGTGTTTTTTTATCAATGTAACCTAATCTTTGAATGCTATGCCCGCATCGCCACCATCGCCGGTGGAACAGGAGCTTCAGCTGCACCTTGGTGTTTTGCAGCAACACGCCGCACTCATGATCGGCGGCGCCTCCGCCACACCTTGCCCCATATGCCACAAAGTCGTATTCGGTGGCGAAGCACTTGTAGAACATATGAAGAACACACACAAGGATCCGAATGCGTCCGGCGTTGCCAGTAAGTTTCGAATTCGGTCCGGATTTAATAAAAAAAACTGTTGACGATTTAAAAAAAAAAGAACGTTGTATCTTTACCTCTTTCTTTTTTACAAACTACCAGGCTGTGTAACGTTTAAGTTAGTATAAGCAACCTCCTTTGCGACGGGCGTAATTCGAAATTCAAATGGCGTTCTAATTTTGAATGTAGCGTTCGATTCGTTTTAAAATAACGCCGCCGCAGATGAGATTTATTAGTTCGTAAGATCCGCCGCTGGAAGTTTGCGCTCTCAAATAACGTTTGGTCTCCATAAAATAACTGCTACAGCTAGCAGAACAGCACAAAACATTTTATAATCAAACATTTCGCGATGGAAAAGCTTCCAGCTGGCACGAAGCCATGAGGGGTGTTGGTTCCTTAAAATCCAACGGTGAAACAAAAATGTATCGTTTCCATAAAATATTGCTAACTTAATAAATAAGCTCGTCGGAACGCCATCCGGAGTAGTCTGTTATTGTACCGGATTATTGGAAGGGTAAAGTGTTTTGTAAACATCCATTGCTTGCTAAGAGAGCGACAGATTCTTGGGATGGCGTTCCGACTCTATTATGATAACATGTTTTGTTTTCGTTTCTAATGGCGACATTTTCCATCGTTTTCTAACGTCAACGTTAGGTTTTGTTGCCGTTCTGTGTTCCGCTAATTGAGTTACGTTATAATTATTTTCATTTTATATAGTTAAATAGTATAAGCAACGGCCCTTTGCTTCTTTACTGTGGATAACGAAACGTTACTTACAGTAAACACGCATTATGTTCAACCTCAAAATGTTGAGTGTCTATACTTGCATTTAAAATCATCTTTTCAATGCGTGCACCGAAAGCTGAAGGGTCGTTATTGAGTCGTTCACTAACACCTTAACTAACCTTGTTTTTTTTTTCTCCACCCCCTCTCTAACCCACTAACCTTCCAACTCCTGGTGATGATGGCGAAGCTCCACCCGCCACATCACCGTACCCGGCGCAAGCTAAACCTATTGACCCTTATATAGCCAAGCGGAGGACGGCTAACCACCCTTGCCCGGTCTGCGGGAAGCACTACGTCAACGAAGGGTCTCTGAGGAAACACCTCGCCTGCCATCCAGAAACCCAGCTGACCAGCGGCCTGAGAATGTGGCCCTGTTCTGTTTGTCAGGCAGTTTTCACACACGAGAGCGGTAAGTGCAAAACTCCTTTGCTTCAACAGTTTGTCTGTGGAACATTCAGCGCGAACGCGACTCAACTGTTTTTTGGGGGTGCGGAATATCGTTCGATATTCAATTTTGCATTTATTTTTCTGAGTAAACGTTTGCTTATTAGTGGAGCGGACGCCTAACTACACAGTGGGCGGGGCTCGATTATGAGTGGCGAGTTATTATGCAAACTCCTTTGTTCTACTTTGAGACCGCATGTAGCTAGTTACCTACAGATAATGATCGGCCATTCGAGAAGGCTTTTGTTTAAATAACTTCGAATGAGGCGTTTTCTTGTTGTTCCTAGCCTTGCAGACTTCTTTTCCAGTAACCTACTTACACATACATTCGCTGATATCATGAAAATTTCAGAAACATTTTTATATCGTATTTTTTAAGTTGGGACTTGTGGCCACAGAATTAAAAGGTAGTAAAATAATTTTCAGCTTAAAAACTGTTATGGGGAAATAAGCTTCCGCCTTGCATTCCAGGTCTTCTCTCCCACATGGAGCACATGAGGATGGAACCGAAACACCAGTTCGCCGCGCAATACGTCCTGTCCCGAGCCGCAGCAGAAAGGCGGGAGCGGGACATCCTCGCAGCCGTCTCAGCCTCAGCCGGCGGTTCTGGCTTACTCAACCTGGCACCACCCTCACCGGCGCATTCAGACTCCTCTTCCAACGGGAGACTGTCTTCATCAGCGGGCTCCGAAGCCGGCACCGCTGTGAACAAGCTGACGGACTTACTAAGGTCAGCTAATAACGGTCACCAGGCGTACGGCGACGAGAGAGTGGCGGCGATCGCAGCTGCCGCCGCCAACATGATGGCTCAACCTGGTGAAGGAGCGAATGCGGTGCAGGTAGCTGCAGCGAACCTGGTGTCAGCAATGAGACAGCAGTTGGCCAGAGAACCTCCGCCGACGCAACCGCCGGCGGAGACGCCGCCTGCACCGACCGAAGCGGCTTTGAGGATCCAGCAAGCTGAAGCTCTGCTCAGAAGTCAGGCTGAGGCGTTAAGACTGGCGGTGTCCCAAGCAGCCGCCGCTCACAACCCTGAAGCAGCCAGTCCGTTGAGGCACAACGGTGGCTTCCCACCACAAGCGCCGAACGACGCAAGCGGGCAACTATCACCTGAGCTGGTGGAGGCATTCCGGATCGCTCAAGAGCAGAGGTTGGAACAAGCGTTGCGGTTGCACGACCCGAGAATGCTTGGGTTCAATTTGCCGTCGCCGGTGCAGCAGGCGGCGCAGCAAGCTGTCGCTGCTCAGCAAGCTGCAGCTCAGCAAGCGGCTCAGCAGGCGGCCCAGCAGGTAGCTCAGGCGCAGGCGGCCCAAGCGGCCCAACAGGCGGCCCAGCAAGCCGCCCAGCAGCAGCACATGCAGCAGGCCGCTCAGGCCGCTCAGGCCGCTCAGCAGGCCGCGCAGCAAGCGGTCCACCTGCAGCAGAACCCTCAACCATGAAATTTTAGCTATTACTAATCCGACGCGATTTCGTCTAATAGCATATAGTGTTAGATGTTAGATGGTGGGAAATTCAATGTTTTTGGTATGCTTTCGACTAAAACACGTTTCTTGCGCGATATAAGGGTGACAGAAATCGCCTCTGATTAGTGATTTGTCTTTATTAAATGTTTGTTGATTTATATAAATTTATCTTTACGCGATATTTCGGACACGACCTTCTTTTGTTTTTTCTTATTTTGGCCGGAAAATAAGGTAATAAAAAAATGAATTAATAACACTAAATCTTAGATAGAACTTATGACTATTGTAAATAATTTAAGTTTTGTTGAATGATGTTTCTCGTGTAAATATGAATGAGGGATAACATTTGAAAGAAAAAAAAACTAGTTTAATTAAATGAAAATGAGCAAAATGGAACAAGAACTCGCCCGAACAAGTAATTAGTTGTAGAAACATGTGACAAATAATATAATCCAGTGCAATCTTCATTAATTATTTGTTTGGTTGTTTATTGAACGTTTTATTATTATTATAAGTGAAGTATTTATTTTTTATTAGCTTTACCACGGAGTGTGTTTCTTAGCTTAGTACAAAATTTGGATGTGCCAAACTGATTTTAAGCACTTTTTAATCGCATTTAGCGAAACTTTGCAATATTTCGTTGCGTATTAAGTTTCTTTAGAATATTGTAGAGCTTTATATTGAATTTTGTTTTTAACTTTTCTTGCAATAACACTTCTTATGCTAGTCACGATTGAACGCACAAATTATATTCTATTTTTTCAGAAATTTAAATTCGAATGATTGTAATTTTTTTATTGTTTTATATTTTGTTTCCGTTTGATTTCTAAATAGGAATTGCTAACTATACTTGGCGTATATTTAATTTTTATTTTTACAATAATGGCCATATTAGTTGTTAATAAAATAATTATTATATACGTAACGTAAGCGTGTTACGTGATGCTTTTGTTTATACGAAAAAAAACTGTTTATTTTTTTTATTACACCGATTTTATTTTTTTAACAAGAAATAATTATTTACAAAATAATTTGTATAGTTGTATATAACAAAAAAAAACTATTGATTATTATTTTGTTCAGAAGACTGCCGTAACTTATCCGTTTTTATGTAAATAATTGACTATATTGACTTGAACTAAATTGTAAGTGATAAATAGTTAAAAAGAATAGCGATTTTTCACTCCACAAACAAACAAACAAACATACAAATAGAACAGGACAATACATAATAATATATACTTATATACACATACACATCGATGACGACGTCGAAGTAAAATAACAAAAATTTAATAAAAAAACAATATTTACATGAATTAATAACATCGAACTTCGACACAACCTATTACGAATAGAGGAATGAAATGAAACATAATGAATAACACGCGACATTCTTTCAACAGCTCGGATGTTGACGAAATAGCCCAAATATTATTACATTTTTACATTTAATTTTATATGTACAAGCTTTTAAATGAACCACAATAGCCCAGTGAATCATTTTTATCTGGTTAATACAGCAATAATGCTGATATTTAACCAAACAATACCCACAAGCATCATTGATGCTCACAGTTGCCATTGCAATAGATTTATAGTTCAAAAGAAATCGTAAAATGGTAAACGGTTAATTAAAAAATATACAGCCTGTATGCCATTTTGCAATTTTCGATATAAGAATGTCAAGTGTTGCAGAATATTAATTCTTTTAATATTATCATCATGTATTATAAGTGGCAGTTGTTGTGGACAACACTGAAATAACTCTTGACGGTGTTGCCCTCAGAAATTGCGTTATACGTATAATCGTAATGTAGGTAAGGTTTATAGTAAGCTGATTTTAACGTACGTAATTATTTCATTCTTGAATCAATATTGGTACTACCGTAACAGTAATTCAGCGGATAAAATGTGTTCGCAAAATACATTCTGTGGCGGTGTATCAGTAGTAAATAAATAAAAAAAAACCACAATGCAATAGCCCGAAAATTTAATATAATTTTGGTTTTGACATTTTGGTTCAGGGAGGGAGGTTTTTATTTGTGTATTATTTCCATGTACTGTTATTTATTTTTGAAACACAAAACTTTTCGGCGTATTTTCTTATTGATTTGGAGTGAAACGATATGTAACATCGAGACGCGACGGCTACCCGGTTGTAGATTATGTTTTCTAGGAAACGTGTATCTCTAATTAGACAAAACAAAACGCAATTTCGACTGACAAAAAAACTAAACATTTCGACAGAATGAAATATAAATAAAACGAACAATCAAAAAGTGAAAGGATCGCTATTTATGTAAAAAAGATATCCTCATAAAATTAATATATAAATAAATTAAATATAACAACAAAAGAAGTTCCTATGAATATTGTATAAATGGTATTGTTTTAAATTTAGGTCTTAGTAGAAGGAAAAATTTATGGACGTTTGGTATTTTTAAAGTTGTAATTAATGAAACATCGTGTTAGGGAACTGACCCGCGAGCGAGCGAGTTGTACAAAACTAAAAAAAAGCACGGATCGTGAATCCTAACAATTTAGATTTTTAGATCAAAGTTACGTTTCCAGGAAAGTGTTCAAGCGGTATGAATGCTTACATTTTTGTGTGGCATCAGTTGTATTGTAAAAATAATTGTATTTAAAAAGGAGAGGGGAGGAATTAAATTTTGACGTTGTATTTTCGATTGTGGAAATTTTTAATATAAGAATTTTGATAATACGAAAGGGAATACTCAAATTAGATGTTAGCATTACTGGCATGCCACATAAAAGTTTGAGCGCAATTGTATTTTCTGTGATCATCGAAAAAAGGAATAGCTATTAAACCAGATCGTGTCTGTGAGCTGACAGAGTTTGCTTTTAGGTTTTTGACGGATACAATTTTTTAATGTTTAATGATAACAAAATGATGAAACGAGAGATGAAGAAATTTTTTTACTACAATTTTATTTTACTAAAACAAATTCCGTAGTTAAGGTGTGTACATTTAATATTTAATAATAAAGCCTAATTAACAGTAATGACTGTGTTGATTTCGATCAGCACTCGTGAGCAAAACTGAAGAAATGCATTTTTAAACCCCCTATTGCATAGAGAGTGGATTTCTTCAATTCTGCTAATTAGTATCAATAGAACTGGTTTCATTTGATGTCTCCGCAATAACTCATTGTGGATATATTAGCTACTCAACTACTCAATCTTCAATAGGAATGCGCTGTTGGTATTATTTTCAACGAGAAATGGACAGGACACTTACAAATATGTTGTAGTTTTATTGGCTATTTAATACTTACGGTTTGAGAATTGTGTTGATGATTTTATTTGTTGTAAGAAAAGAGGGTTCGTTAAATCATTATTGTGGTCACAATCTATCTATGCATAATATGTCTGTGCGTTGGTTAAACAGATGTGCAGGCGAAGGAAGTGATCTTATTCTATAAGTACTGTTTCGACATACGAATTGCAATAACACCGTGCAATTACATTACATTTTTTATTTAAATGTTATATAAAGAGCGTTGTGAATTGTGAAGTGTGTAACACTTCTATATGATACAGTCATTGCAATTTCGGTATATTTCAAAGATACAAAATTGCAATTTCGGTATGATTCGAGGGCAAAAAAATACAATTTCTGTATGTTACAAAAGCAGAAATTGCAGTTTATTCTCCTTTTTTGGGGGATTTTGACGATTCACAATTCACAAACGTTCATTGTTGAGTTTCTTATTCACATAACTTGCTGTTGATTTGAATTAAACATCCTTATTAACTGTTAAAGGTTTTGTTAGCTTCGTCGTTTACGTTATTTGTAATTTCAGCTTGTTTTACACTATATAGGTAAATATACACAATTATTAAACGTATTTTAAGAGTAGACAGGATAGCCAGGTTTTCAATTAATATTACACACAGTAGCAATTATACCGTATCTTATTCTAAGTAATCATAATTAATGTAATGTAATTCAGAGAAACGCATTTATAATTCATTGTCACATTTCAGAAAAATAATAGTTTATAAATGGGTTTCCAGTGTCATATATTGAGCACACGTCGAAATGTTCTCGGTATATGTCGCGACCGTAGTAGACAACGAATAAAAAAACACATAAATACAAAAAAAAACCGTGTACTTAAGTGTCATAGGTAATCAAATCTATTTATTATATTGGTGTTTTTTAATGGGGATAATTTTATACCCCAACCCGTAAGAGCCATGTCCATTTCGAGTGAAAATACCTTTAAAAATTGTGATAATCGTTTACAATAACCAAAAGAAAACATATTTAAAATTATACAAAAATAAAAGTAATGTAAAATTATACAAAAATAAAAGTAATGTAAAAGAATTATTTTCTTAATACAGGACAAACATTTTTTGGCCGGACTACTTAAAAATATTTTGACTGATTGAGAAAATTGAAAAAATTGACAAAACTACCCGACAGCGCATTTTAAAATATTTTTTTTCTATGTTGTGTACACCTCTGAATGTCACATGTGGCATTTTCGTTGTTATGTACTCCGGATTTGTAACTGCTTTATATAAGTTGTACCCAACTGTTTCTGTTATATAAAATACATTGTTCTGTTGCAAAATTGTACCTACCCGAGTCTTTGATAGATTCGGTACTCACAGGATTCTATATTTATTGATTGGTGTACTTTCTAGTCTTATTTACGTAAACCTATGATACAGAGTCATGTTTGATTAATGGAATTTAAAATTTTCGAAATAAACATCTTATAAAAATGTGTAAGCATAACTATGTGATTGGTACATAAAATATCGTCTTTGAACTATTTGGACATAGAAAAAAATTGTAAAAATAATATTATCTAATGTAATATAAACCTCGGAATACGCAGTTTTGTAAGCGAATCAAAATTGATGGTGTACCTATTTCGGCGTATCAAAATTATTGTAAAATTCAGTAATGGTTAGTCAACTAGAAATTTAATAAAATAAAAAAAAAACTATGTTTAGCTAGAATGTCGAAATTCACTTTTGGCGATGTATTACAAAAGTAAACAAAATTATTGTAAATAAATTAGGCATGTGATGTGATGATATATAATGTACCTAATCAGTGTTTAGGCAAAAAAAAAACCTTACATAAAACAATGTTGGAGTTTCAAAATGACATAGACGATTCTGTAACAGTGTTCAACTTACCTTACATTTTATGTTTATAATTAATTATTAATTAATTTTATTGTAAAGTTAGTCGTTAGTAAGTTAATTTAAGTTTTAATGTTTATTAATGAAATGATGCCATGTTTTCTTTAATTAATTAACTTTTTTTATTATTTAGATAAAAACTATGTGTTTATTGAACATTATTATATTTTTATAATGGTTATTATTTGTACCCGATATGTATGTAGTAAATCATACGATATATTATATTGTATAGTTTTTTTAGTGTTGACTTATGTTAAGATATTTTAATTAGACATTTAGTTGCCCAATTTATTGAACAAAATATTATTATTATTGTAACGATTTATTTTCTATTTTAAACAGATGTGTTTTCTAACGACGTCAATGCTTATTGTGTCATTAACGGAGAATAGTAATTATTATTGCCGAAATGGTTAGCTATAATTATTTTAAAAAATAAAAATGATGATTCACTTTTGTGTTTTCTTCATATACCCTCGGTAGGTTATTTTATAGATTTTATATTTTTGCGTAGGTTAGACACTAGTTTGACGAAGGAACTAGTTATTTCTATTACATTCTAAACAGCCTATAATTTATTCTGACGAAAAAGGAATCTGACGAATGGGTCCTAGATCATTAAATAACTCAAAAAGTCAGACAACCCAACTTACTTTTATTATAAAAGAATTATTACAAATTATTAATGTCCATGCATTTTCGCTGAATAATAAGATAGTATTTGCTTGTTAGTATTGCATTTAAATTGTGAGTGCAAAGCTAAGAACTCTATAGAGTTAAGTTAATTTAAAAAGCGTCGTAGATAAAAATATTTTTATATCTAAATATGACTTATACACACATTAAAGGAACGCAAAGTAAGGCACTGCTACAGTCCACGTTTCATCACAGAACAAAGCTAGGTGGAGGTCGTTAGTCGCCTTGTACGACACCCAAATATATGATGGGTCAGTAGTATTGTGTAAATATAAAAAAAAAAGTTGACTACCTCTGAACCCATCTGAGGTTTAACTTCATTAACGTTTTAAACATCTTAAAATATTATTTGAGCGTTAATTCTTCTGATGAGCTGCCACCACACAGCTATATAATTAATGCAATCAGTTATTTTTTTCTTTACTATGGAATTCCAAGAGGAATCACTCGTCAACTGTTAAAATTGACTGTGCTTTTAAAAAAATATGTTGCTATTCCAATAAGGCGTCTAGCGCCATCTAGCGTCGAGTGGACAGTACACAAAACATTGAAAAATTAAGTGCGTGCAGTAGCGATAGTGCTGCAGTAAGTGAGTTTTTCCATAATTAAAATTAATTTAGAACTTAATTCACCAAAAAACCTTTGTGGAACGTATACTATATTTAAAAAATATGTGTAACCTCCTATTTTTATGATGCCTAAAGTGGTTAGAATGTCGAACTTCGTAAGAACTTCTTAAAATACCTAAAGATGTTTTATTGCACAACATAGTTATTTCGACTTTGTTATAAACTAAATAAGTTAAAGTAAACTATCGCAACTACGTCCCTTTAATTTTTATTATGCCTGCGCTAAGTATGTTTACTTAATTGTATTTAATGACAGTCCTTGTTTATAGAATTCGTTTAAGGTTAACCAAGTTTACATAATTTAAAAAACAAAAGTATAAATATTTTAATTAAGTACATATAAGTACCACATGTAAAATGCGAGAAGCAATTATTATTAAACTGAACAGTACCATCTAGCGAATATAGTATTAACTATCGTCAATTGTCATCCAGGTTAATTAATAGCATGCTTTGAAGCGTTCTGAGCGTTTAATGCTTTTACTGAAGGACGTCACTACTTACTGTGCTACAAGTCGGGTAAGTAGTAACCTTGTCACAGCTCTAGATGTCGCTAGTAACGATTAAGTTGTTTTGAAAGTACGCTAGATGTCGTTGGCATAAAATAAAATGTGTTCAATTTCTCAAAATGCGTTGAAAAAAATAAAAAAGCTTGAATGTTACTGAATTTAAACAATATAAAAAACGTTCCGACGATATTAAAATACAGGGTTTTTCTGAATCGTTGATCTTGCTGTGTAGTGACGGAATATTATTAAACGATTATTTTTTTATATTCATTAAAGTATTCACTTACTACGTTAGTCCATTTCTTCTCTATTCCTTAGCGACCGATGACTGCTCGAGTGCTTAGACATCCAACATAGAATAATAACGCATAGAAAGCGAGAACACGCACGATATGTGAGGCCTGTAAAACCAAGCCATAATGGCTTGGTACCGAAACGGCCCGCGTCAGTACTAATAATCTAAAGTTATCTATCTATCAACAGTTCCAATTTCCTTACTTTTGGGGCAAATCTGATTCCTCTAGCAACATTACTTGTACACTTGTGTGCGTGTCGCCGAGATAGTACGCGTAACATACTCCTACATCCATTTTTTTCTTGCCTCACGCCATGACAGTTTTCTAATACGAGACTATCGTTCTATGCGTTATTATTCTAAGACATCCAACAGCATACAGCAGCGATGGGCTCTACCACGCTGAGCAAGCCCATAATAAATTGAAAGAAAAAACATTTATTGGCACACACTACAAAATTACATCAGTACATGTAAACAAAAGAAGGAAAGAGTAATAAATAAGACAAAAATACGATACTCACAATGACAATACAAAACAACAAACAAAGTGTGGCCAACTAGGCCAACTAGGCCTAAATTATGAAGTTGTTATTTGATGAAACGTGGAATGTAAAGGACTGCTTTTGCGGTACTCATTGTTGACTTTTGTTATGTTACTCATAGTAGAGGATCCGAGTATACAACGACCTTCATCGAGCGGTTAATGGATGAAAAGTATTTTACATCAAATTTAATGTGTTAAAAAATATATTGCGAGTGGGTTGGCTAAAAAACTTCAGTCCAGTATATGATTAAATAAATATTTAAAAATATATTTTTTTTAATATTGCACTTGTTTCGATAATAGATAAATTACATAGGTACCAATCGAAAGTATGAAGCCTATAGAATATGCAAACGTTAGGTTGACTATTTTTTTCCTGTCATAACATTGGGTAGGCAGGTGTAAACAGGCAAGTCAATATTAGTGAAGTGAAGTTACTCGGTGAAGGTCGTTCTATACTCGGATCTTAGACTATTACGTGAAACATCTTTTGTTAGCGATTATCTTGTTCTTCTTTTTAATATTAACATACCGAATCACCAGATGGAATGTAATCACTGCCACCCGCAAAACTAGAGACGCCGCAGATTCGTTGCCGGCCTTTAGGAGGATCTTTGAGGAAGGAGTTAGAGGGTGGGGGAGAGATAGAACTCCGGTACTACACTCATCGGACGCGAACGCAACGCTACAACCATGAGTGTCATATTATCCCCGAAGGGTTAGTCAGAGACTATAGTCTCTGACTAACCCTTCGGGGATGATAGTGGTAAATATCAATGTATGTAGGTGATAGAATGACACTCGTGGCTGTAGGCAATGAGGACAAAAGCAGTCCTCTACCATAGTCCACTTTTCATCAAATAGCGACTGCTGTTGGATGTATGTGCAGTCTTTAGTCCGTTAGTCGCCTTTTACGACACCCAAGGGGTGGTAGTATTTCTTTCACCGCTACGGCCGACACGGTTATTTCATTCTATCACGCCCCGATCCGATATTATCGTGCTCGGGTGGTATTACGCCGGGCGAGCCGGCCCAATGCGTTTGGCTCTACCACACAAATAAAGTCACTTATTTAACACCACCAAGGTCACAGTTCCTACTTAAACTCAAACTCAAAATAATATATTTATTCAATAAACTCAATTAATAAGTACTTTGAACCGTTCAAATCTTTTTTAACTTACCATTCAGGACGTAATTTTTAAGCTGTGGCAAACAACGGGCGCCAGAAGGCAAAGCGCACAAAAGCAACGACATTTACAAAAAAATAATAAATGTCGTTACCACGTCATAAATTACAAAGTATATACAAACCCGGTTCTCATAAAAACTGGAGCCCGCATGTTAAGGCTAGAAATTTGACACAAATTAGAACATATAAAAAGGTTATATTTGCCCAATTTCCACATCAGCCGGCTTTGGCCAAATATGTTAAAATCGTGTATTCGCCAGGTCCAAGATGTCCAGTGTTAGCGCAAGGTCAATAAGAGTTGCAGGGTACAGTATCCAGCGTTCAAGCAAACGGTCAGCGAGGAAGCACACAGAGGAAGAGAAAGCGAGGAGGCTGCACAATGCATAGAACGATGCCTCAGTCACTCCATTACCTTTGTGCGAGACCTTCGATCAACAATACAACTAGATGTCAGGTCGGCACTAAAAATGTGTCTCAGTAGATAAGAGCGCACTTGAGAAGTGAGCTCTTATCTTCTCGCAAGGCATAACAGGAAAAAGTACTTTAAATGATATTGACGTCTTTTCTTTTTAAGTGACAGGAGTAATTTATTGCTTTGAAAAAGTATTTATTCACGTGGACAGAATTTAGCTTTGATTTTGTACGTGACGCGTTATCTAGTTGGTATTGTTGATCGAAGTGCGAGACAGAATGTCGAGAACAAGTCGCCATTTTTGTATGTGACACGTGTAAACTCTCTGCGGTTCGCGATACCACTGGTGCTGCAGTCTGCGGTCGCTGCGCGCCGCGGCCGCAGGCCGCAGTGCTGCCGCGCTTGGAATCAATTTCATAGAGATGCATAGAAACCAGTAGTGACGCTTGCAGCCTGCAGTTGCAGTTTGCAGCCTGCGGTCCGTCTTGGAAACATACCTTAAAACAAAATCCAGGAAAACAGAAAAGAGCACTCACTTACGAAATACGAAAAGCGAATGACATCAATTGACATGACTGACAGTTACATGAACTTGACGTAAGACATAGACAAATAGACATTTAACAATATGGCTGCTTCACACAATCGATTTAATAGAACTATCGTTTAATTGATTGATTTTAATAGGATACTTATTTCGAACTTATGATGAAGTAGGAAAAAGTCGATAATTAAGATATTTAGGTCGTATCATAAATGATTTTAGTTTTTTAATGGATAGTTAAAAATACTGAAATAATGTTGCATTTCGTTTAATCTCTTCGTATCAATTTTTGCTAATCGATAAACTAAATACATAATTACGAAAATAACTTCTATTGGCCACTGCCAACGATGCTGTTATTTACAGAGGTTAATCAGGTAAAATATACGATTATTTTGTATATGATTTATTTACCCACATTCAGGCCCAAAACCGGACCTCTCCTTTGAATTTATGCCATACAACCTGTAACAGATTTCGACGCACTCCATAAAATAGTATGTTAATAATAGGCTACAAAATCGATACCAGTCATATGAAATACTAGCGGCCGCTCGTGAGGTTATGAACTATCTGTATGCCGAATTTCATCGAAATCCATTCAGTAGTTTTTACGTGAAAGAGTAACAAACATCCATCCATACTTACAAACTTTTGCGTTTATAATATTAGTAGGAAGGATGAAATATAGGTAATATTTTGTCTTAAAATAATTGAACTGATTAGAATTACAGTCACTCCTTCATTCAACAGTTGAAAAAAACGAAAATAAAACAATGCTTTTTAAAATGCATTCCTCCACAAAAAATGTCGATCAACAAAAAAAGCTAATAATATTGAGTTCTATTTCTATGAGCATAAAGTTTTTTTGCATGAAATCGACTTACACGAATGCACACAGTAACAAAATACACATGACTGTGACATAAACCATCAAAATATCCCACGAAACATAGTTCCTTATTTACATCCGCAAGTTCAAAAAAGATGGGAAAGAGCAAGATGTAACTCCGTCGCGTATATGGTACTATACTCTATTTAGATTAATTATAGACAATTAGAAATAGCTGTTAGAGTACTTGGAGCATTTCAGAGCCAAGCTGTTTTGTCTTCTGTTTAATCTGACACTTTATAATAAGCTTTTAAAGCTTTTCTTTAATTTTGTATTTAAATTTATTAAGATCTAATTTCTGAATTCTGGATATTACTCCTCAAGGCCGGAAACGTATCTGCAACTACTCCGGTTTTGCGGATGTCATGGGCGGTGGTGATTATACTTCCCATCAGGTTACCCAAGCTGTTTTGTCTTCTGTTTAATTTGACACTTTAAAATAAGCTTTTTTATAAAGCTTTTCTTTGATTTTCATTTTGAATTTCATCATCATCAGCCTATAAACGTCCCACTGCTGGGCACAGGCCTACCACGTGGACAATAGCACGTGGGGATATTAGGCCACAACCCACCACGCTGGCTCAATGCGGGTTGGTGGGTGTTAACGACTGCCATCTTACGACAACAACCGGGACCAACGGCTTACCGTGCCTTCCGAAGCACGAAGGAGCTTGAGATGTTTTAAATATGATTACCCATCCAGCGACCCGGCATTGCGAGAGTTACTTAGCGGGCAAGATTGCAAGCCAAACGCGCTAGCCGCTACGCCATCGAGCTCCATTTTAAATTTATTAAGATCTAATTTGCCTGCAGGTTTCCATCTCTTTCACTTCTAAAATAAGGTCATTTAGGCTACTTTTGCCCTCGAAGATAAGGTGGTGCAGTTTGTATGAAGCGTTTTTGTTGTCGAACATTTTCATAAAAATGAAAACATACGATTTTTCAAAGTACGAGCAAAATAGTCCTTCAACATACAAAGAAATATAAACATAACAGAAGTACAAAAAACAACATTATCAATAAACATCGCGAGCAATCACACCATCTCTGCCATGCGCGTTGCAAATTTTCCCAACACCACAATATAATTAATATAATACTGAAATAAATCGTCGGTGAATAGTTATAATATGAAATTATACAAAAAAATAACGTAGGTACAAACTTACACCGTGGCGATACGGAGTAACCGTGAAAGAGTAGTGTGGATACGATGATTAAAGGATTTTTTTGTATTTTTTTTTATTCTTTAACCCGCATTGTTCAGCATGGTGGGGTTATGGCCCAGCCTCCTCATGTGATATTGTCCACGTAGGAAGGCCTATGCCCAACAGAGGGGCGTTTATCGGCTGATGTTGTGATTTTTTTAAAGCAAATATCTTCTCCATTAAAACGCGAAATTTTCTTTTAAAATATTTAAAAAAACATATTTACATATAATCACGATTATTATCCCCGAAGGGTTAGTCAATGACTAGGCAATAGGGACTGCAAAAGCAGTTCCCTGCCATAGTCTTACAGGTGGTGAGCCCATCGCCGCTTTAAGCTGTTAGAAGTATGTGCAGTCTTTAATTCGTTAGTCGCATTTTACGACACCCAAAAAAAGAGAAGAGGTGGTAGTATTCTTTGACCGTTACGCTTCACGGTTGAAAAAAAACACGTTGTAATATATTGCTAGCTGGGAAGACCTCGGCGAACGTACAGTCGAGTTCCTGGCCAAACACTTTTCGGTGATATACGCTTGCTCGTAAAATATGTAACTTTTTTAAAATATTTTACTTAATTATAAAATTAAGCGCTAATAAAACGCTAAAATATATTGAAAAAAACATTTATCTCTAACTTAATTTACTTGTATTGTAACCCATTTCATACTTTGCCAAGCATTTACTTTAAGTCTTTGAATACCATAGTTTTTACTATCAAAATTAAAAAAAAATCAAGCAGTCTCAGAAAACATCAAATGGGATTCGAACCCACGACCTTTGGATTGCCGGTCCACTGCTCTAACCGCTGAGCTACCCTCCCAGAAGACTCGCTGAATTTTTCCTAGTAGTTTGATTTACGCTGCAAGCCAGCGGTATTACGTCACTGTGAAGTCTACCCTCACAGTCGAAAGAAACATTATTGCAAGTATTTAACAATCGAAAAAGACGTAATTGCTTATAAATATCTTTATTATTGAAATTTTGCATTCACAATGCTATATAAATATAGGATAAAATGTTTAGATACTAGAAAAAAATCAACCAGTCTCAGGAAGCTTGAATGGGATTCAAACCCACGACCTTCGGATTGCCGGTCCACTGCTCTAACCGCTGAGCTCACCGAGTCTTCTGGGGTCTCGTTTTTTTACTAGTAAACATTTTATCCTATATTAATATAGCATTGTGAATGCAAAATTTCAATAATAAAGACATTTTAATACGTTTCATACCAAATAATTTATAAATCGCAGTTATAATCTTATTAACTAAAAAATTACGGAGTTCGGGGGGTATGTCGTGTCCATATTAATATTACGTTTCAGATCATTGACCTTAAATCGATATACCTACTCCGATCACTGGTGATTAGTGTAAGTGAAGCAAAAGATGTGTGTCAGGATCGGAGCAAATGGAAACTTGTGGACTCTGCCCACCGCTCCAGAAAGCGGCCGTGACGTATGAAAGTGCCCGTGACGTATGAAAGCGGACGTGACGTATGAAAGCGGCCTTGACGTATGACATTGAAGGCGGCCGTGACGTATGAAAGCGGCCGTGACGTATAAGCGGCCGTGACGTATAAGCGGCCGTGACGTATGAAAGCGGTCGTGACGTATGAAAGCGGCCTTGACGTATGAAAGCGGCCGTGACGTATGAAAGCGGCCGTGACGTATGTACTATGTATACAATGTGATAAGGGTGGTACTTCTAACCTGTTAAGGCTAAGTACTACATCTAAATTCATCTACAAAAAAAATAATATGGACTGTAATATGATTTGTATGTTTCAGATTATCTTACCAAAATAATCTGAAACATACAAAACAAAGTAATTTATTAGTTAGCCAGTATCATTAGCATACGTTTGCCATTTTTTTCATGTTTCTCCGACGTATGAAACCTTTGATATCGCATAAAGTAAAAATGGTCATAGGGGGAGGGGGTTGGACCTCCCATATAATTTTTTTAATCAATGAATTTAGATGTAGTACTTAGCCTTAACGGGTTAGAAGTACCACTCCTATCACATTGTATATGAATGAATACCGTGCCGTCCAGTATTCTCAAGTCAGGTCCACACAACGGCCCATCTCGTATTCGCGTGTCCGCTTATCACTAAGAGTACGTTAAATGCAATGTTTTTTTTTCCGCCACTTTTTCACATCGGCCGCGCACAATTTACATTCCGAACGGCCGCTTTTTCACAAGCCAGGGTTGCCCACACCTATGATTTTTTTTCCCATTTTTTTCTTATTTCGGCACCACCCATTTTTTTCATCTGGCAATATTTACGCTGTTTGCTCGAGTGGCGTGGCTGAATAAATGTTTATATGCTTTTTTTACCAATCTGTGCGTGATTCGGTGTTAGCGTTTAGCGTTAACGTTTTTTTTAATTAAGCGACATTTTGTTAGGCGTAGTCCATCGGCCATTTTAAACTGATGCGTGCAATCATCGAATTTATGTGTGTTGTCAATTTCGTGTAGATAGCGTATCTGTTGGTTCGCATACGTTAGAAGAGCGTGGCGTGCAAATATTTGGCGGTTCTAAATTGATTTGTAATGTAAACGCGATGAAATTAAAAGTCTTGCGAAATCCAATATTACTTAGTGTTTAATGATTATGACGACCTCCGTGGTCGAGTGATTAGCACGCCGGGTCTGGCGTCGCGCCATCTCTGAGGTCCCGGGTTCGATTCCCGGTCAGGTCAATTTAGAGAAAAACTGCTGTTTTTCTAAATTGGTTTCGGGTCTGGGTGTTCTTTCTATGTTTATGTATATTTATCCGTTATCTTACCATATTAACGAGTTTCAAAAGAATACTCATCTTGGTCTAGATAATTGGTGTGAGCGTAAACAAATTTAACCGCTTGAAAACCAGACACAATTAAAATTCTATTGTTTCTCGACCGCCGGCGGTCGTATGATCCTTGACCAGTTAATTTTAATTTTAATTGGTATGACACCAAAATTGTAATGCTTTGGTGGTTTTTTATATTTCTTAAAAAAGATTTTAGTTAATAAGTATATTATAAACCGCGTCGTGTAGCGGTATAAGAATACATACTACCACCTTCCCTCTTCCATTGGGTGTCGTAAAAGGCGACTAACGGACTAAAGACTGCACATACATCCAACAGCATCCAACAGCATAGAGCTCACCACTTGTCACGCTGAGCACATGTGTCGTCAGTCGCTATATGGTGAAAAGTGGACTATGGTAGATTACTGTTTCTGACTAACCCTTCGGGGATAATAGTAATATTATGTAGATATGTATATAAAAATATATATTTTACAAATAAATACAAAAAAAAATATTCGAAAAAAAAAACACTAATTACCCACTAATCCCTCGCTCGAATTGTAAGTTGAAACTAATTGCAGTCATTAATTGCGAACTCACAACTCCTGCACTGTAGCTTATCATTATTTCTTTTTTCCTCACAAAAGGTTCATCAGCCCTATTTTTTCCCGCCATATTGGCACGGTCAGTGGTTTCGTAACAAATAAGAGGGTACTATCTATTTTCATCTATTAAAACACTTCAATTTTATTCACGATAACAGTACAGTTACAGGAATTATATTATAACATGGGCGAGGCGATGAGCTCACCATTTGTCACGCTGAGCACATGTGCAGTCGCTATTGTATTATGTAGAGTCTTGCGGGATGTTGTAGCGGAGAGTTAGATAAAAGTCATCTTGATTTCACAAGTTTATTGTCATACGTTAAGTGCTAAATAATGAATGCCTCGTACTATGCTAATACAATATATTTTATTATAAGTAAATATGGGTCAACCAATGTGCGTCACTATTTCGCAGCGCGTACAACGTGTAGTCACAGTGCAAGTGTTGATAAATACATATATCTACTACACTATTTAGTGAAAAGTGGACTATCGTAGAATACTGTCTTTGCTGTCCTCTTTGCCTGTTCTCTGACTATCCCTTCGGGGAAATTAGACTGTAGTACTATTACTTTTTCTGTGATAATAGTCACGATTATATGTATGTAATATGTATTTTATAACACTTATAAAATGTAACTGCCTTACGTGAGAATTGAAACCATGACTTTAAAATTCAACCAATTTGAGACGTCGAATTGGTATTCGATGCAAATAGTATTATTAAATAAATTACAACATTTTAATAAATCCAGTAATTAGATCGAAAAGCTATGTGCTTAAAAGTTCTTTTTAAGAAAATGTTAAAGGAACTGATAACAGTGCAACAATTTAATACAAAAATACTTAGATTGACTTAAAACAAATAGTTTTCCATTAACGTGTGGAGAAACAGGTCTATCTTATTTACGAGTGGAGGTACTCGTAGTTACGGCTATCTTGTTTGCTACATACTGTCGTTAGAGATCGGTTAGCCAGTTCCTCAGTTAGTTGTTGAGGCTTCCTTGTGACATTGATAACTCAGCTCTGTTTAGAGCTAAATCTAACTATTTTTACTACGCTATCTCCAAAAAATTATATTTAGCTTCACAGCTCTTTTTGTGTAGAATTTTAGCTCTACTCATAAAGTAAAAAGAGTTTTTTATCATGAATGGTATTTAATCACCCGCGTGGTTCCCGTTCCCGTAGGAATATCGGGATAAAAGTATCCTATGTGTTAATCCAGGTTATAAACTATCTGTATGACGAATTTCATTTAAATCCATTCAGTAGTTTTCATGTGAAAGAGTAACAAACATCAACACTCATAAACATTCGCCTTTTTAATATTAGTGTGATACACACATCACTTTCACATGAAGGAGGGGCAGGCAAAGACCATGGCTTTCCTTTGCTATGATCCTGACCTTTGCTTCAATTAATCGCATAAAGTTCTATACTTATACATGCTCGTCGGTTTGGGGTACTCTTGACCTGCCCTTAAACGAGAACGTCACCGATCTAAGGTAAGTACGTTCGCCGAAGTCTTCCCCTAATATCCCCTAAATATGAATTAACAAAACCTAACGTGTCGTGTAGCGGTGAAAGATACTACCGGCTTTTTTTTACGACACCCAAGGGAAGAGAGGGTTCCCTTGGGTCTCGTAAAAGGCGACTAACGGACTAAAGACTGCACATACATCCAGCAGCTTAGAGCGGCGATGGCCTCACCACCTGTCACGCAGAGCACATGTGCAGTCGCTATTTGGTGAAAAGTCGACTATGGCAGAGGACTGCTTTTGCGGTCCTCATTACTTAGTCTCTGACTAACCCTTCTAACCAATTAAAATTCAATTGCCAGATATAGGAAAGATGGAGGATCACCAGAAAACGGCTTCACCGATTTGGCTGACTTATTTTCCGTTGTGTTTGTAATATTTGTCAGGACAAGATTATCAGAAAAAAATATATATTTTAAGGTTTTACGCAGACGCTGCGTTTTTTTGAATAAATTTTAAAAACTTGATTACTACGATGGAGCAATTAAAAAAAAGCGTTTAAACACGTCACGTATTTTAAATAATGTTCGCGTGTCTCCGATAAGAACATTTTGACCGCGCCTCACGCAGCGAAACACTGTTTGTATGAGTCTTAATACAATGGCATAAGGTTTATAATTGGCAGGTGCTATAGTTTTATCTTAACCAATTTATGAATGCGAAAATGTGTTTCTTTGTTCCACCCTTTGTTAGTTTAGATAGTTGAAGGGCAGGAGAGTGCCTCATATTATTGTACTGTACATACTTACTTCATCATCATCATCATCATCACGACTATTATCCCCGAAGGGTTAGTCAGAGACTAGGCAATGAGGACAGCAAAAGCAGTCCTCTACCATAGTCCACTTTTCATTAAATATCGACTGCGCATGTGCTCAGCGTGACAGGTGAGCCCATGGCCGCTCTATGCTAATGGATGTATGTGCAGTGTTTAGTCCGATAGTCGCCTCTTACGACACCCAAGGGAAAAGAGGGGGCCTGAGGTGGTTGTATTCTTTCACCGCTACAAAAACACCTTCCATCCACATTAAAAAAAAGGGAATCTAGGTCTTTGTCTCACCTGTATCTCTAGACAATAGGCAAGCACCCCATGTCTATTCGTAAGCGTTTGTCAATAGTAAACTGTTAGACAAATTTACTGATACATGGCGAATGGTAAGTCTAGTCGATCGCAAGCACATAGGTAATATACAATCGTTTATAGAATAAATAAATAATGATGTTACATAAACAGCTGTTAAAGTTATTTACCAATTTAGCGTTCGCCAAATTACGTACGACTATAGTTAGTTAGTTAGATTAGTTGTTAAGTCTTAACTACAAGTTAGTTAACTGTTTTTTTTTAATTATTATTAGTATTGACGTCATAAGTGCCTGTAAAGGTTTACATTGAATAAATAATTTGACTTTGACGTTGTGAAATCCTATGCATTCATTACTTTATACATATATGTATAAAGTAATGAATGTAATAATGTGCTTGTACTATCGCATTGGATTTTTTTTCTGTAATGATAGTATTAAGTTTTGTTGTTTCAAATAAATAAATAAATAAATAAATAATATTGCCGTAATGCCACTTGTCTGTTCTATATTAATATTATAAAGAGGAAAGATTTGTTTGTTTGAATTAAATAGGCTCTGAAACTACTACGCTGATTTAGAAAATTCTTTGACTATTAGAAAGCTACATTCTTCCCAAGTGACATAGGCTATATTTTATCCCGATATTCCCACGGGAACGGGTACCACGCGGGTAAAACCGTTAGTAAGTAATAAGTAAGTAAGTAAGTAAACAGCCTCTATCCTATCCCACTGCTGGTCATAGGTATCCATCATTGAAATGTAGGGAGATAATAATAAATTTATGATTAATTACATAATGAACATAATCATACCGGTCGGTTACGCTGTCAAGGTATCATGATAAAAATGTTGCAAAAGATCCGCATCCGTACGGTTAAAAAAATTTCATTGCTTTTCGACCTTATTCCAAGAGCATAAGGTTTAATATTGAAAGGCAATATAGCTGCCATAGCCTTCGAAAGGGTTGAAATGCAATCGGCCATATTAAGTTGAGACTTACGACAGCTTGTGATCACCATCAAATACCAATACACACTTTGCCCAACCCGGGAGTTGAACCCGGATCCTCCGGATATTAACCAACACTCGGCCACCGAGGCGTTGTCCCACCACATTGTCCCAAGGGTTCTAACAACTGCCATCTTACCACAATAGCACAATCTCTTTAAATACATAATACATATAATAACGACAATATTATCCCCGGAGGGTTTTAATCAAGGACTATAGTCTCTGACTGACCTGCTTTTGCGGTCCTCATTGTCTAGATAGTCGACTTTTTACATAATTGCGATTGCACATGTGCTCAGCGTAACAGATGGTGACAGCGCTCTATGCAGTTGGATGTATGCTGCTGTTGTTTTTGTGTTGTTGATGTTGATGTTGGATGCAGTCTTTAGTCCGTTAGTCGCCTTTTACGACTCCTAAGGGAAGGGAGGGGGTGGTAGAATTCTTTCAGCGCTACGTGACTCGGTGAGCACAACAAAGCTTGAGATTATTTAATTTTGCCACGCATCCGGTATCACGACGTTGCGATAGTTACTTAACTTATACGAATGCCACCCGAACATGTGAACCACTCCCACCACCACCCGAACATGTGAACCACTCCCACCACCACCCGATTACCTTACTGAAGGATTGTAATGCGATTTGCCGAAGTGTGCCGTGCTTTATGACCGTAGTACATTGAATTTATAGTATTATTTAGATTCGGAACACGGACTTCTTGAGAGAATTTGTAAAGTGATATCTTTTATTGTTGAAATTTTGCATTCACAATGCTATATAGATATAGGATAAAATGTTTACTAGAAAAAAAAGCGGAAAAGCGGTAGCTCAGCGGTTAGAGCAGTGGACCGGCAATCCAAAGGTCGTGGGTTCGAATCCCACTCGAGCTTCCTGAGACTGGTTGATTTTTTTCTAGTAAACATTTTATCCTATATCTATATAGTATTGTGTATGCAAAATTTCAACAATAAAGGTATTTATAAGCAATTACGTCTTTATCGATTGTTAAATACTTGCAATAGTATTTCTTTCGAATGTGAGGGTAGACTTCACAGTGACGTAATACCGCTGGCTTGCAGCGTAAATCAAACTACTAGGAAAAATTCAACGAGTCTTCTGGGTCTCGGTAGCTCAGCGGTTAGAGTGGACCGGCAATCCAAAGGTCGTGGGTTCGAATCCCACTCGAGCTTCCTGAGACTGGTTAATTTTTTTTAGTAAAGATTTTATCTTGTAAAGTGATGTTGCACTGTTTTGTTTTATTTGCCAACACTCATGCACGTTCACGAACACTTAACAGTAAATAATCCACCATTATTTCACACTAATATTCGAAAAAACATAAACTAATGAAAATAATACAAAACTGCAGACATGACGCTTCACTTTCCCGCCAAGAAGCCCCGCGACGCGGTTACGGTCCAGATTTTCTTTTCTTTTTTTTTTACTTTTACGTACATACCTGCATACATCATGACTATTATCCCCGAAGGGTAAGTCAGAGACTAGGCAATGAGGACTGCAGAAGCAGTCCACTGCCATAGTCCACGTTGTTGAGTGGCCTAACCAGCGGAGTCTGTAAGGCTTTGTTTCCCTTATAATGTTAGGTTGAACATTAACCAGCATTAGGATGCGACTATCGACGGCCTGCAAAAATATCTGATGATTGGTGGAAGGCATATACAGGGCGTCCCATCACGGCTATGCCACATGGAGGGAGAGTACCTTGAATATTGTAGATGGATAAATATTGTACATTGCGACTACATATATCCCGCCTATGCGCCTACCCTTCCCTCTTCAGATGAAGATAAAGAGCGTTTCTACAGTGAACTGCGACGGGTTCTGCTGAATATACCTTGTAGTGACAAACTGATTTTGCTCGGAGATTTTAATGCGCGTGTTGGTACGGAACATGAGGCCTGGAAGGGGATATTGGGTCGGCATGGAATTGGAAAATGCAACGCTAATGGAAATGCACTTCTCGCCTTATGCGCCGAATTCAATCTTAGCATTACAAATACCTTTTACAGGCTTCCTGACAAATATAAAACATCTTGGATGCACCCCCGCTCTAAGCATTGGCACCTTCTAGACTACATAATAGTTCGTAGAAAAGATCTCCAGGATGTGTTTATAACAAGGGCCATGCGAGGAGCTGAGGGATGGACAGATCATCGTCTCATCAGATCCAAGTTGAGAGTTTTATACAAACCTCCGCGTAGAGCAGAACATAGGTTTTCGCCAAGACTTTCAGTAAACTTACTCGCTGTGAAGAAACTAGACATAAACTTGATGCTGAATTTGGAGCTGTGAGACTTCACCCAAAAGGTACGTCAATTGATGAGACATGGCGGTGTTATGCACAGTCTCTGTATGAAGTCTCTCAACGAGTTGTAGGTAGACCACTGAAGAAAAACCAAGATTGGTTCGATGAATCTGACGTGGAATTACGGAAACTCTTTGATGGCTCAAGACTTGCGTTGAGCAACGCAACGAATGTCGGCAATCGCAGAAGAATTCAGCAGGCACTCAAAGAAAAAACTCGTGAGTTGAAGAATATGTGGTGGACAAACAAAGCTGTAGAGTTGCAATGCCTAGCTGATAGTAACAATATGGGAGGATTTTTTGAGAGCCTCAGAACCGTCTTTGGGCCAAGATGTAAGTTCACGGCACCAATTCATACGCGAGACCGAACTCAACGACTAACTGAGCCGAAAGATGTTCTCGCTCGGTGGGCAGAACACTTTACTGAAGTACTCAACCCGAGAGACCAAGGTGCTGATCTCACCTTTATAACTTCACTCCCGACCTTGCCAACGTCACTTGAGATGGATGATCCTCCAACACTTGAAGAGTTCGAACGAGCGGTAATGCGTATGAAAAATAATAAACGCCAGGCTCGGACAGTCTGCCTGCAGAAGTTTACAAATATGGTGGCCCAAACATAAATGAGCAGCTGTTCAAGATAATTTTGCAGGTATAGGAGTCTGAGGAAGTACCGCGGGACTGGAAGGATGCTTCCATATGCAAGCTGTACAAGGGTAAGGGAGACCGCTCTGATTGCGGCTCCTACAGGGGCATATCATTGTTAAGTGCAGCCGGAAAGGTCTTGTCGCATGTTATTAATGGACGCTTGAACTCGCTGGTGGAACAAATATTGCCTGAAAGTCAGTGCGGTTTCCGTCCAAACAGAGGCACGGTGGATGCTATGGTGTGGTCAAACAGCTACAAGAGAAAAGTTTCGAACAACACCGTGATCTCTACATGTGCTTCGTCGATTTGGAGAAGGCATTTGACCGAGTGCCGAGGACAGCGCTTTGGATTGTTCTGGAGAGGGCAGGGTGCCCTGCGAGGTTTATCCAAATGGTGCGTCAGTTTCACGATGGCATGATGGCGCGAGTACTGCACGATAACAGCTTTACAGATGAATTTCCAGTGACAAGCGGCGTCAAACAAGGCTGTGTTATGGCTCCCACACTATTTGCTATATACTTTGCTACTGTGATGAGCGAGGCCCTAAAGAACTGCAACGGGCAAATAGAGTTGAACGTGAGGTCTGACAGAAGTGTCTTCGAACTCTCGCGCTTTAGAGCAAAAGCCAAAGTACGCCAATTACCAGTCCTTGAGATTCTGTACGCTGACGATGTTTGCCTCATGGCCGACTCCATGGAAAATCTGCAGCAGTATCTGGACCAATTAGATCTTTCTTGTCGAAAGTTTGGCATGGTCATAAGCGTGTCAAAAACTCAGATACTTAAGCAATCTGCAAATGACACCCCGCTTAATTTAGCCGGAAACTCCCTGAAGGAAGTTACATCTTTCCGTTACTTAGGAAGTATGATACGGAGTGACAATCGTCTAGATACCGAAATCGCTTCACGTATCACTGGGGCTGCTGCTACTTTTGGCAGGCTAAACCAACGAGTCTGGAAGCCGCACGATTTACAGCTTAAGACCAAGATTGCTGTATACAGAGCCATTGTTTTACCGATACTATTATATGCATCCGAGACCTGGTGCTTGTATAAAACAGATATCAAGCGTCTTGACTCTTTCCATCTGAAGTGTTTACGGGCAATTCTACGTGTAAAATGGCAAGATAAAATTCCAAACTCTGAGGTTCTACGAAGGGCTAATGTAAGCGGTATGGAGGCTATGCTTATGAAAGTACAACTAAGGTGGTGTGGACACTTGGTGCGCATGGATGATGCTGGCAGTAAGGCGTAACGTAAGGCTGGTGGTCAATTCCTACGCTTTAAGGACGTCCTGAAGCGACACCTAATATCGAGCGGCATATCTGTGGGGGACTGGGACCGGTTTGCTTTAAACAGGCCAGAATGGCGTAACAAAATCAAAAGGCACGTAGAAGATTTAAAAAAAATGCGTTTAAAAGACCTTAACGCAAAACGCCTTATACGAAAGACCCGACCAAAGCCATCTTATAACTACACACACAATAACAGCGGTCAGCTGTACTGTGCGCCCTGTAACCGAACCTTCAAGACCAAGTTCGGCTTTGCAAGTCACATAAGGGCGCACGCCAGGAAATGACGCGAGAGTGTCGCCATCGGCGGATACGTCGTGGAGGACATCATCATCATGCCACATGGAGGGAAAGTACCTTGAATATTGTAGATGGAACATTTTACTGAAAGAAGACATTATTTGAATTTAAAAAACAATTTAACTGCATTCATAGATATTTAAATAATTACATGGTTGAACCGGGAATCGAACCCGTTACATGAGAAAAATAATCATCCTGTAGCTTTCTCATACTGATCGAAAGGCTTTATCATAACGATTATTTTTTGCAAAATAACATAGTGTCACAAAAAAGGAAGAACATGAATTTTAACATTTTTAATACAAAATTAATAAATTAATCAAATGCTCAAAATGAGTCCCTTCCTGTTGAATACAAAGTCGCACTCTTTTGATTCTTTCGCTCCCTGTCGATTTTTTGATCTTGTTGTGGTGGATATTAAGAATAATACGTCTAAGTTCTGCTCGTGGACACTTTCATACTGGTTACTTCTCATGTGGGTACATTTATTAGTAATAGGTTCTTATGATAATGTCAGTTGTATGTCCTGACGGCAATGTCAGCTTTTCATTTTTCTGAACAAAATTTCACATCAAATGTGAAATTCATGGTCTTCCTTTAATTTGTGACATTATGTTAAACAGCAAAAAATAATCCTTATGATGAAGCCTTTTGATCGGTATGATAAAGCTGCAGGATGATTATTTTTCTCATGTAACAGGTTCGATTCCCGGTTCAACCATGTAATTATTTAAATATCTATGAATGCAGTTTAAATTGTTTTTTAAATTAAAATAATGTCTCCTTTCAGTTAAATGTTCCATCTACAATATTCAAGGTACTTGCCCTCCATGTGGCATAGCCGTGGGACGCCTTGTATATGCCTATATACAGGGTGACTGGTACAGGACCCGCTATAGCAAAATCACATATGGAGGAGGTCATATGTTATCTATTAAAGCTTACTTTCCCTAACTAAAGTCTTACAGTTTAGGAGATAGGTTAATTTTTAACCTTTTTCTAGGATTTTACCGAAATTTGACCTTAAAGCTGCCATAACTTTTTTTATTTAACGTTCTATTAAACTATTCTTTTTTTGTTAGCATAAACAAATGTTTGATCAAAGTACGTCGGAACTCCGCTCAAACAAGGACTAAAAAAAGATATCATTACACTTGAAAAAGGAGAAATTACCGAAAACAAAAATTAAGAATCAAATTTCTTTTAAAGTAAGTAATTAAAAAAGTACTAAAGTCCAATAATTTATTATACCTACGATAATTAACTTCTCTAGTTCATCACCTATCTAACGGTACTTACCAAATAAACAACAAAAAATTGATGTTTAGCTAGTACCTAATTGATAGAATTTTCAGATTCCACCAAAGCCAATTTGATCAATATTTCACTAGAACGTTAAATAAAAAAGTTAGGGCAGGTCAAATTTTGGGAAAATCTTAAAAAAGTTTAAAATTTAACCTATCTCCTAAACTATAATACTTTTGTTAGAGAAAGTAAGCTTCAATAGGTAGCATATGACCTCCTCCATATGTGATTTTGCTATGGCAGATCCCGTGCCAGTCACCCTATATTACCTTCCACCAATGATCAGATATTTTTGCATATCACATCTTGATGGTGACTGAACCACCAGTTTCTTCAGCTCCAAATTCTTTCTCCAACTTCCATCTCTACCGGAATTACCACGGAGAGTGTTCTGAAGAACTTTTTGATCTAATCCCGCTCTCTCCTTTCCTCTCCCGGACTACACGTGCTGGTATTAGGAACCACTATCATACTGTGCAGACTATCAGCACTCGTACCAAGCAATTTGGCAAGTCGTTCCTCTGTAAGATCATTCGGCTTTGGAATTCTCTGCCGGCGTATGTGTTTCCCAGCTTCTATCCCGGGTCTTTTAAGCGTGGCGTGAAACGGCATTTATGCAGGTCGTCATGAATTTGTGCTTGTTCCACGGTGAGAAGCGCTCTCATTATTTTGGAAGGCATCGGCTGCTTACCATCAGGCAGGATGTGGTCACTATGACGAGCCACATTAAAAAAAATCTTCTCTTTCTGGTCCAAAAATCTTACGCAGCACCTTCCTTTTGAGGAGCTCGATGGCGCAGCGGCTAGCGCGTTCGGTTTCCGCTAAGCAACTTTCGCAATACCGGGTCGCTGGATGGGTGACTAAATTAAAAACATCTTGAGCTCATCCGTGCTTTGGAAGGCACGTAAAGTGGTTGGTCCCGGTTGTCGTTGAAAGATGGCCGCATTGGGCCAGCGTGGTGGGTTAGGGCCCAAATTCCCCATGTGAAGTTGTCCATGTGAGAAGGCCGGTGCCCATCAGTGGGAAGTTTGTAGGCTGGTGATGATGACCTTTCTTCCTTTGTGAGCGTCAAAGCATCACAGCCGTACGACAAGATGAGACAAATGACCGTCTTGTAGATATGGAATTTGGTGACTCTTCTGAAGGCTCTTGACCTGTGGGACGTTTATAGGCTGATGATGATGGCCTTTCGTTCTTTGACTAGGAGCTTGTCTCCCTCTTTGTGAGCGTCAAAGCATCACAACCGTACAAAAAGAGACGAGTGACCGTCTTGTAGATACGGATCTTGGTGACTCTTCTGAAGAGTGAAGGCTGGTACTGAATGAAGGGCGACGCTGTATCACAGAGCATTTTGTGTATATATCAATCTCTTGCTCTCTACTGTGAGTATCGGTTGTCGTATTACCAAGGTATTTAAACTTTGCGACGCCCTTTTAAACCATGGCTCCCACTCGAAGATCTCACGCGGTGCTCTGTCTCTCCTGTCTTAGACAAGTCACAAACGCTCACCCCCTGACATGTGTAATGCGCCGTACAATGCGCGCGGACTTTGCTAAATATAACTAGCAATTGGCACATTACACAGCAGTGTACAACAAATTACGAATAGGCAGGTGGCAAGCATTTGCCACTTGTATAGGCCCTCTGTATCCCTTCATGTGGAGGTACTTCGTACTCTCTTCTTGATGATTTTGAGACTTACTGATCAACCACGACATTTTTGTCACATGGTTAAGTGTGTGCGTGATAATATTTACAATGCATCAGTGTTCAAGTCAGATTTGATAATTCTGTAACTATGGCAACTGTAGACCGAACATAAACTAAAATATGGATCTGTCGCTCGATGGGTTGAGTCAACTTAAATCATTAATTTATCAGGGACCTCTTGACATTTTTGTATGACTGACACACACCCGCCTCATCGAGCGGTCCTTTAATTATGAGTGGTCGAGCTTTAAGTCGAGCAATAAATCGACGAAAATTCGAAATTTGTTAGGTACTGTCAGCCAGCGAGCAGTCAGCATACAAATCAACATTAATTCGAAATTACCGATATGGTCTGCCATGCCGATGCCGTATAATTATCATTAACAATACGGCATGGTTGCTTAATTATATTTCCTCTTTGTAGTATTGCTGTTATTTATAATAAAGTTAAATAAATAGACGGTTTTGTTTTATTAGTAAAATATATAAAATAGCACTCGTACTCTTTTGCAATCGAACCAATAGCAAACGTTCTTTCGTCCTATTTGTTCCATAAAATGATATCGTAAAGATCGATCTTTTTCATGGATTCGTCGAAAGTTGATTTTGAGACATTTTTTTCTGCTTCCTCATCCAGCACCATTGCCGCTAACTGCATCACCTGCTCCTTAAGAGGCCTATTACATCTCGACTGTGCTTTTTGCGTAAAATGGCCAATTTTGGTATTCTTGATCTCAGAAACAAAAATACATTAACAATTTTGGCTTAATGAATAGTGTTGAATAGCTATTAGCATAGTTCGTTAGTTCGTTCCTAGATTGAACTATTGTTCTAAACAAATGAAAAAATTATTAGAACGTTTTCTCTTTTAAAGTCGTATAGTTCGTAGCGCCCTCGGAATTTCTAGATTTCATTGGTTATATATAGAAAAAAAAATCTTATTCTAAACCGAAAACTTCGAAAATCGCTTTAAGTTAACTGTGAATTTCTCCTATCAATATCTATACATTCTGCCAAAAAAGTTTCAGGAACGGATGATTTGTTTATGATTCCAAATAAAATTTTTTGTTGTTAGATTGGCACAACTGTTTACCATTTTGGCGCGGAGTTTGAGTTGCATCTGTTAAATACAGTGCTGTTTTTAGTTACTTTATATCTAGTGTGTCTTGCAAATTTCATAATGGATAAAAACATCGAACAAAGAGTTTGTCCTAAATTTTGCGTCGCCAATGGAATTTCGTATTTGGAGTCACTGAAAATGTTACATAAGGCTTACGGTGAATCGACTTATCCAAATCACGTGCTTTTGAGTGGCAAAGCGTTCAAAAGCGGTCTAGATGTAATGGAAGATTTGCTTCGCTCCGGTAGGTTATTAACGTCTTTAACTGTAGTTAACATCGCAAAAGTAAAGGAAATGGTGACTGAAAATCCTCATTCAAGTTTGAGAGAGATAGCCGCTGAACTTTCTGTGTCTCACGAGTCGATCGTTACCATTTTCAATAATCACTTGGATATGAAACATGTGGCCGCTAGGCTAGTCCCACAATACCTGTATTTTCTCCTAAAACTCAATCGCATAAGAGTCGCTGAGGACATCGCTAGAACGAGTCAATTCCGACCCAACATTCATGCAACGCGTTGTTACTGGTGACGAGACGTGGGTTTACGAGTTTGACATGCAAACTAGTCAACAAGCTTCGCATTGGCGCCTTCCGACTGAACAGAAACCGAAAAAACCACGCCAAAGTCGATCAAAAGTCAAAGTCATATTGACTGTTTTCTTTGACTATCGTGGTGTTGTTGCCCGAAGATCAAACGGTAAATAAAGAATATTATTTGAGCGTTATGCGGCGTTTAAGAGAGCAAATTCGACGAAAAAGGGCAAATTTGTGGAAAGAAAATTCTTGGATTTTGCACCACGATAATGTGCCTTCGCACAAGGCCATCATTGTGAACTAATTTTTGACCAAAAACTCAACAAATACTATCGAGCAACCACCTTATTCACCAGATATGGCTCCAGCCGACTTCTTTCTTTTTCCTTAACTCAAATTACCACTTCGTGGCGCCCGTTTTCATTCGGTAGAAGACATAAAAGAAAAATCGCGGCGAGAACTGAACTCAAATCCGAAAAAAGCGTTTAAAAAATGTTTAGATGATTGGATTGGATGGTAAGTGTATCGTTTCTGAAGGAGCATACTTTAAAGGCGATAAAATAAATTTGGATAAATAACTAACATTTTGAGTATTATTGATCTTTTCCCGGTACTTTCTTGACAGAGTAGTATATATAAAAATGAATCCCTATTTCCCTTGCTCACGCCATCACGCGTGAACGGCTGGACCGATTTTGCTAATTCTTTTTGGTTGTGTTTGTTATTGTCAGAAGAAGTGGAGAAGGTTCTTATGAAAGAAAAAATTATAAATATTTTGTTTATTTATTATACCAATACGAATTCAATATTCATAATTAAGACAGAACAACGTCTGTCGGGTCAGCTAGTCTACGATAAAATTATTGAGCAAAACTTATACCAGAATAATTTTTATTAAATGAGAAATAAAGATTTTATAATCAATTTATCTTCCTATTTCGATAAAAATGATAAATACAACTGCAAAATTACTACAAAATGCGATGCGCCGGCAGTCGGAACTCCGCTTTTTCTCGCAGAGTGGAGATTTGTAATTTTAAGCATGAATTTATTAACCTTTTTCGATAAAGACGATAAATACAACTGCAATTACTACAAAATGCGAAAATGGGCATTTTACGCAATAACAGTAGTGATGTACCTAATAGGCCTGTTAAGGACAAAAAAAATAGGTTAATTTATTTAGTGCATAATACAACACACAGCTAATTAAACTTAGTTTAATAAATGCATGCAATGAGTAAGAGTAAGTAAGTACTTTTATTATTTCTTCGACCACTAGTAACGATTAACATATTAATTGTTTAAGTAACGCAGCAGGATACCAGTTCGCGACATTGAGGCTCAGTTTATATTTATAATGTCCATTACGAGCGGCGAATGAGTTTTATGGCCAATAAATGGTTATCGCTATACGTTATGAATGTGTTTAGGGTTAAACGATAGGGTTTGTTACTAAAAGGTAGTAAAAATAACTGTATTAAGTATATAAATGTGAAGGTTTATAACCTAAAAGCCGTTAAAATAACTGTGTCCTTGTATTGTATAAATGTGAAAATATTTTATAAGTAGTACAAACAGAGTTTATATTATTATTTAACGTAACAATACGTTAGTTGCTTGGTTAGTAAATTAAAGTCAACTTTTTTTATTATATTACTTTTTTACAACGGTAAATTAAATATGAGGAGAGAGGGGTGGTAGTATTCTTTCACCGCTACGCGACACGGAATAACGACTACTGTGAGTTACCGGGTTCGATTCCCGGTCGGGCTCGTTGTTATAGAACTGATGTTGATTCTGATCCTCATAGCGGCTTTGGCTCCTAGCTTTGACGTCATACCAATTTGATGCATGTCTGTAGTTGTGTAGTATAATAACTATTGTATAATTGTCTAGCCAGTGGCCACCTGTTGGGCTGTGGTTGTATTTTTAAGTATTAACTACTTACTTAAGTCTTAATAATACCTATACCTTAATTGTATCCTTAAGATTTAAGACAAATTGTTAAGTTCACTTGCTAGTTTGCGCTTTCCGCTCACTACCATTTTTTTAAATATTCTTTCTGTGGCAGCCTTTAAGTAAGGCAGCACCTTTGTAAAATGGGTCCATATAGGCTCACATAAAACTATTATTCCTGTTTTTTGTTTTACTACCGATTTATGTTCATAAATAATAACTCTTCCTAATTTTTATCCTCATACTTTTTTTGTGCATAAAATTTTATTACTACTATCGGAACTCGTAACGGACAGTTATCATATTTTTTTTATTAATACTGTCATTACTAATAACAAGTTTAAACCCATAAATTTTGTTTTTCATAACTGTTTCCTTCATAAGGGACAATTATCATAATTTTGTTTTTAATAATGTTATTACTAAGAAAATATTTGAACTACACACACCAATGACTAAGAAAAAGAGGGGGTCGGGAGGCCTGCGGCCCCCCTCCGCTATAAGTCAAAAGTCTAACCTAACCTAATCGATAGAACTATAGTTTTGCATACTTAAATTTTTCTTTAAGGCCCTCCGCTATAAAGAAAAAGTGAAAAAATGCGCATCCTTGTGAAATAAAATAAAATGTAATGAAAGCGTGCAAGCTGTGTGTCTTGTTGGTTGTAAAAATGAATAAATAAATAAAATGACTACATTAAATAGCTATACCTAATTGGTGGCTAAATTTAAAAAAAAACATCTTGAACTCCTCCTTGTTTCGGAAGTCACGCAAAGCCGTTGGGACCGGTTGTTGTCGTAAGATACATACCTACACACCTACGTACTTACTCAAGACTAATTATCCCAAAGGGTTAGTCAAAGACTACGCAATGAATACCGCAAAAGCAGAATGGATGGCGGTCTACTTCTGTGCGTATTTCACGAAATTTCTTGCCTCGAACTATTTTGTAGTGGAACCAGCTCTCGGCGGCGGTATTTCCGGACCATTACGACATAAGGATCTTTAAGAAACGAGCTTCCTTCCTTGAAGGCCAGCAACGCGCCTGCGATTCCTCTGGTGTTGCGGGTGTACATGGGCGGCGGTGATTACTCTCCATCAGGTGACCCCGCTTGCTCGTTCGCCTCATTCTTTTATAAAAAAAGCAGTCCACTGCACACAGTCCACGTCTCATCTATTAACAACTGCACATGTGCTCAGCGTATAGTTGGTGAGTCTCGCCTCTCTATGCTGTTGGATGTATGTGCAGTCTTAGCCTGTTAGGCGCCATTCACGACTCCCAAGGGAATATAGATTTGGTAGTATTCTATGAATGAGCCTCCATAACACTGCTTGTAAGATAAATAGCGACTGCACATGTGCTCAGCGGACACGTAGTGAGCCCATCACCGCTCTATGCTGTTGGAAGTATGTGCAGTATTTAGTTCGTTAGTCGCCTTTTACGACACCCAAGGGAAGAGAGGGGTGGTAGTATACTTTCACCGCTGCGCTACACGATTACACTTGTAAGAAAGCAGCCGTTAAAACCCAGTAACCCGCACACTGGGTTCTTATTTCTAGTACATTTTGTTATGTCTATGTCTTATTTTATCTTATCATTTGGGGGTTAAAGTTACTCGCGTCCGTAGGTTTACTAATGGCACTTTATGCTGTTGTGTTTCTTTCCGGCCAGGGAGAGTTCCGGAGGCTTCTTAAATGTCGGCAACGCATCTGCGACTCCTCTGGTATTGCGGGTGTCCATGGGCGGCGGTGATTGCTCTCCATCAGGTGATCTGCCTGTTCGTTTGCCTCCTTCTAATAAAAAAAAAATCTTATGCCATGCTTTTGTTGCAACTTACTTACTATTTATCTTATTTATTATATACAGGATATTTCTGGTAAGATGTCATGCCGATGTGTGGTGATAGGGAACTACGATATATCGATTGAACCCCCATGTATGTTTAGCGATTATTGTCAGTTTTTTTCTTTTCTAAGTATTTTATGACGAATGGCTTTATTTTTTAAGTAGTTACTTAAGTATATTTTTTTGCGTAGATATTTTTGTGTACTTCTGTCTTTAACTAAGTACGTAATCATCTTCCTAACATTAATACTAGTTACAAAAGAATAATTTAAACGATGTCGTAATAAAGTACTCAGAAAATAAAAAAATATATTGCTCAAAAACTATCACAAATCGCTGAACATACATGCGGATTCAATATATAGGTATGATAGTCCCCTATCACCACGCATCGGCTTGACACCAGGGTCCTTATTCTGTAACGATTCCTTGTTTCAAAACCACGTTAATTCCTTAAAAAGTTACGATATCTTTCCAAAACGTATGCGTTTGACGTTTGTGCGCGGTAAGATTTAGGTGTGGAATCTATAGATTGCGATACAGAATCAGGGCCCAGTGGGTTTATAAACGCTTTTCGATTTTCCATACAAATTTCCAAGTCGAAATTTATAAAAACCAATAAGAAAATTTTGATGAAACCTTGCATGTTAAAGTACAGGGATCTACATAGTTTGTTGAAAACATTATTAAAAAAACCTTTTTTTAGCTGAGTTATTGCGATTTAAAGTCTACTATGGAAAGTTTAAAATCGACATAACTCAGTTACATAGGTAACACATTTTTTTATAAATATTTTCAACAAACTATTTAGATCCCTGTGTCTTACTTCAGCATGCAAAGTTTCGTCAAAATTATTGGTTTTGAAAAATTTCGACTTGGAAGTTTGTATGGGAAACCGATATGCATAAACCTTCTGAAGAGAAAAATCCTGCCTAAGTATATTACTGTGGATCTTGCCAGTCGCAAATCAGTTCGCAAAAAATTACTTCGCGCTATCGTCTCGAGCTATAATACCTCAGTGGCTGCTATCCATGTGGGAAAGCGTGTTCCCAGCAGTGGGACGTTTATAAGCTTACTATCTGTACCCGGGATGGTTTGCAATGCCACATTTTCTACATTATAAAATGTAACCTTGTCGCCTAGCAGTGAAAAAATACTACCACCTTCTCTCTTCCTTTAGGTGTCGTAAAAGGCGACTAAGGGACTAAGACTGCACATACATCCAACAGCAAAGAGCGGCGATGGGCTCACCACCTGTCACGTTGAACACATGTGCAGTCGCTATTTGGTGAAAAGTGGACTATGGTAGAGGACTGCTTTTGTGGTCGTCATTGCCTAGTCTCTGACTAACCCTTCGGGGATAATAGTCGTGATTATATATGACCTATGTATGTATGTAGAATTTAAAGTTTCTCATCCTAGTAGTTTGGGCTGTACGTTGTCAGTCAGTCATAAAGATGGTTTTCTTTTATATATTTAAATGATGATAATGATGGTAAGGTTACCGTGTCGTGTAGCGGTGAAAGAATACTACCACCCCCTCTTTTGCCTTGGGTATCGTAAAAGGCGACTAACGGACTAAAGACTGCACATACATAGAAAAGCATAGAGCGGCGATGGGTCACCACCTGTCACGCTGAGCACATTGTGCAGTCTCTATTTGGTGAAAGTGAACTATGGCAGTGGATTGCTTCTGCAGTCCCCGTTGCCTAGTGATTATAATAAGTGTGTATATATGTAAGATGGTGATGATTTCAATTCATAATGCGACGAGTACCGTATCATTTCGCTACAAGTTTCACATTGTTACTGCAGCTTGCATAACGTCGTCGCATGTAATTATCAGATAACATGATAACCACCGCGTGCCGCTCTTTGAATGGCAACTAATTCAATCATTGTGACATTTGAGATGTTACGTCTTATAATGGTATCGATAGAATTCAATTTTTTTTATTCTTTTATTCGGTACATAATATGAGCTGTGAGTATTGTGCAAAAGTGCAAAAGGCAAAGTGTAATTCTAACGGCCCATCACTTCGCTTGGGTGTCGTAAAAGGCGACTAACGGCCTAAAGATTGCACATTCATCCAACAGCAAAGAGCGGCGATGAGCTCACCACCTGTCCTATTGAGCACATGCGCGCTTGTTATTTGGTGAACCGTTGACTATGGCAGAGGACTGCTTCTGCGGTCGTAGTGGTAGATTGGTTAGGTAGGTAGATTAGGTAGGTAGAGTAGATTATGGTCTGTGCCAGCTAAATGTGCATGAAGGGTCATTTACCCCACTTGTACCAGTGGGGTGCTGCAGTTTAGGTACGTTCGGCCGTCGTGTCTCCCAGGAAGGCCGCCTAGGCGTATGACAGTAAAGGTTGCCGCTCGGCTCGCACGCTCCACGTCGCGCGTCGTCGCTTAAGGCCAGGGGCCCAGGTCTGCTAGTTTGCGGGTGGCGTGGTTGAGTCGCGGTTGTGTCGCGTTGTGGTTGTTTGGCACATTTGGTATTCTTAAATGAGTAAGAGAATGCCAAATGTGTCAGGCGGTTGCAGTGCGATCCAGCTGCGATTCGATTGTGCCATTCGTGGATTGGCAGACTTGGAGCCCAGGTATTTCTCTCTCGCGGCTTCTCTCGCTCTCTCGATGGTACGGGACGGGTATAACAGCGAAGCGGCGCGTTTTGTTGCCTTTAGGTATAGACTTTATAGGATTCTCTGCTAATTTATCTGCGAATTGTTTGTCTTTCGTTGAGCACAAAAATTAAATGTTAAGTATCAGTAGTTTAGTCATAATATTGAAAAACATTACAAAAAGGGGTATTTTTTTTTTTTTTTTTTTTTTTTTATCGAGTGAAGTTCATTGGATCTTGTAACTGAATGAGACTTTGAATAGATTAGATCCTTTACTATGGCCTGGCCGCAGCCGCTGTGCCACGTCTTGGGTATGCGCGGGTGGTGGGGGGAGTGGGAAGTAAAGAGCATGAACTCACATGAGATTCGTAGTGTCAGACAGTTCTTACGATATCGAAGCACAGTTTATTGAAGCTTTATATTTACGAGTATAATTACATCCAATCCGTTTTTGAATTAAAGAACCAATATAAATGAAATAAATCTTTAATTCTTGGAAATATATGGGGTGACTGCTAGGGGCCGCGGGGGGCTTCGGGGGCTGGTCGGGTCGGGTGTTTTGAACATGACAAAGATGACAAAAAGGAATTCGTGTTTTTTTTCATTTTTAATTAAAATAATTCTTTTTGTGAATTTTAATTGGATAGTCTTTGTATTTATTTGAGTATCTAATTTATTTTAAAGCAATAACATAAGAAAACTAAATGGAAAACAATTATTTACCTTATATAATATAAACTTTGTTTGCTTTTCTTTTCTTAAAATATTCGGCCACTTTAAAAATGACTGTCTTGATTATCTCGTGATAATGCACGACCCATTTTGGATATTTTATCTCATGTGCGTCTGACACACTAGTTGCCGCCGTGAGCGATGGAGCAACTGTTTCGCCCCCCCGCCTCACCGCTCGCGTGCCCGGGGCGCGGTGCGGCGGTGGCGGTCAGACTATAATACATACTTTTTTTTCCAGAATTTAAACCATTATCTATGTTTTAGATGGTTTGAAAAACTCAAAGCGCGACCTATCTAGCCTTAACTCGTAAACCCTACGCGCGCGCGTAAACCCTGCGCTCCTGACGGACGCCAAATCGATATCGAGTCGGCTTTGCTTAACGGAATATGAACGCTCGGGTCACGCGATGGGTTTCAGTTTCGCGTGGGGGTCGTTGGAGGGTGAACCTTCTGTACGGTAGTAATATTAGTTATTCTGTGCTTGTACCAAGACGAAAGACGAAACAATTTTAAAACACACAAATTTATGCTTATTAATTTTTGACGTTTTCTATGCTTAAGTTTTTATAAAAAAATATATTTGAATGATTAAAAATGTCAACCTTATTGGTTAGGTATTAATTTTTTCCAAAACTCATTTCAACCGTTACTTTATTTTACTTTAAAAACTCAGTTATTTCCAATTTCTATTACTTACCACAATATCAATACGATAATTGGAAATCACATTTAATTTTATTCCTTAAAGTAATACCTTAAGTTAACAATTCAGTGTGAATTATCATTCTTCACCTTTCATCCTAAAAAAAAAAACGATAGATTACCTTAATTAAATATTAGCCGTTTGTGTCGCTAGGGGAGAGACACTTGCCCGCTATTTTTGTCTCGTACCAGGATACGTTTGTTTACACAATTCTATGACCACGGTTTAAATTTCGGTTCGACGCGATTCGGCGTGCAGTGGTACTGGGGGTAGCGATGCGCATTTTGTCTGGCACAGACTATAGCTCGTTAGATTAGTTGTTAAGTCTTAACTATAAGTTAGTTATCTGTTTTTTTATTATTATTATTATTGACGTCAATAAGTGCCTGTAAAGGTTTACATTGAATAAATAATTTGACTTTAACTTTGACTTTGGTCCTCATTGCGTAGTCTCTGACTAACAATTTGCGAATCTATGTAAGTATTGATAAAGATTCACATAAAAACCAAAACAGCCATTCTGTTGACAATCATTTTTTATTGAATTTGGCTACATTATAGGGCTTTAATTCTTTCAAAATTACAATACTGCTAAATTTCTTACATGTTTGTGAATCTATGTTTGTATTGATAAAGATTCATATAAAAACCAAAACAGCCATTCTGTTGACAATCATTCTTTATTGAGTTTGGCTACATTATATTGCGTTAATCTTTACAAAATTACAATACTGCTAAATTTCTTACACAGTTTAGTTTTGGTTACTAAATCGGCAGACAGTTTATCACTTGATGGAAAGAAACCGCCGCAGGTCAAGCGCATGTTGCCGACCATGAAGCTTCAGTTCTCTTGGTTCTTTGGTTAATAACTTACATAGACTGGATTAGCCTTCAAACTGGAACACAGCAACGCAAAACAATGTGTTTTTTGAAACCGAAGTTGCTGTTTCCGAAAGCGGCGACTGGCTGCAAACAGTCGCCGGTCGCCTGTTACTGACACCGCACACCATTGGAAACCGTACCAGACGGCCTACTCTCTTTCACCGAAACAAAATTTCGGTCGATTTTCGTTTGCTATTAAAGCGTTTTCTATACCTTCCGAAATTTCGTATATACAAAATAGGATTGGCATTTAGATTATATTTTTTTATAAAATTTTAAACACTGAAAGAAGACGACAACCTCATGTGGGAATCGAACCACGCATCTTCCGCATTCCGGGCGGCTGCCTTAACCGCTTTGCTACCGAGGTCTGGTTTTCACCCGTCAAAATTAGTCAGTGCTTGATGCTTATGTTTTTAGTCAACATTGCTTCATCAAATCTTAGAAGTTTTCACCTCTGAGATGCGAAAGAAATATTTTTACAAATATTTGAGCATTCGGTTAAGATGAAACTGCGTTTATAGATTAAGATATTTTTAATATATTTTAGCGCTTATTAATGCTTAAATATACCTAAGTAAAATTATTACGGAATTTAAAAAATAATGGAAAGCGAATTGGCCGAAATTTCGTTTCAAGGTAAGAGAGTAGGCCCTCTGCCATGTCACAATAGCTGTCAAAGCGCTGTAAATTTGTAAGGAAATTTGTTAATGTAGCTTGAATCGGCAACTGTTTACTTTTAGATGCCACTCGCCTACACCAAATACTTTAATTCATGATCGCTATTTGACATGTAGCAGCGACTGGATTCAAAAAGCTCTAAGTACGTCTGCTTGGTTGGTAGTTGATTTCACAGTGATTGTATGAAAATAAAATATTCACCGGTAGCCAGTATCCGACATACTCCAAAAGTATCTTCGTTTCCAGTTGGATTCTGAGCGCAGATGAAAACGTGTCGCGCACGATATCAACTCTACCGTTGCACCAATAACAGCTTTACGTGAAAACTTTACGAGGAAGCGAACCAATGATAATATCGATTATGCCTAATCACAGCATGTAGCAATTATGCGTTTTCCAAGAAAGTCGCTGTTCCCATGGGCTGCGTTTTCTAACGCTAGCTATTGTGAGGAATGAGAATGGGCGTTTGTACGGCAGTGTACAAGAATGCTGATTGACTTTAATTCTCAATGGGGGGCACGTATTTGAGCAGGTTGGTAAAAAGAATAATAATTGTTTTAAAGAGAAGTTATTTTTTGATATACTAACCGATTATTTAATAGTTGAATAGTACTTATATCCGATTTTTTTCATTTTTCGTAAGTTTTTTACCATTAAAAATGGTTTTCAGATGCAAATCGGCTGAGACGTATTTTAGCCATAGCTCTGAGGATTTTGGGAGGATCGAGATGGGAATTTATTTGATGGGATAGTACCAAGAGATGAGGAATTTATCGAGGCACGTATGAGCGTTTGAATTTTAAAATGGGCTAGTAACTTTTTTGGAATTTTGAAAAATATAAATTAACTTTGGGGGTCAAAGTTGCTCGCGTCCGTAGGTTTACCCTTGAGACCCTACACGTGATCCCTGGGTGGTGCTAAATGAGTGACACCAACTGAGTGGTAGAGCCACGCTGCGTTGGCACACATTGGGCCGGCTCGCCCGGCGTAATACCACCCTCTCACTAATATTCGGCGTGAAATAATGGCACTTGGTGCTGTTGTGTTTCGTCCGACCAGTGAGGGTTCCGGAGGCCCTTTCCCTCCCCCCCCCCCTCCTCCCAATTCCTATTCCTTCCTTAAACCTATTCCTCCCTTAAAGGCCGGCAACGCGTCTGCGATTCCTCTGGTTTTGCGGGTGTCCATGGGCGGCGGTGATTACTCTCCATCAGGTGACCCGCCTGCTCGTTTGCCTTCCTCTTTTATAAAAAAATAAAAAAATAAAAAAAACGCGTTTTTTGGGGGGTGTTTGTTTACTAAAATGTAAAGATTTCGAAAAAAAACCGACTTTAGAAAAAATTTAAAAAGGGTCCTAGGGTAAACTAAACTAATAAGTTTAGCTACAAAATGGCAAAAATAAATGAAAATCGGTTAATGATTTGTCCCTTTAGATTTGGAATTGTAGAAAAACGGGTATTTCCGTTTATAAAAATGATGCAGCTTCTATGTTATTGACCGATCGTCATGGTAATGGTGTTGAAAGATGCGGATGCCGGCGAGAAGTGCATTCGAGTTGAAATTCCGAAATCCAAAGTGAAATTCATCCTTGGCGCCCGATGAATGAACTTACTTTGACGACCTCCTTGGTCGAGTGGTTTGGACACCGGTTTTCATGGTGTCGCCATCTCTGAGGTCCCGGGTTCGATCCCCGGTCGGGTCAATTTAGAAATTATTGTTTTTCTAAATTGTCTCGTGTCTGGGTGTTTTCTATGTATAATAAGTATGTATTTAAGTATTTTAAGTATGTTTATCCATTGTCTAGTAACCATTTAACGAGTTTCATAACGAAGCTTCTCTTGGGCTAGATAATTGGTGTGAGTGTAGGAAAGTTTATTTATTTATTTATTTATTTACTTCACTAAGGTTGTAAAAGAAAATAATGTTTTTCTCTGTGTTGTGCAGTGTCATACATTCGACTTGTAAGTAATTTAGTTGTGTAATATTAGGGAAGTATAATTATCTCAATTAAAAATTCTTATTATTCAACTTGTAAGTAGGTAATGTCTCATTAAAAATTAACATTTCTTTTTTTCGTAAATTTTTGTAGGTATTCATTTTCAATGCTCCGACTGCGAAATCTGTGATATTTTTATTTTATTGTGCCAGAGATAAAGAGATTTACAAAATTAAAATATTAGGTAAAAACTTTGCTATAATTAAGATACCTATTACCTATTAAGATATCTATTAATAAAAAGCAATTGACACGAATGTTTGTCCGGGTACCACTTCTCAACGCCAGCACTATTTGGCTGATTCTTTTTTATTGTATTTTGTAATTGGCAGGATAACGTTTGTAAAAGTAAATTTTTGGCAATCCGTCACGGGGTACACTTGCAGGGTTCCTGTTTGAGCTCAATTTCATTTTAAAACCTATGTAAACAACAAATATAGCAATAAAATGATTTGATTTGATATATTATTACGTACCGTCCACATTTGTAAGCCAGGTTAACTCTACTACCTAATCTACGTCTTATAACACAAATGACTGCAGCCTTATTATGTCCCGTCAGTTAGAGAAAAGATAATCTTAAAATCCAAAATATTTATTAATACCAATATCTACGTTGTTCAAAAGCTATCGTGCATCAAGAAATCATAAACACTACTAATAACAATGTCGCGTAGCGGTAAAAAAAATACTACCACCCCCTCTCTTCCCTTAGGAGTCCTAAAAGGTGACTAACGGACTTAAGACTGCACAATCTAACAACATAGATCGGCGACGGGCTCACCATTTGTCACGCTGAGCACATGTGCAGTTTCTAATTGGTGAAAAGTGGACTATGGCAGAGAACTACTTTTGCGATCTTAATTGCCTAGTCTCTGACTAACCCTTCGGGGATAATAGTCGCGAATCATACGTACATAAGTATAATCAACTTCATTTTAGTTATAATTGTGCGATGTTCATTCGAACCCCTTACGGCAGTTGCGTCACAGTTCGCCGACCGCAATTAATAATGTGTATAAGTTAATTAGAAACACACTGTTTAACTTACAAATAAGCTGCGCGGAGAATGTATGAAGATTGAGATAAAAAAATGAAATTACTCGCATTATTCATTTGTATGATGGAGCTTATGAAGGTAGGTGGTGCGACGGTTAGCGCGTTCGGGTTGCGATTTTGAAAATTGTGATGGGTCACCAAAATTTAGAATCTAATAAAATTGTCTTTAAGTATTGTATTGTGGGGCTTTAATGAGATCTCACACGGACTTCTTAAGAGAATACGAAAAGTGATGTTGCACCACAGAAATAGATCGTGTTTTTAGAGACTAAGTACTTTAGTATGAACAAGGTTGATTATTTCGGTTCTGTAGTAGTAGTAGATTTTATGCATCGTGAATGCAAAATTTAACATTAACTGCGTTCGTTTTTTTTTTTCATTTCCGCAATTTTTTCTTTCTATTCCCGCCAAATCGCACCTACTGTCAAAATTGTTAGACATTTCGAAAGACTGAGAGACTAAATAGAAGCCGCATGTGAAAGTATTATGCGTGTCAAAATATTGCTTAGAGGATGGTAAAATCCCATTTTTCGACCGCGTGTCATGTAGCCCGTTGTCAGCACCGGACACAAGTAGAGTTTTAAAAAAAGACTACCTACTTGCGTTGTGTCTAGTTATAAAAGAGCCGAGATAATCAACAAGTTTCCTTTGGTAAGTAATTCGGTTAATAAATTGACACAGAAAAAGTAACACGTTTCGTTTTCATACAATGAAGCTAACATGCGGCTTCTATTTAGATCTATTTTTGTGTGTGCACTGTTTGGTAAATAATATTCGACAAGGCACACACTTTAGACAACAATGCAAAACTGTAACAATGACGCTTCAGTTCTCCGACGATGAAGTCCCTTCATTAGTTCAGCGGTTGACGAATTTCCGAGTCCGCTGTGCTTCCTCTTTCGTTTCTTTTTGTTTTTATCTCACCTAATGTTATTTTGATGGTGGAGACGAATTTCACCAGGATTCCTTAAGAACTGGCTATCTTCTCTTACCATCAAGTTGTGACGTCAATTTTGCGTAGATGTATAAAAAAAAATGAAGAGCCGTTTCGCTAATCAGTCCGGTGCATTGGCCCTCGCGCAAAGGTTAAGCTAATCTAGGAATCCTGTTTGCTTTGTATCGTATAATTTTCATATAGCATGCCACTCCAACGTCTTATGTTATGAACCGTGAAAGAATAGATGGTGTGTCCTACGGCACAATGAAAGTATGGAGTGGTCATTATTATTTTTTTAGTTATTTTTTTTTCACTATTAATACTTATTTATACTAATCAATTAAGTAAATAATTGTATCGAAGACTTGGTTTCAATGACGGAGATATTTAATTAATATTCTATATATTAATATATAATTTATTCAACAGCCTATTCTCCACCGAGAGTAACACATATGTTTTTTACTGCGACTTTTGTACGATTTATGAGTGCTTATCAATTAAGTTTGTTTGAAATATTATAACTTTTATTAATAAGCTTTCTTTCACTTTTCCCTTGAATAGCGAGCCCGACAGGGTCCATAACATTATGATTTTTGTATTTTGTTTCCATCATCAGCCTAGAAACGTTTCACTGCTGTTAACACCCACATAGACAACATCACACGGAAGATTGGGCTATGACGTTACCATTTGTGATTAATTTTGATACCATCCTTATGTTAGGAGCTCAAAATGTCGTAATACCAGAGATAATAGAAATTCAATGGTTAGCAACCTTTAGGAGTATTCGTGACAGACAATTAATTGGTTAAACGGTTGTAAGTATCTAAAATTCTAAACACTTTAGTCAATACAAAAATGTTTAATTTTAAGTAAGTATCTAAACTTCTAAACACTTGTAAATATAAATGAAAAATTTTCTTTAAAAAAAAATGTCGACTCCACCCCACATTATGATGAAACGGCTATCACACGAACGGAAACGTTGACATTTCTATAATAAAAGTTGTACGCGCGCATTTTAATTCCGCCGATCGCACTTAAAACAGGTGGCCCTGTAAAGGTCAGCGGTCGCCGCGCGTGTAACGGCCATCCAGCAAAACAGATATTTTTAATTATAAAAAAAACACATAATATACACATACTTGCACGCATGGCTATAATCTTGAAAGGGTTGCTAGAGTCTACGCATTGAGGACCGCGCCACGTTTCTTCTGATACCAAACTGACATGTGCTCCAGCGTGAACTCAAACTCAAAATATACACTGGCCTGCAAAAATAAGTATCACACTTTTAAAATAACATTTTTTTCTAAACTATAGAAGTTAGAGATTTAAAAAAAAAACGTTTTATAGCAATTTTTACCAGTTTTCTTTGTAACTATAGTAACTAACTAACTGTTTTTCGAGTCCGTTTTGTTTAGAAAGTATATCTTGTGTACTTAAAAAGTTATTACAATTTTAAAAGTGTGATACTTATTTTTGCAGGCCAGTGTATTTATTCAATAAACTCCATTAATAAGTACTTAGAATCGTCGAAATCTTTTTTAACTTACTACCCATTCAGGACGTCATTTTCTAACTGTGGCAAGAAACCACAGCGCAAAAAAGTAACGACATTTACAAAAAAAATATGTCGCTACCAGGTCGTAAAATACAACATATTATTATGAATTTTAACAATAATAATTAATAATAGACAATTAGAAATAGCTGTTGGAGTACTTGAAGCATCTCAGAGCCAAGCTGTTTTGTCTTCTGTGTAATCTGACTCTTTAAAATAAGCTTTTTTATTAAGCTTTTCTTTGATTTTGATTTTAAAATTATTAATGTCTAATTTCTGAATATCATTTGGTACTTTGTTGTAAAATCTTACACACAGACCCTTAGAAGATTTATTTATATTATGGAGCCTAGTTTAGTTTATAGTACTGCTAATTTGTTTATGCTTCAAGTGTTTCAATTGTGAATAACACTGTTCTTTGAAAACATTTCAATATTTTGACAGGTGGTTAGCCCATGGTCGCTTTATGATGGATGTATGAGCAGCCTTCAGTCCGTTAGTCGCCTTTTACGGCACCCAGAGAAGTGATGGGTTGGTAGTATTCTTTTAATAAGGGGCCGCCACCACACAGTTCTTAATACATTCTGATCATACATACATACATATAATCACGACTATTATCCCCGAAGGGTTAGTCAGAGACTAGGCAATGAGGACAGCAAAAGCAGTCCTCTACCATAGTCCACTTTTCACCTAATATCGACTGCACATGTGCTCAGCGTGACAGGTGGTGAGACCGTCGCCGCTCCAGCTGTTGGATGTATGTGCAGTCTTTAGTCCGTTAGTCGCCTACGCGATACGGTTAGCGGTAGCCCAAGTTAAGCTTCTTGTGAAACTTGTTTAAAGAGTAACCTAGATAACAGTATACCATACATATGATTTTTTTTACTTAACTCAAGAATAACTAGACATAATTATCTAAAAAATACTTAATTTGGTTTAAGGTATCCTTAATTTGCTTAAGTAGCGCTTGATGAAAAATATAAAATGTTTAAGAAAAAAATGTCTATTCTAAGCCTATTTGGTTTTAGCCTAAGCATAAATTTAGATAGGGTTAAGACAAGTAAGTTATAAACATAGAAAACATCCAGACTCGAAATAAATGTAGAAAAACAGCTTTTTTATTTTTTATTCTACAACGGGTAAGCGGACATAACAGCCCTACCACCAACCAAACCGAGCACACAAAGATGTACCCCCCGCTGGGAATCGAACCCCGGACCTCTGGGTCTGAAACCGGTGGTTTAGCCATTAAATCATAGAGACGGTTAAAAACTTTTTTTTTCTAATGTAATCCAACCAGTAATTGATACCGGGATAACTTAGGATACAGAGATAGGGTGACGCCAGAACCGGCGCTTTACCAGACGTCCACGGAAATCGTCAATTAAATTAAAGATTTAAAACTGTTTCAAAGTTCGCAAAATGACGTACCGTTGAGATATACCAATCTTGTACTTGAATGTAGGTACTTTTTGTTAAAGGACCTATCATGTATATTATCTATATAAATAAAAATAAATTGCTACGAATGTTTGTTCAATCATCACTACAGAACGGCAGCACCTATTTGACTAACTCCTTTTTTTTGTTGTTTTTGTAATTGTTGAACCTTGTCGCGTAGCTGTAAAAGAATAACTACCACCTCCTTCATTCTCTTGGGTGTCGTAAAAGGCGCGTAAATGACTAAAGACTACAAATACTTCCAACAACATTGAGCGGCGATGGGCTCACCACCTGTCACGCTGAGCACATGTGCAGGCGCTATTTGGAGAAAAGGGGACTATTGCCTACTCTCTGACTAACCCTTCGGGGATAATAGTCGTGATTATATATAAATGATATGTTTGTAATAGTCAGGCAAAAAATTTTTTTTTTGGAAATTTGTGTATTCTTTGTCGTCTTAGTCGTCTTTCTATTCTACTTTTTCCAATTTGTTTTCATCTTTTTCCAATTTCATGTCATTTGTTTTCATTTTCTAATTTGTATTGACGCTGTAATAGAAAGGGAGAAAAGAAATGCCCTTGCTGAGTTTGTTGCCGGTTCTTCTCAGTACAAGGCTCCCGCCCCATAGTTAGGACTTACGAACCGATGGCATACCGACATTCATAAGTGCTCCATTATTGTAGCCGAAATTAAATAAATAATTTATTTCGAATTTCACTAGCATTCATGCTACTTGTGTAGCTCTGAAGTTGGTAGCCCGACGACACTGAGATCAAACAGTAGATACCTGAATCAGGTACAGAGGTATATAGATACCATCATCCAAACCCTAAATCCGATGAGAATCAAACGTGGATCCTCTAGGTGTCTAGTTCATAGGTACGGCATTGACGGCCGGGTGGTCAAGTTGGCAGCGACCCTGACTGCTAACCGACGGTCCAGGGTTTGAATCCCGGTAGGGGCAAACTGTTTGTGTGATGAGCACAACCGTTTGTGACCGAGTTATGGATGTTTATTAGTATTTTATGTATGTTTATCCGTTATTCAGCCACCATAATTATTCAGTATATGCCTTGTTTGAGGCTGAATGATTACAGTAATAGATAAGAGGCCTATAATACATCTCAAGTGTGATTTTTGCGTAAAATGCCCATTTTAGCATTTTGTAGTAGTTTTTTTTGCAGTTGTATTATCGTTTTTATCGAAATATAAATTCATGCATCTCTCAGACCCCAAGCGGTCGCATGAGACCGCACTGACAGTTCGCGCCAATCCGTCAAACCCCAAGCGGTCGCATGAGACCGCTCTCTCCTACTTGACTTTGTACCGTGTGTTCATAGACTTACAGACTACTTTAGTATGAACAAGTTCGATTATTTCGGTTCTGTGGTACATTTTATGCATCGTGATCGAAAAATATCGATACATCATTATTACTACTAGATAAAGCGTGTAAAGTCCGTAGGTATGTTACCGATTTCCGAGTGATTTTTAGAGAAATACTATAAGACAAATAAACTGTTGCAATCGTCACTTTATTTTGATACCTGATGGATAGGAAATATATCAGTTAGTATATTGTTGTTTACAGAACGACAAAATATGGTTTGATTTTAGAGTAATATATTTTTTGCAAAAGGCGGGAATTGTGACGTCATCCGCAAATTCAAAAAAATTATGGCGCACCCGCTGTCATTATTTTTGACATTTAAATTCCAAATAATATAGTGGTTAATATTACAAATCTCCACTCTGCGAGAATAAATCGAGTTCAGACGGCCGGCGAATTTAATATAATTTCTTTATTCCACATGAAGTAACAATTATTCTGGTATAAATTTCGCTCAATACTATTATCGTAGATAGGATAAATTCACAGTTAACTTAAAGCGATTTTCGAAGTTTTTTGGTTTGATAAAAGATTCTGACCTAAAAAAGAACCTAGAAAGACCTAAAAATTCCGAGGTCGCTACGCACTATACGACTATATAAGAGATAACTTTCTAATTTTTTGTTACATTTGTTTATAACAGTAGTTCAATCTTGGAGTTCAAAAAAGTGCCTTCGTGCATTTTATGGAAATCTTTCTCTGCAATTTTAGGGGTTTAATTGAAAAGTTAAGTTTGGGGGTCAAAGTTGCTCGCGTCCGTAGGTTTACCCTTGAGACCCTACACGTGATCCCTGGGTGGTGCTAAATGAGTGACACCAACTGAGTGGTAGAGCCACGCTGCGTTGCAGCACACATTGGGCCGGCTCGCCCGGCGTAATACCACCCTCTCACTAATATTCGGCGTGAAATAATGGCACTTGGTGCTGTTGTGTTTCGTCCGACCAGTGAGGGTTCCGGAGGCCCTTTCCCCCCCCCCCCCCCCCTCCTCCCAATTCCTATTCCTTCCTTAAACCTATTCCTCCCTTAAAGGCCGGCAACGCGTCTGCGATTCCTCTGGTTTTGCGGGTGTCCATGGGCGGTGGTGATTACTCTCCATCAGGTGACCCGCCTGCTCGTTTGCCTCCCTCTTTTATAAAAAAAAAAAATTTACAAAAAGCGAGGCCGCTACGAACTATACCAATAGCTATTCTACACTATTCAGTAAGACAAAACTCTTAATGTATTTTTGTTTCTAAAATTGGCCATTTTACGCAAAAAACACAGTCGAGATGTAATAGGCCTCTTAATATTTTTATTATTATTATTATTATTTAAGTAATTTTTTCGGCGGTATTTTATGGCGGCTCATTATCAAAAGAATACCTATCTAATATATACCTACCTAACGAATATATAGAATACATACTAAGCATACCTTTTCATACCCGGCGACGACGTTTCGACCGAGTTGCACCGGTCGTGGCTCAGGGCGGACTGCAGTCTGCATGTCCGGGTATAAAAAGATATGCCTTTAATAAGTATGACGACCTCCGTGGTCAAGTGGTTAACACGCCGGGTCTGGCGTCGCGCCATCGCTGAGGTCCCTTGTTCAATTTCCGGTAGGGTCTATTAAGAGAAAACTGTTTTTTTTAAATTGATTTCGAATCTGAATGTTTTTATGTTTATATATATTTATCCGTTATCTTAACATATCAACGAGTTTCAAAAAGAAGCTTATCTTGCGGTTTAGATAATTGGAGGGAGTGGAAACAAATATAAAAAAAAATCGAAGAAAATAATAATAAATAAGTACCTAGTTAGTGTTATAATCCCCGTCTAAATTTTGTTTATAATGGAACGCGAATTATAAACGCGAAAGTTTGTAAGTATGTATGGATGTTTGTTAATCTTTCACGTTAAAACTACAAAATGGATTTGGATGAAATTCGGCATACAGATAACTTATAACCTGGATTAATACATAGGATACTTAGATTATACATAGATTTTTATCCCAATATTCCCACGGGAACGGAAACCACGCGGGAAAAACCGCGAGCGGCCGCTACTAGTGTATAAAAGATTACCTAACTACTAAATTCTCTTGTGTGTCGTAAAAGGCTACTAACTTTTTTGACATTTATGAATTCATGTTTGACATAATGTAATCTTTAAAATTTTATAAATTCATACTATTGACTTGAATTACTAATTAACTATTACTATTAAATGTTATGTTGGTTATCCGTAAGTGTTCAGTTAAGAATTTAAATAAGACATTGTTTTGTAAATTATCTAACCTTATAAGCGCTTTGGACTTAAAATTCTGTTAGCTTTTAAGGCATGTTGAATAAATAAATAAATAAATAACGGACTGAAAATTGCTCATTCATCCAACAGCTTCAAGTGGCGATGTGCTCACCACATATCACGCTGAGCACATGTGGTGAAACGTGGACTATGGCAGTGGACTACTTTTACATTCCTCATTGCCTAGTCTCTGACTAACCCTTTGGGGATAAAAGTCGCTAGCATGTACCTATAAGAAAATTTAAAAAAATTAGCTAATCTGACACCGTACCTATAGTTATGTGCGTTACTTCTCACGCTAACGACAAATCGACAATGGTCGACAAAAAAGTCGCAGACTCCCACGCACGTACGACTTTCGCCGCGATTTTCATCGGTTTATATAATCTATGGCTGACATGACATTGTTGTCTCTGCCAACCCAATTATTGGTACTTTACAGTTCATACGGCGGATGTGTGCGCGAGTCTTACAATCATATACTTTACTCCCGGTTATTTTAAATCATTGACTTAGTCAGCCTCGGTTTTTACACAGAAAGTAAATTAAGTACACATAAAGTAAAGAAAGAAATAACATTTTATTGACTTTACACAACAACTTAATTATAAACAATGATCTCAATGCTGTAGCAGGCTGGTGTTTCGGCGGGACCAGCCCCCTTACTCTTGTAACCGATCGCTTTCGGATCGGATTGTTATTGTGAATTTTCGTACCCCTAAGTTGCGACACCAGGAAATACAAGGATCTAAATAGTTTGTTGAAAACATTTTTAAGAAACTTTTATTTATCTGGGTTATTGCGATTAAAAGTCCACCATTTTCGTGGATTCGTCTCGATTTCGGTTTCCCATACAAACTTCCAAGTCGAAATTTTTTTAAACTTATAAGCCAATTTTAATGAAACTTTGCATGCTCAAGTTAAATACAGGGATCGAAATAGTTTGTTGAAAACCATTTTAAAAAACGTTTATTTAGCTTAGTTATAGCGATTTAAAGTCCACCATAGAAAGTTTAAAATCACAATAACTCAGTTAAATAAACGTTTTTTAAACAACAAACTATTTAGATCTCTGTATGTTACTTTAGCATGCAAAATTTCATTAAAATTGGCTTATTGGTTTTTAAAAATTTTGACTTGGAAGTTTGTATGAGAAACCGAAATGCGCAAACCCTCTTAACAAATACAATACAAAAGTTAATGAAAGTCTTATACATTGAAAAATAATGATAAACAAGCACAGCCTATAGGTACCTATTTATACTACAACCGGGTAAAGGCCTTTATCATTGAATCATCGCTACAATTGATGAGTAATGTCTTAATCATCACTCTTGCTAAATGCGGGCTGGTGATCAGAAACTCGGGCTATGTATCGAAAAACAGAAACACGCACTTTCCCGATGAGAGTTGAACCAAGACTTCACACATGCAAACTTTAAATACCTTCAATTTATTGTTTAATAACGTGTTATACAACTTATTACTAGCTATATAAGTTGGCACAGCGACAAAAAGTTAGTCTTGACCTCCGATAACAATAACGAGTCTAAGATTTCGCATTCTAATTTTTTCTGTATTCTTTATAAGATATTCCTTTTTATGTTGTTGTGGTTGTGTTTTATAATTTGTTTGTTTTATTTTTGTAATGGAAAGTGTCTATCTAATATATGACAGAGAATACATTTTCCAATTTAAGCTAAGCTGTAAAAGAAAGCTGCCGAGATTCTTGCCGGCTCTTCTCTGCTGCTCTCAGTACGAGGTCAACTTACGAACTGATGGCGTAGCAACATACGTGCTCAATTATTGTAGCCTAAACTGAATAATAGCTGTTTAGTGGCGGCTTAGAGGCTCTTCCCTTTGGTCGTAAAAGCCGACTAACGGACTAAAGACTTCGCATACATCCCACAGCACCTATCACGAGCACTGTGCTGTTGCAATTTAGTGAAACGTGGATTAATGGCAGTAGCCTGCTTCTGTAGTCAACTTTGCTTAGTCTCTGATTAAGCCTTTGGGGATCTAACGAAAGCTGAACCAGGAAAAACGCGGAAAATTCAAAAAAATCATCATTCCAATTTTCTCAGAAAATTTCCAATTTGACATACGACATGACACCTCAGGTATACACACATAGAGACAAAGTGTTGCCAATCTCTGTGGTTGGACAAGAGACTTCTGTGGCGTAAACAGATCAACGAGATTACCCAAAAATGCACCAAATTCTTGGATTTACTTAGGGTTCTGTCTGGTTCATCTTGGGGAGTACATCCTAAACACATTCGTCGGTTATATATTTCATTAATACGCAGTAGAATGGATTACGGTAGTTTTTTGTTTGATAATAGCGCTAAAGTTCATTTATATAAATTAGATAAAATACAAAACCAGGCACTTAGGATTATAGGGGGCTTTATCAAAAGTTCTCCAATACATGTAATGGAAAGCGAGCTCAGTGTTCCTCCATTGTCCATAAGAAGATTATATTTAGCTTATAAATATATTTTGAAGGCTCGATCGTGGTCGAATAATGTCACAGTTAAATTGTTAGAACGACTCACATCTCTATGTGATACAAGATACTGGGTGAATAAGAAAAAACCGCTACTTGTGAGGTCTTTTGAAAAAACGAAAGACATTGTGATTCATACTTCTTGTTTTCCTAATTTGTACACTTTAGACATCTGGACATCCCGTATTGCAATAAAAAGTATAGCGTTAAGTGAATTAGACTCTGTTAAAAATTCCAAACATTTGTATGAAAGGGAGGTTCTCAGATATGAAGTTATTAAAGAACTTCAACAAAAATACCATGAATGGCATATTATCTTTACGGATGGATCCAAGAGCGATGAGGGGCAAGGAGCGGCATTTTTTGATCTTTCACGAGCCAAATCTGAATGTTTTAAAATTAAAAATAATGTTTGTATAATGACCCTGGAATGTATTGCAATTTCAGAAGCCTTAACTTATGTGGCAAAATATAATTTAAATAAAGCTGTAATAAGTTCTGATAGCAAGAGTACAATTCAACACCTGGCTCGATGCACCTCTGGATACAGAGGCGTACCGATAGCCTTTACTGTACTCGCCCAGCTGCACGAGTTAAGCTTGCGTGACATCACGGTGAGATTACAGTGGGTTCCAGCTCATATTGGCATAACGGGTAACGAAGAGGCTGACAGGTTAGCTAAAGTTGCAGGCATTAGCGGTAGAAACTATAATATTAGTCCATGTAATTCGGAAGTTGTGCCAAGATTTAAAAAGATGTGCCAAATTCAATGGAAAGAATATTTCGATGAACGCTCAATAACTAAAGGTATTTGGTATAAAACGATCCAAAGTCAGCCTCTTCGAATACCTTGGTTTGTAAACATAAAATTAAATAGAAGTGACATTAAGTTACTTCTTAGAATTAGATCTGGTCACTATCCATCGAAGAAGTTTGCACACTTAATGAAAAAGGAAAGCTCGCCCAATTGTAATACGTGTGGGAAATGCAAAGACATACAACATCTTTTGATGGAGTGTGACAGGAATCGAAGGGAGAGGGAGTCATTCATTAACAAATTTAATATTAACTGTTTCGATGTAGGCATTATTCAAGGCATTTTACACAACCCAAATTCGGATGTTGCTATAACTATGTGTAATTTAGTGAAGTTTTGTGGTGAGTGACTCTTTCCTCCCTAGAATTATAATAGGTTTAAGATTATAGTGTAGTTATAATGGGATTGATATGTCAAAAGACAAAAATCCCCAAAAATAATAAAGATTAAAAAAAAAAAATAACTACGAGGTTCAGCTTTCGTTAGCCAGACTTTAACAGTTGTAAATCTAATGAGTTAAAGTAGTAAGTATGTATGAGTTAATATCGAATGTAGAAGATATTTAAAACCTGCACCCTTGCATCGTATGTGCTTTAATAACTTCTGATTATGTCTTATGAGAGCATGAGAAAAAAAATATTTTTTTGCGATTCGCCGCGTATAGTATTGCGTGCGGTTTTGCCTCTTTTCCAAGTTATTACGCTGTGTAAGAACAATGATCTTTTCAAATTAAATTTAGTTAAAAAACAGAAAAATAGGTAAGCTTATGCAATACTTATACAGCTTAATTAAAACATTTGTATTTTCGTCTCCTCCACTGACAATTACAACTAGGTACAAAAAACCATTAAGGAATTAGCAAAAGTATAATTTGCAAATTAGATTAAAATATATTAAAACATTCACTATTTTTTGGAAAAATTTCACTAACTTTTCTTTGCGTTACTAACGATTCTTTTTATTATGAACATAGTACTTGTATATAGATAGGTTTTTTTAGCTAAGAATTTTATTTTTGCTTTTATAGAATTTTACATAAATTAAACAACCAAAAATAATTCCTATACAGTCTTATTTTCGATTATCTTCAGCCTATAACCAACCCACTTATGGGCAAAGGGCCTAGAAAACAACACATGGGGAGACTGTAGTATAACGCCAATGCGGGCCGGTAGGTCTTATTTCCTGTAAAAAGTACAGCCTGAATGCTGTCCTACAGCATGGCAAAGGCCAGGCCACCCATCATTAAAATCAAGTCATCACTACAATAGATGGATGTTGCCTTAGTCACCACGCTTGCCTAACTCGGGTTGGTGATCACAAACTCGGGCGCAGCGCCGAAAAATCCGAAATCACACTTTACCCGATCCGGGAACTAAACCCGGGACCTTCAGTTATCGAGCTGAGCGCTTGACCACTCGGCTAGCGAGGCGTTTTTGCTGTACGACAAAAACTGCTGCTTGGACACATGAATAGAAATTAAGAAGGTCACCATCTACTCAAATTGGCTATTTGACAGTTGTAGCTTTATACAAGCTACCTTAGTTGTAACAATAAATATGAAATGTGCCGGATATGGTAGTTTATAATTTAACGAGAATTATAAAATAGTTTTTATTATTAAGATAACTTGTAAATATTTTATTTTTACAAAATGAATTTGCGATTTTTTATCTGTGGATTACAAAACCCGAAACATGGGCGGCCGTGATTGAGCTTCGTATGACGTCACATTTCACAAAATATACAGAAACTGTCTGTCAGGTTTCAAGTTAAATTTCTTTGTTTATTGTGGTGTTACGTCATGGGGCTAAATGTCACGTGGCCAACCGTTTTCGCACGTTTAAAATGAATGAAGAAAAATATGTTTTTCTCTATTAAATAAAGCTTTTTCGAGAAAAAAAATATTGTACGGGGTATAAAATAAGCGTTTTTAATTTATAAAATACTTTTCCGAAAATTGTCAAGTAGTCAATTCTAGGCAGAATCTTTCCACCAGGCGCGACTACCAGTCTTTGCCGTATATTACGCATTACACTTCAAGAGACTCGTAAAAAGAGTCATCGGTTTTTAATTCGGAAACTTATCTGAAATGAAAGCATCGAGCTCATAAATATCACACCGCCATTAGGTTGCTATCCCTATCTCGCAATACAATAACAAACAAAGACAAAAAACCTTTGACTCCACTCCTTTTTTGCGAAAAGACCAGTTTACATTGACCCGTGTGTGTAGTACAAATTTTCTTAACACGTGACTTTTCCGATGCAGCTTTCCGACGTGCAGGTCTTTGTTAACTGGTTGTCGTGTATGTCTGTCTCGCTCTCTCGTGGAACGTACGTGATAAAGTGGAGGTTTGGTGAGGACGCCCTTTTTGCGAATAGTCTGCGCGGCTAGGCGGCATATTTCTGAGGAACATCGAGGGGTGTCGAGACGACAATGAAAATGTTAAGGTCCACGGTATTAGTTGGAGGAAATGGCTCGATTTTAGCAAATAGCGAGTATGGGATAGATGACTAAACTTAAATATATGAAGCCCCAGAGTAGCTGTAGTAGAGAGTTATCGTATGACCCAATTTCTTTAGATGTTCTGAAGGCCTAAGCTCAGCAATGGGAGTTTTAAAACTAGTAAGTTAATGATGGTCTTTTCCGATTTGATGATGGTGTTCATTTTCACGTTTAACGAACGTCTTGGAGCGTTTGCCACCTGTGTCGGGATCTGGTCACACAGCAGTGCTCGCCAGCTGCGCTACCCTGTATTACACAGCTAGCGACCTCCTAGCAACTTTGCCTGCGTGTGATGTAAACCCCGTAGCCAGTGACGAATTTATAAAATATTTAAACAGTTTGCGCTAAAATAATTAAGCACTTATTGAATGAATATCAATACCCAGGTCTTTGAGGACACTTTTTTTAGGAGAAAATGCATTACCACTACCTGTGCACTTACTACTGCGTCCGGGGTGATGCAGATGGTTAAGAGGGACCCCCAACTCTGGCACTTACCCACACATGCCGCCAGGGTGATCCTGGAGTACCCCTGGCTTTTGAGGGGTTCTTTAACCAGCTACCAAAAATAAAGATATCTTTTTATTTACAAATAAAATAACAATTATAAAAATACTACAAATAATTATAATAATTATTTTTGTAACACGACTCCACCGCTCCCCTTGTCCCTTGCAGATGACGGGCGGCATTGCGCGGTCAGTTTTTGCGCGTCATCCGAACTGGACGTTCCAAGTTCAAATTTGAAAATTGGAACTCGGGGCGTTCGATATTTGAAATTTGAAACTTAGCATAAAATACCGATCTGCATGTTTAGCCCGTCTGATCTTCAATTGATTGCATTCTTTTTTCATTTTGGCCAGAGTTGGACACATTTTTTTTAAATTGTTTTTTTTGTCTTACAGCTTATCTGCTTTATAATACATTGAATACAATGGTTAAACGATATTTCTATGTTTCAGTACAGACGTGGAACTTTACTAAGCCGTCAGGCGGACTTACATATAATTTAAAAACAAATACTGAACATTGTTGTTGTACTTTAATTTTTTATTTTTTATTTAACGTATTTTAATTTTTTTTGTAGTTATATTTTACCTGTTTGTTCACAATCTAATCATCAGTAATGGATATTTCTTATAAGATGAAGATTGGATACCATCTGACTTGAAATACTTGAGAAAACCAAAAACTGTTTGGGAGGGAATCCCTCTTTTTCGACTATTTTTTTTGTCCTGATTTAATATTTGGCATAACGAGTTAGGCTTATTTTTATGTCATCTATATGGTTGTCATATTATAGTCATGAATATGGTTTAGGCTAATGTTTATTGCCCAACTTTTGATTTGCATTAAGTTTTGAAGGCCTATTGTTCATTCGCCTAATAGGTTATTAGGCATAAAGATAGTCTGGTAGATTAGACAATACAGATGGTGCGGTTATAGTTTCAAAATCCGCTATAATAATATATAAATCAATTTATTTTCTCTCCACGATAGGTACTTAGGTACTCCTAACTAGACGGTTACAATAACAGTTTTACATCAGACCTTTTTTACATTTTGACCTGTGGTCTAGTGGCTAAGCCACCGGTTTCAGACCCAGAGGTCCCGGGTTCGATTCCCAGAGGGGGGTACATCTTTGTGTGCTCGGTTTGGTTGGTGGTAGGGCTGTTAAGTCCGCCTGGCTAGCTACCACCATCTTATTTAAGTCTGTCACCATAACAACCATGTTTATAGCATTGTTGTGTTCCGACAGTTTGAGATAAGATAGCCCTAGTTCCTCAGTGGTTGAGGATTCCGGGTGAAGCGCACTTCCACCTTCGGCCTTATCGTCACTTACTATCAGGTGAGATGTAGGCCACAAAAAACTTGCATTGTGAAATACTGGTGCCAGATATTGGTATCAAAAAGAACCTGGGACACAACAGGCCCTCTTACTTAAAAATTTTGGTAAAAACCCTTATAAGATGTACCATGAACGAGAAATAAGAAAATTAATACTATAGCAAAAATTTATACTAGACTTAGTTGCTGTACAAGTGTGTATGTGCGTGCGTGCGTGTGTTTAAATGTGTGTGCGTGTGTTGTGTGTGTGTGTGTATGAGTGTGAGTATCCCAAGTAACACAGACGTGCTGAATAAAGATTGATTAAGAGCACTCATCAAGAGCATAAGCTGAATACTAAGCTGAATAACGTCCGAGTACCGTCTATTCAGCTGTTATTCAAGCAAAAAGGGCCCAAATTTTGAATACTTAACGCTGAATAACATCTGAGTAACAATTGAGTAGGAGCTTAATAATGTTTCAATTAGCTTAATAACTTTTGAATAACTGCACACATTGCTTTTATAAAGCTTTTACAACTCATTTATTCAGCTACGACGAATTGGTTAGAGTATTCAGAATTTATTAAGCATTTAACTTATTGTTGACATTTATGCAAGCAATATTCATAGAAATTGGGAAAAGAAGAAATAAATTGGGTTCAATAATTAAATGTCGATACCTTTATTTGACATGACGTGAACTTTAAGTTATTCGGTAAGTAAATTTTAATTTACAAGTTAGCGGTCTGCTACATGTTAATTATTAGTGCGCAAGTAATTTTGTCGTGTTTTGTTTTCATTTTTATGACGCGCCTCGCTAATAATCAAGATAATTAGTTGTAAATAGTATTTTCATACATACATACTAGGTCTGACAGAAGTACTTGTGATGAATTATCTAATTCTAGCCATTTTATCCAACAAAATAACATGACTTGAGTTGGAAATGTTGTAGTTGTAAGATTAATAAGCATTTTGGTGATCTCGTAAATTCCTTATAAGAATTAATTACAAAGTTTTCAATGGCTTAATGTTTTATAATGCTGAATAAAAGTGCACACATGTTTTGTTACTAAACTATAACTTGAAAAAGAGTAGTCTCTTTACACTTATTTATGAATAACATTTATATAGTTGACCACATTTCTATATTAGTTATTCACATTTTTAGGGTTCTCTAATCGAACGAACAAAAACCTTTTATAATGTGTAACTTTCCCATCAGGCTTTCACTAAATTGATTACTTACATTTATAATCACAGCATCTTTTTTAATTTTTTTTCGTGAAAAATACTATTATATTAATAGTATCTATTATGTTTATAAAAATTGCACGTTTCGTGTGTGTGGTGTGCACTGGGCCCTAGTTTATTTAATCTTTATTGCACAACAATAGGAATTACAAATGGCGGACTTATTATTATATTATTAATTATAATTTATATTTCGTTTCAGAAAAATGACGTTTAAAATAATTTCAACGCGTTGTAAGGGTCATTCAGATTTGTGTAGTGTGCCGACCCAATGGGAGAACAAAGAACAACTCGATGGCCAAGATATAATGCGGATTTATTAATTAAGTAAAGACAGCAGTGTCCAACCTCGCGCAGATTGGCTTACGATGAAACAAACAAACAACGCAAATAAAACATTTTATCGCAACGTTAATTTTATTTTCTTGTATTGCGATACCTTCTGCTAATAAAATAACCATTGCAGAAATGAAATTTTCTGTATACTTAGATTTTTAGATCTTTCGGTTTTCCAATCCCAAAATCTGTTATATTTTTTTTGGGACGGAACCCTCATCATTAAAGGGAAAACACATTACTGCTGATGACACTTGAACAATTACTACTGCTGATATTTAAATATTCTTTTAACAATTTTCTTTCGATATCACCGGTTCTTTACGCTTTTGCCACGACTTTCGATCCATGATTTAAACAACGCATAAAATAAATACGTACAATAATATTCTAATTGCTGGTATTAAGCTATGGGCGCTATATCAATACAAATGTGGTCTTTAATTTGAATAAGTTAGTTGAAACTCTTTATTATACTGAAATAAGCTTATTAAAAACACAAATAATATTGTTTATTCAGCAGCTGAATAATTAGTAAAACATAGAATCTTATACAGTTTAAAGATAAAGTAAAAACAATTATTCAGTATCAAGCTGTATACCAGAATTATGTAAACAATATTATTTAGAAGGTGATACTTTATTCAGCAATTAGCTGTTTTAAACGCTATAAGCTTAGTACGGCTTTAATAATAGCAGAATAGATTATTGTTAATCAGATAAATGCTGCCGAAGACACTGTTTTACAGATTTAAGCCACCTGAAATGCGTAATGCTTAATAACGTCTGTTTAATAATCTTACGGAGATTGTTTATTAAGCGTAAAGAACCACAAACCAACAACCAACAACCTTATTCAGTATATGGCTATTCCCAAAGCTCTTAGACAAACCATATTCATCTTTGAACTGTTAAAAGTTCTAAGTGTGTACTGTTATTTGCTTATGTGTTACTTGGGATGTCACTTGTTTAGTTTATCAAACGGAAAAAATACAGTTATCGGTGACAAAAAAGATCCTAGCGAAGAATATGAAGCAGATTCTCTGTAGACTGGTAAGTTAGACTTTTAAGATATTTGGAAACTGTAGATTTGCAAGAAGACTTATAAGCTGATACATTTTCAAAATTTTATTAAGTTTATTATAGAGGTGAGGTCCCAGAAGCCAAAAGAAATTGTGAGAGGTGGTTGTATTAAATTTGCGTGTCACACATATTTTGTGTTTCCTTCTTTCGTGTTTATGTAACTCAGGATCATAAAACAAAAGTGACTGCTGCCTAAGAATCGCTTGATACACGAAAGTTTTTCTGACAAACAGATGGTCCCAACCGTTTTATAGGTCATCAGCAGGGTGACGGAAAGGGAGACCCGCTGCAACTTTTAAAACAGCTCTCTGGGCACTCTCTGCCTCAATAAGATGAGATTTGGCACCGCGTCCCCATACAATGACACAATACTCCACAAGAGACTGGCACAGAGCGTAAGTATACCATCTTAATGACTTGATGGTCTGCCACGTGTCTAAGAGACCTAAAGACATAAATTAGTTTTCATAATCAGGGTACTAACAAGTCAATGTGAGGCTTAAAAGTAAGTGTTTGATCAATTACGATACCGAGGTACCTGATCTTATCAGTTCTTTGTACACTTATACAGGAACACAAGGGCGCATCGGGCAAAAATTCGTGGCCGGTTATGAGAAAGTCAGATGGGGGTAACTGGTTTTGTCTTAAGGCAAACGCTATATACTTAGTCTTAATGACATTTAAGGTTAACGCGTTTCATTTTAGCCATTCACTCACTGCGGTAACCCACTCTGAGCATAAGCAAAAACGTCGGCCCAGTTATCTCCACTGAAAAAAGGCAGTATCATCGGCATAATATGAGATGACCTTTCCGCCGCCAAGTTGGAGTCAACACAGGTCATTAATATCGACAAGGAATAATGTAAGCCCAAGTATTCTGCCTTGCGGAACACCGTATTTTACATTAGATTCATCGCTTGTTGGTTGATCTTAACCCTTTGAGGTTCTGACGGGGGTAAGTATGAGTGCGTAACGTTTAATAACCTTGGCTGATACTAGGTCGATTCCCACTGCAGATTCGCTTTTTAGACCTGAAATAATACAGGAGACCTTATCCTTAATTACGGGAGTCATTACAAAAGAGTCGAGTGGTGAGTTAGGCGTGGTAAGATAAGAGTTAGGTGAATTGCTACTATTATTACTACATATTTATCCAGCTAATCGTTCTCCAATATTAGCAAAATAGCTCTTCACGACATAAACGACATAACGACATCGTTATGTCGTTTATGTCGTATATTTAAAAAAAATATTTAAGTTTAGACGATTCAAAATGCTTATTTTAAGCTTACTGAATTATAAAAATTTTGATTTAGTTTTTGATTTTGAACACACCCCTGGGGGTTGCTATTAGACATGAGAGATGCAGAGTGATCAGCTACCTGCCCAGAGCCGCTTATGGTTCTAGTTACCTTCCACAGCTTCTTGTTATTATTACGTGCATGTTCAATATATTATGTTGTTTCGCATACAATCTTTTTGCTTTATTTTAAAATAGTACAGTAGTTATTTATGTAACGCTTATATATTAATTGTAGAGTTTCATGTTAGGGTTTTTTTTTAAGTTTTTGTTAATATTATCTCTATTTTTCATGCAGCGCAAAAGCCTAGCTGTCACCCATGGCTTTGCAATAACCCTTCGCTTGAGTGTTTTATTCAAAGTTAAATTTTGCTTGCCGTTGACAAAATAGTTATTAGCATATCAGTAGCCATATTGACATCTTGACAGTCGAGTTAAAGCGTAAAATTTTGGGATCGTTTCGGGCGTTGCGTTAAGTCAATGCGATGACCCGTATGTTGAAATGAAGTCTTCCGCGAACCTAGATCAAGACTAACTGCAGGCGAGTCATGATCAGTGACTGAGGCTTTAACTACGATATACGTAACTTCAGTCTTAGTTTTGATCATTAAGTGATCGAGGCTATTTATCAAATACTAAAGACTTACTTCCATACTTTATATGATTGCTTTTTGATCCAGATAATCTGTTTTCCTAGCACCGGGAATATAATATAACGTAGCGAAAACTCAGGATATGGAGTTGTGATTTTTATTTGTAAGTGACATAAGTGTTTAGATCTTGTATGAGTGTATATATGTGGTACTGCAATATTAAATAGTGATACACCCTAACGGCATCAAACAGAGAAATCATCACTTATTTTATAGATGAGGTTTGTTCGTACTTATTATTCTTATTTTCCACTAATTTCGATTTTGGTTGTTTAATAGCTCGAATTTATTTTCCTGAGAGAGCTTTATTTCTTCAAACATGTTTTTCATTTCTGAAATTGAGGTCATTGCCACGGGTCAGCACATTCATCAAAACATCGTTTCTGACGCTTGGATAAGTAAAAGTTGGACTCATCTTGATTGGCGGCAGATGTGATAAGTGAGGAATCTAAATCATAGTGCGACATATTTACCGTAGATGGAGCTAGAAGACTCTTTTGATGGGCCGGCGACGATCTCTGGAGTGCGTTCCGTCGTTTTGGGTGTAGTTGTTTGGTTAAAGTTTAACCCGTTTGAGTTGCAACCGAGTCACGGAACGATCGAGTTATTTTTATAACCTGTTCTGAAGTATTCCTATCCAAAACGAGAGAAAATTCTTCTTTGTCTCCATTTTTTTCCATATTTATACCATATTTAACAAAATTATTGAAAAGTAAAATATTACGAAACTACAGGCGGAATTTTTCTAGACGTTTTGACATAAATTGCAAACTTTGACACTTTTAATAAATGATAAAAACGTCAAATTGCTGTCAGAGTGAAAAATAACCATCCGATTTGATCTCGGACCAAATATTACATTGGTCCGAGGATTTGATGGTTGTTTGGTTGCTGCGCTCTGAGCCACAGAACGCATAAAACTACGCTCTGACAGCCATCAGAGTAAAATTTCACCAAGCCACGGAACGGTTAGAGCGCACGCCGGAGTGCGCTCGAGTGCACTCGAGTGAAGCGACGGAACGCAGCCCTGGATTGACATTTTGTGTGAGGTACACACTACACACCCACACACACAAGTGACTTTGTAGCCGCACTGCACTAACGTAGCACTAGCCGTAGCCGCGGCGTAGCAGCAACCGTAGCAGCAGACTCGCGTCGTAGCTTCCACAAACGTGGCACATGGTCAAAAGAGATTTTTGTTTTTATCGTCTCGGGTATGTATCGGTAGCCGAGGCGGCAGGAACGGCGATGAAAGACAGATCGTACCAAATAAAGATACACCGGTTCCAACCACAACGCAGACCACACCACAAAAAAAACACAATTTTTCGTAACTTTTAACAACATAATTTGGATTGGTTTTTATCAGGATTTGACTTTGCATCATTTTTTATTTTATTGATAACTATTTGAATCTGAAAAACAAAAAGAAGGTATTAGGTATATCAATTATAACTTGGGTACCGTAATGTAAAAGTAGATTAGGGTGCGGCGCCAACTGCCAACATGTTTATTTTAAATACAAAAGGTATTTTATTAAATGTAAATACACAAGTGAGTGAGTTTTCTGAGTGGTAGAGCCACGCTGCGTTGCAGCACGCGTTGGGCCGGCTCGCCCAGCGTAATACCACCATCTCACTAATATCCAGCGTGAAATTATAGCACTTGATGCTGTTGTGTTTCGTCCGGCCAGTGAAGTTTAGAGGTCCTTCCCCTCTCCCCCCCCCCTCACAATTCCTATTCCTTCCTAAAACCTATTCCTACCTTAAAGGCCGGCACCGCATCTGTGATTCCTCTGGTGTTGCGGGTGTCCATGGGCGGCAGACATACTGCTCTCCATCAGGTGACCCGCTTGCTCGTTTGCCTCCTTCTATTATAAAAAAAACACAATTTCCAAAACTTACTTTTTCCCTATTTATGGTGCTAATAAATCAATGGCGTATACGTTTACGCCAAAATAAAAATGTTTAGATTTTAATTTTTCAAACAAAATAATTTATTATTTAATTGGCAAAAACTGCATCATACTGTAGATGCCTTCACTCACACACATGCGACTGCATTGTGGGAGTCGTTGCACTCACACTGACGACTGCGACGACTTCCACAATGCAGTCGCATGTGTGAGTGATTTCGTCGAGGCATCTAATAATAGTATGATGCAGTTGATGCCAATTAAATAATAAATTATTTTATTTGAAAAATTAAATCTAAACCAATGACAAAATGCTACCTACTGTTTATTTGGGAAAATATTTTTATTTTGGCGTAAACTACCAGTACCTTAAATATAAGCCATTGATTTAATAGCACCTTATATATTATGTCTATCAAAATTATGCTTAAATATCATTATGCGTTAACAAATTTAGGCTTTAGAATTATTAAGCTTATTTAAGTTATGTAAAAGTATGCTATGTTAAATTATGACATAAAATTTAATGCAAAAAAATAGGGAACCGTTTGGGAGACACGCTTTAATGTTGCCAAAAGCATTAATTGTCGTTTATTCCTGGGAGAATCTTTGATGGTAACATTTTGTGGGAGGAGAAGCCTTGAAAAGTAGTTAATCTGTCGTTCAAGCGTATAGCTGTCATCACCATAGCCTGTAAACGTCCCACTGCTGGGCAAAGGCCTTCCCACATAGGCAACAGGAATAAGGGGAATAAAGAGAATAAGGAGATTTGGAACATTTCTGATGCTACGTTTATAAGCTGACCACAGGTCGAAAGAGGGTAGAGGGACGAAGCTATACAATGTCAGTCGGAAAGGGGGTACTAAGCCGAAAAGAGGTTAAATTATACATAATAGCGAATAACTTTTGTCTCAGAACTTTTCCTTAAAAATGAATAATTATAGATTAACAGCTTTTTAAGATTTCAAAAGAAATGACGCTGTGGTAGCCCTGGCAGTCAGCTGCTTTGAGATTGAGAGAGAGACAGATTTGAGTTCATTGCCGGGGCTTCTTGCGTTAGCTAACATGCGTTAACCCCGTCCCTATTCAGGGTTGTACATTTTTCTAAATTACGTAAGCAAAAGTTTATGGATATTATATATATTTGTATGGATGTGAATATGAGCGTTTTTTGCAAAGCTTATATTTGCAATATAACAGTTGATAGTAGCACTTTCAGTTGTCTGCGGCTTAGTACCCCCTTTCCGACTGACGTTGTACATAGCTAAGACCGCGAACAGCGGCGGGGCCGTGTAGCAGGAACATCAGCTGTGTGCAGATGTCACTCCTACCCCGGCGCCTGCAGACCATAGGACTGAGAGCATACTCTCTTTCTCCGAATCGAAATTTCGGCCGATTTTCGTTTGCTATCTATTTAAGGCGAGTCTTTTCGAGCGCTTCTCTCTCGCTCTCTCGACGAACGATGGTACGGGACGGGTATAACAGCGTAAGCGGCGCAAATAGGCGAGTTTTGTAGGTTTTTATATGTTTTTTGCCGATATAGACTATAGGATTTAATGAATTAGCAGGTTCTCTGTAGTACTTCAAAATAAATATTTACGTGTAAAAATTATGTCAAAAATTTAAAAAAAAAATTAAGAAATCATCCGTTTTAGACTTTTATTTGGCCAGTTTTGGGGATTTTGTTTATACAAGAAGGAGACAAACGAGCAGGCGAGTCTCCTGATGGGAAGTAATCACCGCCGCTCATGGACACCCCGCAAAATCAGAGGAGTCGCAAGTGCGTTGCCGGTCTTGAGAAAGAGTCCTTTGTCCTTTCCTCTCCCGGACTACATGTGCTGGTCTGAGGAACCACCATCATACTGTGCAGACTGATCAGCACTGTACCAAAAAAAATGGCAAGTCGTTTCGGTTTTGGAATTCTCTGCCAGCGCATGTGTTTCCCAGCTCCTATAGTCCTGAGTCTTTTAACTGGGGCGTTTAACGTCATTTATGCAGGCCGCCATGAATGGGTGCGCTTGTTACCGTGCTTATTCCACGGTGAGGTGCGCTCTCATTATTTTGGACTGCATCGGCTGCTTACCATTAGGCAGGATATGGTTACTATTACGAGTCATATTTACTTACACTTACTATTTATTTACACTAATTGACGCCAATATCATAAATGCCCGTTTTAACAATATTCGATAATGCCGCATCCAGTATCCAACTACGCTCTGTGAGTTTAGCTCCGTGGTCGCTCGGTGATGTTTAGATACTATATGTTTGTTCACTTTATTGTTATTTCTGTATTAGTTGCGTTTATAACTTTTACCATTCCTTTACATATGCTTAGTACGCTATTATATACTTAGTACGCTATTATATACTTAGTACGCTCATAATTATTTTTGTTATAGTTAAAACAAAAATTCTCGGTAAGTGAATTATTTGTAATTCTTTTTGAGAAAAATAAAGTTCTTAAAACATAAAAAAAATGAAGTAGGACCTCTGAGGAAGGAGTAGGAAGGACTTCTTGGCAAGAAAGTGAAGCGTCATGTCTGCAGTTTTGTATTATTTTCTTAAATTTATGTTTTGTCGAATACTAATGTGAAATAATGGTGGATTATTACTGTTAAGTGTTCGTGAACGTGCATGAGTGTTAGCAAATAAAACAAAACAGTGCAACATCACTTTTCAAATTCTCTCAAGAAGTCCGTGTGAGACCTCAATAAAGTCCCACAGCTTAATTGAGTCTCGAGGGGTTTGAGGGGAAATCATTTACCATTATGCGTTCATTATCACTTATTATCATCCACATAATGTAAAGAAAATAACAATTACTATTAAAAACTTGACACTGGCAAAATGTGCAGATCGCACGAAGACATTATTTAAGAGAAAAAAAAGGACTAGGAAATGTGGAGAGGGGAAGCGGTTAGAGATGGTCCGCCGACACTTTCACTTTCTTTTACTGAACGAAATACAACACCACTCGTTGCCGCCATTGTTTCACGCCGATATTTCCTGCGAGAGTACATAATATATACGTAGTCTATTCGCCTGAATCGGGGGTGGGGTGGGGGTGGAGAAGGTAAGGGGAGGGGGGAGGAGTGTTCCCCCACTTACCCCCCCTGCCGCCAACAAATAGTTTTTAAGTTATGTTAATTTTTGTATTTTGAGGTTATGTATCGTAGTAAAAAATTTGAATCGAGTCGCGATAATTGGTAGGGGAAGGGGAGGGGAGGAATAAGGAGTGCCCCCCCACTTACCCCTCCTGCCGCAGACAAGTAATTTTTAACATATGTAATTTTTTATAAAAATATGGATATTTACAAAAATGTCGTTTCTGGCGCTTCGCCGGCCGCTCCCGCGGCACGCTCGCTTCGCTCGCTCGGCTCGCGCGTTTTTGGTCAACATACTAACCTAACCTAACCTAACCTAATTAACTCTTAAGACTTTTTTCGAGCCCCCCGCTTCGGTTCTGTTACTATGATACTGTATAACCTAAAAACGTGTTATTTTTTTTGATTATAGCAGATTTTGACAAAACTTTCAAGTGGTTTTTTTATATTTTAACGCAACGGCGGCAGCTAAAATGTTAATAAACCTTTATTTAAGAACCCCTTAGACCCCCCACAGTGTTAGTTTCTTCAAATTCAGGCGACTCGATTCAAAAGTCAACCCTTTAGTAGTACATAATATATACGTACAGTCACGACTATTGTGCCCAAAGGGTTAGTCAGAGACTAGGCTATGAGGCTGCAGAAGCAGACCACACTACACGGCACACCGAAAAACAACTCAAAGTCAAAGTCAAATTATTTATTCAATACAAACTTTTACAGGCACTTATTGACGTCAACTAATTAAAAAAACAGTTAATTAACTTGTAGTCAAGACTCTAACTAACTTTATTATTGAAATTTTGCATTCACAATCCTTCCTAATATTATAAACGCGAAAGTTTGTAAGTATGGATGGATGTTTGTTACTCTTTCACGTAAAAAAACTACTGAATGGATGTTAATGAAACTTTACAATATTATAGCTTAATCAGAATAACACAAGCTACAATTTCTTTGGAAATTGTCGCGGTATACCGGGACGGGGGTTCACGCGGATGAAGTCACGGGCGGGCAACTAGTGCTATATAGTTATAGGATAAAATGTTTACTAGAACAAATCAACCAGTCCCAGGAAGTCCCAGTTCGGATTTCGGGAGAGCCTTCGACTGAGAAGAAGCTGGCAAGAAACTCAGGAGGGCTTACTTTTTTCCCTCTAAGTAACAAAAGTTACTTACAGTGTAAACTGCACATATGCTCAGTGGGATTGATCGTGGAGTAGCCGACGCCGCTTAAAGCTGTAGGATGTATGAAAGCAATATTCAGTTTTACGACACCCAAGAAGAGATAACTTGGTAAGTAGTATTATTCTAAGGGCCGCCACCGCACAGCTCCTTTGCTAGAATATTAAGAAAAGGCTAAAATCATACATACATATAATCACGACTATTATCCCCGAAGGGTTAGTCAGAGACTAGGCAATAAGGACAGCAAAAGCAGTTATCTACCATAGTCCACTTTTCACCAAATAGCGACTGTACATGTGCTTAGCATTACAGGTGGTGAGCCCATCGCCGTTCTTTGCTGTTGGATGTATGTGCAGCCTTTAGTTCGTTAGTCGCCTTTTACGACACCCAAGGAAAAAGATGGTTGGTAGGATTATTTCAAAACTATGCGACACGGTTACAAGGTAGATATTAGCCAAAGATATGTTACGCAAATGTCATATGTTCTATGCTAAGTTCTAAACTATTGATTATTAGGTAAGATAATATATTAGCCAAAGATATGTTACGCAAATGTCATATGTTCTATGCTAAGTTCTAAACTATTGATTATTAGGTAAGATAAGATATTAGCCAAAGATATGTTACGCAAATGTCATATGTTCTATGCTAAGTTTTAAACTATTGATTATTAGGTAAGATAATATATTAGCCAAAGATATGTTACGCAAATGTCATATGTTCTATACTAAGTTCTAAACTATTGATTATTAGGTAAGATAATATATTAGCCAAAGATATGTTACGCAAATGTCATATGTTCTATGCTAAGTTCTAAACTATTGATTATTAGGTAAGATAAGATATTAGCCAAAGATATGTTACGCAAATGTCATTTGTTCTTTGCTAAGTTCTAAACTATTGATTATTAGGTAAGATAATATATTAGCCAAAGATATGTTACGCAAATGTCATATGTTCTATGCTAAGTTTTAAACTATTGATTATTAGGTAAGATAAGATATTAGCCAAAGATATATTACGCAAATGTCATATGTTCTATGCTAAGTTCTAAACTATTGATAATTATGTAAGATAAGATATTAGCTAAAGATATTACGCAAATGTCATATTTTCAATGCTAAGTTCTAAACTATTGATTATTAGTTAAGATAAGATAATATTCGAACGTGTGGATCCGTAGCCAAATGTGCAAGTCGCAAAATGTGCACTAATGCAATTCGCAGAAGGTGCAGGTCGCAATATGTGCAAATCGCAGAAGGTGCAGGTCGCAATATGTGCAAATCGCAGAAGGTGCAGGTCGCAATATGTGCAAATCGCAGAAGGTGCAGGTCGCAATATGTGCAAATCGCGGAAGGTGCAGGTCGCAATATGTGCAAATCGCAGAAGGTGCAGGTCGCAATACGTGCAAATCGTTAAATGTGTAGGTCGCAATATGAGCAAATCGTAAAATGTGCACTTATTTACACTATACTCGTACACGCAGGTCCGATCCACGGCGAGTAGAGGTAATCCGATGCACATATTTGGTTAATTGTTTTTTTATTATGTTTTTAATTTGGCAGGACAAGATTTTAATAAAATATTTTTTTGGTAATTTCTCAGGCGAAATGGTGTGTCACGCAGACGAAGTCCCGGCGGGCCGCTAGTAAATAGTAAATAACAACTGCACATATGCTCAGCATGATAAGTGTTGAGCCCATCACCGCTCTATGCTGTTGGATGTACATTTGTGCAGTGTTTAGTCCGTTAGTCCACTTTTCACCAAATAGAGACTGCACAATTTATTTATTTAATGTGCTCAGCGTGACAGGTGGTGAGCCCAACGCCTCTCTATGCGGTTAGAAGTATGTGCAGTCTTTAGTCCGTTAGTCGCCTTTTACGACACCTAATGGAAGAGGTGGTGGTAGTATTCTTTCACCGCTACGCGACGCGGTGTTTCATTATCAACATAATTCTTCATCATCAGATTATAAACGTCCCACTGCTGGGCACAGGCCTTACCAAATAGAGTGATTGGGCCATAACCTACCACTCTGGCCCGATTCGGTTAAGTGGGTTTTAAAGACTGTCGTCGGCTTACGACAACAATAGGGACGTACGGCTTCCGAAGCGCGGAAGAGCTCGATATGTTTTTTATTCGGTCACTCATCTAGTGGACCGTGTCGCTCACTAAATGAATACCTATACTATACAGGGCGTCCCACGGATATGCCACATGTAGGAAAAGTACCTTGAATATTGAAGATGGAACATTTTACTGAAAAAAGACATTATTAGAATTTAAAAAACAATTTAAACTGCATTCATAGATATTTCAATAATTACATGGTTGAACCGGGAATCGAACCCGTTACATGAGAAAAATAATCACCTGTTGCTTTATCACACATATCTAAGGATTATTTTTTGCTAAATAACACAGTGTCACAAATAAAAGGAAGACTATGAATATTAACATTTTTAATACAAAATTAATCAATTTATGTATGTATTTATTTCAATGTCAGTTGTATGTCCTTACGGCAATGTCAGCTTTTCATTTTTCTGAACAAAATTTCACATCAAATGTTAACATTCATGATCTTCCTTTTATTTGTGACACTATGTTATTTTACAAAACATACTCCTTATGCTGAAGCCTTTCGATCGGTATGATAAAGCTATAGAGTGATTATTTTTCTCATGTAACGGGTTCGATTCCCGGTTCAACCATGTAATTATTTAAATATCTATAAAAGCAGTTTAAATTGTTTATTAAATTCAAATAATGTCTTCTTTCAGTAAAATGTTCCATCTACAATATTCAAGGTACTTTCCCTCCATGTGGCATATCCGTGGGACGCCCTGTATAGTATAGGTATTCATTTAGTGAGCGACACGGTCCACTAGATGAGTGACCGAATAAAAAACATATCGAGCTCTTCCGCGCTTCGGAAGCCGTACGTCCCTATTGTTGTCGTAAGCCGACAGTCTTTAAAACCCACTTAACCGAATCGGGCCAGAGTGGTAGGTTATGGCGCAATCACTCTATTTGGTAAGGCCTGTGCCCAGCAGCGGGACGTTTATAATCTGATGATGAAGAATCATGTTGATAATGAAACACCGCGTCGCGTAGCGGTGAAAGAATACTACCACCACCTCTTCCATTAGGTGTCGTAAAAGGCGACTAACGGACTAAAGACTGCACATACTTATAACCGCATAGAGAGGCGTTGGGCTCACCACCTGTCACGCTGAGCACATTAAATAAATAAATCGTGCAGTCTCTATTTGGTGAAAAGTGGACTATGGTAGAGGACTGCTTTTGCTGTCCTCATTGCCTAGTCTCTGACTAACCCTTCGGGGATAATAGTCGTGATTATATTTTAGATATGTTGATAATCAACCGTGTTGACTACCACATATTTGACACACAAAACGATTTCACAGTCGCTAGCTATTCGCTTGACGGTCACGCGACGGAATCGCTGAGTTAGCAACATTGTTGGCAACGTTACAAAAAACATTGCATATCAATTTTTCTTTCGATAATGACTATCACGTTAATATATTGATAGCTATACATAACACTATAGCTGTATGTTCTATTTAAGTCGCATAGCGATGTGCACATACATAAATATAATATAAAAATAAAAAATATAAAAGAAAAAAGAGACTAAGCAATAGGCACCGCAGAAGCAGTCTACTATCACAGTTCACGTTTTACTAAATAAAACTGCACATATGCCCAGTGTGATAAAACATGTGGTTAGCATATCGCCGCTCTATGCCGTTGTATGTAGGTATGTGCAGACATTAGTCCGTTAGTCCCCTTTTACGACACCCAAGGGAAGAGATGGGTTGGTAGTATCCTTTTAATGAGTCGCTTTACGATACGGCCCTACTAGAAATTCACTCCTATATGTTGATTGATGGTAGAAATATAAGTTTAAAAGTGGTCGCTAGCATATGGCAATTCGTTTTATGATATTACCTTCAAAAGAACTTTAATATAATATCCTGGAAGTAGGACATTATATTAAACTTCATATGAACACTCTATAAGCACCATCTTTGCAGGGTTTCAGATCTATTTGGTGCCTGAATGATAACTTTAAAAGAGATCCAAATGTTTCAAAGGGCGCTGTGGGAGGGAAAGCTCTAGATATTATTACATACATATAACACTAGCGGCCGCTCGCGGTTTCACCCACGTGGTTCCCGTTCCCGTGGCAATATCGGGATAAAAAGTATCCTATGTGTTAATCCAGGTTATAAACTATCTGTATGCCGAATTTCATCTAAATCTATTCAGTAGTTTTTACGTGAAAGAGTAACAAACATCCATCCATACTCACAAACTTTCGCGTTTATAATATTAGTAGGATATAATCACGACTATTATCACCGAAGGGTTAGTCAGAGACTAGGCAATGAGGACCGCAACAGCAGTCCTCTACCATAGTCCACTTTTCACCAAAAAGCGACTGCACATCCCAACTAGCAAAGTAATCCTATAAAGAAAGTTTATAAGACTGTCACTACTAATAACATTCTTATAAAAACATTGCGGTAGACTATTTAACTTATAATAGCATTTGCTAAGCCTTAACATATTTAAGTGCATTCGTTTTTATATCTCGGTCTTATAGTTCGCTACAAGACTGACCTACAAAACATCTATAGGACACTTTTACTAGTAATAGCATTTCAGAAACGTAGATATTCTCAAGAGGTTTTGTCTTTGTAAGTTAGTCTTATAGTTAGCTACAAGATTTTCTTTTAGGACACTTTTAGGAATAAGTCTCTTATAATTGTTTACTGTAAAACTAAATAATCTAGAATAACATTTTGATCCTATAGTAGCATTTTGTGAGAAAACATGATATAATAATATAGTTAGCTGAGATCACTATAAGTTTGGGCCGGTATAGTTTTGCTCGAGACTCTTTTAAATCTAATAGTACTTAATAAGAGCGCTATTTGATCAAAAAAGCTTATAAGCTACTAGATCAATAACTTTATTAGTAAACGTTAGCCATTTTGTTGAGATTCAGTTGTTACCCTTCGTCTTGAGGAAATAAGTTGAACATGAATTTAAGCGATTGGAAACGATTGAAAAGGAGTGGTGGTTACAGGAGAAAAGTGACAAATAGGTATAAAGAATTATAATTAGCATTAGCAGGCATATTTCAAGGGAACCCTAATTTGTTTTTAAATGGAGGCGAGTTATCTGGACTGAAACTGCTACAAGTACTAATTTACCTACAATGATACTATAAAGTACTTAATGGAGAGCAATTTCAAAACATGGCGAATATTCATAAGAATTGATGAAATATTTTATTTACAACAATATACTAATGTGCTATTTTTCGGAGGGGATTGTGAAAATAACTAAATTGCGGTACACATTTACAGTAAAAATGACTTCCCCACGAGTTCATACACTATATTGACAATATATTATTAGTAATTAATGTTTTACAATAATACAAAATAATAGTAATAGAAACATACGTTCTTATTAAGTATTTACCACAAAACAACCGGAACCACCAGCCGAAGGAACAAAAAAGATAACTTCTAATAAAATATACTTATTACTAATAACTAAGTAGATTACTAGTGCATTAAAAACAAGATTGCTTTAGTAAGATACTTATGTCAGATACTAACAAGAGCGTTTGTGCTTGTAATTGTGTAGTCTCATATCATTATAGAAGCTATTGCGCTTCGTCAAGTATATTATAGGGTTAAGTAACATTTTAAAAGATGATTATAAGATAGTTATAGAAATAAACGCTCCTATAACTGCGCCCAAATCCAGCTTTGTAGCATGATACAAGTTTCTTATAAGTGACAATAAAAGTAGTCTTGAGATCGTTTTAAGTATTTATTTTGCTAGTTGGGATGTACTTAGCGTGACTTGGTGGTGAGCCCATCGCCGCTCTATGCTGTTGGATGTATGTGCATTCTTTAGTCCGTTAGTCGCCTTTTACGACACCAAGGGAAGAGAGGGGGTGGTAGTATTCTTTCACCGCCAAGCGACAAGGTTAGATATTTTTCCTAGATTTTTACATAATACATCATACCTTATTCCCGGAGGAGTAAGAGTCACAGAATTACATTTGCTACGTTCATAACACATTTCTTTTAATTCATTAACACTACATTTCTACTCCTTTTTAAGTAGGTACTCTTGCGTCTGACTATACATTTGTATGATCAAAAATAATATAAAATACTAGCTGCCCTGCCCCTACCCAAATGGTAAGCGAAGTGTTCATGTCGGTTCTATTAGCGTTATCAATAATAAATTAGCAGACAAATGATGTATGAGTAGAAACCTGTTGACATTTTAAATATGTATTTTTTAAAGTAATCTTCGTTTCTTACTAAGCATCGTCAAAAAAACCATTGATAGAAGCAATTGGCTCACTTTTGTTTAGGGATCGTAGACCCAGAGGTCCAGGGTTCGATTCCCAGCGGGGTTACATATTTGTACATATTTGTATTTTATGACTTGGTAACGATTTTTTTTTTTGTATATGTCGTTGCTTCTGTGCGCTGTTTCTAGCGCCCGTTCTTTGCCACAATAAAAAAATTAGGTCCTGAATGGGTGGTAGGTTAAAAAAGATTTGGACGATTCAAAATACTTACTTATTAAATGAGTTTATTGAACAGATATATTTTGAGTTTGAGTTTACTTGGTTTGGCTGGTGGTAATGGCTTTGTTAGCTACCGCCATCTCTTTTAATTGCATTGTTGTGTTCCGACTCCAACAGTTTAGTGATTTTCAGTGGTTGAGGATTCCGGGTGAAGCGTTTCCACCTTCGGCCTTATCGTCACTCACTATCAGGTGTGATGAAGGCCA